>WAAD01035867.1:99548-129284 GCA_013389945.1 Fregata magnificens | reverse complement strand
CATTTGAAGACCTTCCGCTCTGATATTTCTCTCAAATACTTCCCTCTTTTCTGTCTGTGGATTAGATTTTCTATATACCAGGATGTAGTCAATCCGACATTTCCCATCTCTAAAATATAGTCCATTGGCTTTGTTCTTATCAGGTACTTCCTGTAAAGAGAAAGTCAAACGTTTCAATAATGTTAATTTGCCTTGGTAATTGCTGCATTGCTGTTTGCATCAGCAGTTTTCAGTAATACTCAACAGGAAAGATAAGGAATCAGAACAAGCTGTTTGACTTTTTAGGTGCTTTACATACAGTGCCTCTGAGGTCATCTCAGGCAGATGTTTGGTTATATGGGCATGGGATAGGAGAGAACAGAGAACGCAAGCCAGCCTTACACCCACCTCCACCTCCACCCCGAAAATTAGGAATAACTTCTTAGATATAAAATAAAGCAAAGAATAGTGTAACTGAAGCATAAATTTAAAATTAAGAGCTTGGTATGGTAGAATGTCTTTGTACAAGTGAGAAGAATAAACAATGGCATGAACATTTACTGTGGTGAGAAACACTAAGACCTGGCACAGAGAGTCTCATTGCTTTGCAATGACTATAGTACCTGTGCCTCACAGGACACAGAAAGGATATGAAGGTCCTGTACCTATCTCATCATACCTCATCAGACTACCTACAGAGAATTCTTGGCTGAAGGAACAGCTGATGAAGCCCACTGGATTTCTTTGAAAATAATTCCTGGTGTTTGGTCTAGCAGTACGTAAACACAATAAATACTGTTTCTTGGCTATTTCCTGCAAAGAACAGGCCTGTTCAAATGTTTGCTCTGACAGAAAGAAACAACTTGATTTCACTGTTAATAAGAAGTCAAGCAGGTCCCTCTCCTGAGATCTAAAAGACCAAAATGCTGGTCTTTTTTCAGAAATTCATGAGATTAAACTCTCTGCAGATCCTCCTCACAACTTAACACTACTTCCACATAATACAAGTCCTGCCCAGGGGTTAAGCTTCTTTCACTTTCAAACAAGTTGGAATTGGGTGGCAGTTTGTGGGCTGGAGTGTTTCGTACAAGAAATGTACACTGTGAATGATATATGGGAACAAACAGCACTGTTGGGGCAGTATAATGGGCAGGGGCCTTCAGGGACCTCAAGATCAGTCTAGCTCCAAGCAGAAGGGAGGGTTAGACTAATTCCTCTCTGTTTTTCCAGAATTTGCTCAATGATTCCTGCCCGAAATAGCCATGCCCTATAATATATGATCAAATCTCTGAAAAAAATTCTATTTTGCCTTTCACATCTGGGAACAGTCAGGAATTTTCCAAATACTTTCTCCATAGGAGAACTGCATCTTAATTTAAATCGCAAAAAGTGAACATAGTAATAGGACAAATGATTCTTACAGAAAAAAAAAAAACCATTATTCCCATTCAAAGAGTTTAGTTAAGCTATCTTCCTGATTCTCAGCAGGCATTTTGATTAAATGGAAAAACCAGTGAAAGCATCCCAAATGTCCCATTCCCTTGGCACATCCAGTTTACTGAAGGCAGAAAGGAGAATTTTTCTAAGATTCTTTTATTACAGTGCCTGACTCCTGACACAGCTTAATGCAGACTTGATATAGTGGAACAGTCCTGTGAGCTGAAAAAGAAGGTGAGAAAAAAGATTTAAGCCCTAAGGAAATAACAGTAACGAACCATTTATATCTATACTGCATATCATGCTGACAAACGATATTATCAGGATATCAGAAGTATTTTTCACAGAGCATTAAATATGAAAACAGCTCAGGAAGCACAGTTTATTTTTTTCCATAAAATATCTATGTTGAGAAGACGTAAAAAACCCCAAAAGGGTATTTAAGGTTATTTAAATAAAGGAAGGGTGCAGTAGGAGATTTAGAGGCAGCGTGTCAGCTTGGTGGTCCTGTTCAGATTTCTAAACCTCCTACTGAGCCATCCTTCCTGTTCTGTAGGTCCCAGAGTTACTATTTGTATTTTAGCAAGTAAAGCAGTGTAATAGGAAAGGATCTGCAGAGCAAAACAATCTGTGCTGAGGACCTGCTCTCCACATTATGTAGGCTTGAGGGCTTACTTTGGGCCCACTCTAGTCTGGTCCAGGAGACTCACTGGAGTACATCTCACAATTTACTTGCATCCAGAAGGAATCCAGGTTTGAAATCCAACACTGCTCTGGAATGCAAACAAAGCATGGGTAGGAGCAATTGAGAGATTCACTTCAAATGTACACTCCTGATCTGAACTAAAATGTTAGCACAGACACGTCCACAGTGTACCAGAAGGAATATATCTTTCTCTGCGTGCAGTAGTGACTCCACTTGAAAAAATAGATTTGCCCTTCCTACGTTTCATCTTTCTCTGAAGAAAATTGGCTTGCCCTACACTGACTCACCAGTGCATGTAGAACCTTACATTAAAGAGCATCTAAGAGATTCAGCTGAGTTATTTGACTTGTAGGGCTTCTTCCTCTATAAATATGACTTCCTGAGACAACTACTTTCTCTTGGACTTGTGAAACACTCCCAACTACAGTATTGTCATTTTTTGCTCAGAAAGGCAGCTTGGACTCTTATCTGTACTTGAAGGTCCTTTTCATTTCAGGAACACAGCACGTCAAATCCAGACTGATAAACCCTACTAGACTAGTATGGCCTCTGAGAAGGAACCCTTTCTGTTGCCCTCTGTTATAGCCTGTAAAGCAGCTTTATAGACTGTGCGTGGACTTAGAAGAACTCTGAGGATCTAACATGATATGGAGGCAGCCAGGCTGGCCCAGCAGTTTCAGGAAATAGCAGCTGCAGGGCTTTTGCATTGTCCACAGTATTCCAAGCTTGCACTATTCTAGACACAGACTTTTCTCCTACTTTGAGCTTCGCTGACCGGTCCCCAGACATTGCATCATTGCATCTCCTTTCCCTGTGTTATGACTCCAAAATTCCATTTTCCTAAACTAATTAAAAAAAAAAATCTAGAACCAGGTCTGACTGCAGTTTTTGCTGGGAAAGTGATGTAGTCATGCATGTCAAATCTCCATTCCTTCATCTGAAAAACGATGCCGGAAGAAAGTAGAAGAACAGGGAAGGCTTCAGTCTAGCGAGAAGTTTAGCATTTCTGGCTATCTTTGCAGCCTTATTTGTAACACAGATCTAAAGTTGTATAATTGGGAATTGTTTTCCAAGGAATGCACTAGTTTTCATATTCTCAGATCCACAATTGGGAGCCATCAAAGTTCATAGACATATGACTCATACACAGATACATGCTAGGAGAGCTTTAGACTAAAGGGCCTACCCCAAATGTTTCACTATCCAAAATCAGAGGATTCATAACCCTAACAGCTACAGAGACTGCAAATGGAACATTTAAATAAAAGTGCCGTTAGGGAAATCAAGGAAATTTGAAACTCTGCCTGCAGGACTTTAAAAAAATAACTCAGAAGGGACTCCAGTGTTCACTAATTTAATGACAGATTAGATTCTTTCTTGATTCCTAGTTATTTTGGTACCTGGTTATTATCAGTATGGATGCTCAATGAAGATAGGATCTTTGAATTCTAGAGAGATCGTCTTTTCCTGTTGTTTGTGGCTACTTGAAATTAAAGTCCCCTGCATGTGACTTCACAGCTGGTGGAGGGGGTTAATACCTGCACCACTAACAGTGATAACTTATGCAGAAAAAGAGGAACCCAGAACCACCCAGTTTTTAAGGCCCATTCTAATCAAAGAACGCCATATTTCCTCTGTGTGTTCTTTTGTCTTAATATATTTTGCCCATTTAGATTATAATTTTGTGGAAGCTGCAACTTTATTTTCCCATGTATCTTCACTGATTAGGATATTCTTCTTGACACCATAATATATTTAATTACATGGAGCTTTTCTAATAATGAAATTATCTAGGCTGCAAAATCAAGTGCTCAAAAGTTAGGAAGTAACAGATCAGTAGTTTTCTCTGAAAGCTTAGATAATTTCTTTCCATACCCACCCTGATCACTGAAGAAGACCAGGATCTGGTGGAAAAAAATTTATGTAGTTAGCTTGTATTCTGGTAAATACACACAAGAAAACTGAGCTGAAATTGCATAAGCTATTGTAAGTACCACAAAGAACATCAGAATTCTTATTTTCCAATGTGAATACATTTTTCTGCCATAATCTTCAGTGCAAGTTCCAATTTAAAAAAGAGATTGTTAAAACAAACTTTATTCAGCACAATGTTAATAACACTGCCCCCAAATATCAACAGAGTTTGATGGTTAATGTGAAGACTGTAGGAGTGACTTTTACAATTTTAATTTCAAAACTACTTACATTAGTTGGAATGTCAAGAATGGGCCATATAAGCCCATTTAAGTAGAAGCCAAATTTTGTCCCATTTCCATCATTCTCCCTTGTTTGGATAAAGGAGACTAATTTATTACTCCATAGAAAGAAAGGCAGAATGGATGCATAACTAGAATACAGCTCCTAAACCATTTTTCTTTAATTTTTACCTTCTTTCTGCTGCTTCTCCAGTTCTCAGAAAATGAAACTTTAGTGGAAGTAATACAATATTTTAGTGATAATATGTCCCTGGATTTAAATTGTAAAGTGTATACCTATTTGTTATACTGGCATATGTAAAAAGTATTTTGATCAATGCACACAAAGGGTAATGTGATTTTTAATTTGCTCAGACTGTAGCTGTGTTTGAATGAAACATAAAATAAAGCAAAAACCCCATCTCTAGCCAAAGGACAAGCTGAATCCCAATCTGGCTCTGCATCTGTTAAGGAACTGTTGATAAAGCTCCATCCGTAAAGTCTTCACTGGATCTTCTGGTCGAGCACGAACAACTAACAGTTGAAGCAAACAATATTTCAACTTGTCAGCTACACAAGAGTGATAAGAAACCTTTGTTATGTTCCTGTAAATTTTTTTGATTGCAAATTAATTTTAATGAATTCAGACAGAAACCATATTAAATTATTTGGCTGCAATGGCAGCTTTAAAACTAAACCAAACAAACATCAATACATTCAGAGAGACTTTCACTGGGGCCAGATCCCCTCTCCTGATGGCATTAAGTGGGATCAATAGGCTCTCTTAGCTACTAAATTAAACTGAAAGACTAAAAGGAAGCTTGAAGCTTCAGAGTTCACCCCACCACTGTATAGTTGAGCTCCCATATTTATCCATACAAACCATATAACATCTAAACAGCACGTTTTCCTTCTGAAATTACACAGGGGCCAAGTACCTTGAAACTTTTTTTGTAGGCTACAGAATCCCTCAGCTCCCATTAAGACTTTCAATTTTCTGGGTTTTTTTCATCTTATATGTATACACGACCTACGTTGTTATTTTCCTCAGTTATAGATATGTGAAAAAAAAAAGATAATCTGTTCAACTAGGAAAATATTCCTCAGATCTTTTCCCTTTCCCTTTAAAAAACAACAAAGAATATATTGAACAGGAAAAAAAGGTTTTGCCGCAACAGCAGCATATGTTGCTCTATCTCATCCTCTGTCCTTCTGACCATTTTCTGTTCACTTTTCCTCTTTAACATGCAAAGATCATGTGCCTTTCAACCATGTCCTTTTGTTAGAGACCATATGGTACATGATCACAAAATGCAACACAGGAATATCATGTCAGGTTAACCTATTACAGTACAAGCAGGCAAAGAGGGCCCTTTCTAAGTTGTATGGGTAGCTGGGGAAGAGCGATGAGTAAAGGGGAAGATGATATTGTGAGCAAGGTCAAACATATCTCTGGGTGGCCTGAATTTTGTCGCTTTAATTATCTGTCTAAACATTCCAGGAGTGCAGCTCTCTATGGGCTCAATTTCTAGCACAAAGAAAATCTCTAACTCTCTCCTCAGCAGTGTTTCACAAAAGAACTTGCACCACAAACCCTCTATCTCCTAAAAAAGACAGAATCTGTAATTATATCTTCTAAATTTTATCTAAACTAATAAACAAAACAGGGTCAGGGCAGGGGCTTCAGCAATATCCTATGGCTTTCCATGCTTTTTAATTGTTAGTATGGTCCCTGCCAGTTCTGCTGTGTGCCAGTCAACCCTCTGCCAAAAAAATCCTCAGGCACAGCTTGCAGGTAACATCAGACAACTCCAGTAAGTAGTCTGGATGCAGCCGCACTCCTGAGGTGGGGGAAAGGAGACAAGTCTCTGGTGTCCTCGCTCCCTGAGGAGATAGCCCTAACATCCATGGGTTATAGGGCAGTTGGAGGCAAAGGGTATCATGTTCCTTTCTGCACAAAAGACACGAAAAGGAATTTAGGCCCAAATTTTCATACTTGGGTCCATGATGGTTTGCCTGCCTTAAGACATAATTTAAAAGGACTATGTGCTGAATGATTCCTCCCTGGCACATTCTCTGAATCACCATTATGCACCATCAGGCCACTTGTTCTTTGCTGGAAGGGAACATGTCACATACCTGATATCCAATGCTTCTCATGAGAGATTTATGATAAATCCTCTTCCTCCCTCCTTCCCCCCAAAAGATTAATATAGGGAAAACTTTTCCATTATTTTCAGCAGCAGTGAGGCATTAGACTTGGCTTGTTCAGAAAACAAGCAGACAACAAAGGCCTGTATAGACTTTTCAATGGGGGTGCATGAAATTGATAAAACCTCCTTTTAACTTGAGATATATTATATTTCAGCATTATAATCTTAGAATGGAAAAACAGTCCCCATGACAAACATCAGATACCAGTTGTCTTGCACAGAATGTGTTTTTAAATCAAATTACATTTATTCCCTCTTTTTAATGGGCATGAATAATTATTATATTAATAATTCTTTGTGTTCTTACCTCTCCTACAACTTCCAACCTGCTGGCATCATCAGAAGTACTGGTCAAATTACCGTGGTGAAGCAGGGAGTCATCATCTTTGGAAGGGCTGTTCACGCCTTCTAACTCGTCAAAAAAAATGTTGACATCCTTAGCTACTAAAAACAAAAATAAAAATATAAATTTAAAACACCATTGAGCCAAATGAAGACACTGAGTATAACACATTATCAACAATCCCACTTTTTAGTTCTGGTTTAAGTATCTACTATGTTAAATTTACAATCTGATGCACATTGGAGGAGTCCTTTCTTCACCGGTGAGCCACATAAAGATTTAGGATACCACAATACCTCTCTGATGACAAATAAGTAATCTTCTGTCACAATAAAACATACATTAGCTATCTCCTTGGCTTCTCTTGGGGTAAATGGCTTAAACAATTGCCTTCTGGATTACTATGGTCTCTGAAAATTTCTTACTATAAAGAAGCAGTTTTTTAACCTACTACGTAGAGTATCGAGTTAGAAGTATAGACCTGTGAGGCAGCCAGAGGCAGAAGACCTCAAATAAGTACTGTTACTTGAAAGGCACTGAATAAATGAACCTCGGTAGAAGTTCGTCTTTGCACAATTTGGCATGTTTTGATGCATATAAAGCTGGCACGTTCAGACCTACCTACTGCACAGCCCTCAGTCGTGCATGAAGCAACAGCTTACATCTACAGGATGCTGTAGTAAACCCAACCCTGACAAAAAGTGAAGAGATGGAAGGGTCTGGAGCACATCCCCCTGCCCTGGATATCTCGCAGTGGGGCTCAGGGCCAAGACAGAGCCAGTGCAGCCAAGGGTGGCCCCTTCCCTCTGGTGTCTGTGGGGAGAGGCCCCCAGGCGGCACCACGGGGAGGCCTTGCCTGGCCCTCCCGGGGCTGTGTCTGACCCCGGTTCTCCTTGCTGGGCCTGATCCTGATGTCAACCCATGGGCTGACATCCCGGCCTGGCCTTGGCCTGGTCCCCCCAGGGCAGGGCCTGGCAGCCTGGGCCTGTTCCCCCACCCTCCCCCCTGGCTGGGGTAGTGGGACAGGCCCAGGCTGCCAGGCCCTGACCTGCCTCCCCCCATGGGGAACCCCTGGCCCCAGAGGTGCCCTGACAGGAGATACCTGCTTGAGTAAATGGGTTGAATATCCTCCACCCTTCATGCAATACCATGTCATGTGATAATTTTACTGTAATTAAAAAAAACCCCAAACCACTAGAAGGAATGAGTTAAAGACTGGCACTGTACTCAAGATTAGAGCAGCGTTAGCTTTAGGGTAACTTTCCCTGCTCTGCTGAGCAAGGAGGCAATGAGAAGCTGTGGGCAGAGCTGCTGTGCAAGTCTACAGTCCCACATAAGGGCTGTTGATCTGCTGACTGAGTGGCTGTTGGATGGGAGACGCGAGGCAGGCAGGCCACGGCCAGCAAGGTCCACCTTTGCGCCCCATACGTTGCAGGTCTGGTGAGAAAGTGTGATGAAGAGATGGGTGGCAGGGGGAAGAAAAATGCCTTTTCTGAAGATCAGGCTTCAACTGTGGATAGACTTCATCTCTCCAACCTCATCTTTCATAGGCAAAATCCAGAATTACGACAGTAGAATCATAACTGTTAGAAGGGACCCCAGAAGGTCAGCTACTGAGCCTCTTCCCCTGACTAGAGCAGGATCAAACACCTATGATTCTTGACAGATACTTGTCTAACCCACTATTCCTTGCACTTTTTTTCAAAATTAACTGAATTTTGGAACCATTTTTCTGTTGTGCAATAACTTCCTGATCCTTTTGCTTCCCTGCAACTCCCCTAACTTAGTGACAGGCAGTTGTAATTCCTGTTGACAAGAATTTATGTTAGCAGAGAACAGCCAAAAATCTCTAATTGCTGGCGGTGACTTAGTTCCATTTCTAACTCTTGGCTGCAAGTGTAAAAATCCATTCCCCCACTGTGGAGAGACTGAATAGCTGCCAGAAATTAAAGGCCATTAACTGTTCCCAGCTATCATGAGCATTTTGTGACCTCCTTTTCACCTTTCTCTTCTTCAGAGGCTATAGCCCAGTTTAAGAAACCTTTTTAAGAAAATCTCTGATGCTCCACAGTCTCTGCAGGTGGCCTATTTTTCACTATCACAAGCAGGAGAAAGCTTTCTTCATAATATTCATCCTGAATATGCACCTATGTTACAATTTAAATATATTATTCTTTTCCTATAAATCAGTCATGAACATGGGGAAGAGATTACTACCTTTTTGTACATATCTTTTAAAGTATCTGAAGTCTGTCATTACAGCTGTAGGTAGGTAAAAAAGAAAACCCTATCAAAATATTCAAGGACTCTTCTTCATTTACATACATAAAATAAGGACAGGGTTAATGAAATACATTGAATTTTCAATTGCAATACTTTTGCTTATAAAGCCACTAAAAATTTCAGAAACAACAGAAAAGTCTTCACATCCAAATGAATCCACTCTAGATACTAAGCTAATGAACTAACCCAAGCAGCATAATTTATAATAGAAATTCAGAGTTCTTAATACTTTTAACGGCATTTTTTTCCATCTAAACAGCATAACGATAAGAAATTCTGTGCCAGATTTACAGTTTTTAGGATAACATACTACTCCTCAAGCTTAGCAATTTTGGGGTTGCGTACTGACTGATCTATCATTCTTTGTATCCCAAGATTAGTATCACACAATATTTAATCCTTACTTAACACTTCATACCATAATTCATCAGTTTTAGATAGCATCCTCTGTTCTGTAGGATCTCAATTAGCTTTTACAGAGATACTGGGATTAATAGCTTCACTTACTTCACTCTGTTTTATAGCGTGCCTATCATCATAGTCTGTGAATATATCAGAAATATAAAACCTCTTTTTGCAGATACTAAGTTTCGTTTGCCATTTTAAGGCCTTTTTTACTATCAGTCCATTTATTTTACTTATCATTCTTTTGTGAAAAGTGCCAGGATATCGTTAGAGACAAATATCCACGACTGAGTTTTCCACTTTAAAATTGGCCTTGGCTTCACACCATCCTGTTCCCAGTTAGGGGTGATCTTACTGACAGGAGTAGAGACGAGCATCCTGGTGTTGTTTTGGTTTACGTGATGGGGAGAGCCTGCAGCTCCTCAGTGTCACCATGTCTGCATCCAACGTGTCTTAGGACAAACTACAGAGGTTTTAGGAGACTTAGAAGGCAAAAAACAGACTCCAGTTTGTACCACATGCAGCAGAAATGTTAAAGAATTATTTGCTACCTTGATTCTTTTCAATTCACAGAAATCATACTAGAGATGCATATAAAAGATAGGGGAACCGCTGCAAGACAGCACAGTCTAACCACCTGCCCTTCACTGTCCTTACTGTTTCAAAGGGCAAGACTAGAAACATTCTACCTCATCAGATAATAATCTGGATGTAGGTCATGACCACCTTTTGCATACATGTTCATATGAGAAGAATTTATCTGAACACTCAACAGAAAGAACTACTGAAACAAAAAACATTTTGAATGACTTGAAACTTCACTCAACTGAAACCCAGCAGAGTGCCTCCATGAGAGTGATACATGAACCTGTATATGATCAACACCTCAATATAGTCTGAAAACAACTGTGGAAAATACAAAAATAATTAAATAGTGAAGCTTTCTGAAGATTATGCAAGATACATATCTGTTGCAGACAGAGGCAATGAAAGATGTAAAAATGAAAGTTTTGCCTGTATGTTATGCTTGAGGGAATTTGAACTAGCTGCTTCCTGCCGTTAAGACTGCCTTGGTATAAAAGATGAGGCCTTTGAGATACTAGAATTGCTGCTTCCTGAAGTGCCAGTAATGCTTTGGGTTGCAAAATAGATGGTTTTTAAGTGGGAGTTTTGAGATACACAACTTGGTGTGTAAGAGAGTGAATGTGTTTGGGGGTTTCAAGCAGAGAATTACTGGATTATTCTGAGGACATGTGAGGAGCAAAAAATCTTATTTCAAGATCACTTTAAAATCCAGCCCATCTCAGCAGTGACTAGAAGTTGTGGAAGCAGTGAGTCTCAGCTGGTTAGTGCAGTTAGCTACCAGGACCTGTCCAGATTGCCTGTAGTAGAAAATTGCTTATATCAGAAGTATGCAGATAATGGGCATGCTGGTTGGTAGCTTCAGCAAATAGGATAAGCAGTGAAGAGATGTGCTGGACTACCTCATCAGCGCTAAAGTTGTCTGTTACTTTTTTCCAGTTGCACTAAAGGTGTGCCACTGGTGAGAAAGTGGAGCTCTTTATGCTGCAATTGCCTTGCTATGTATATTTTTGAAAATACACTCTTAATATTTCAGTCACTGAAAGGAAACATGGGGCCCTAACATTTGCTGAGAACATTTTTATACCCCAAGTCTCACTGGAGACTTAAAAAAAAAAAAAAATCATAAAATACCGTTCCACAAAACTAAATAAATAATTTAAAAAGCAAATCCTGTTTGCTTTAATAATGGTGATGGTACTTCCAAGCCAACTCTCCTGCTGCCTGTAGCTAGCTCAGCCACTCCACTGCAAAGAACATGAACACCTATGCTGCCAAATGTTGCTGAAGGCATAATCAGGGCTCCATCTTTTCTGTCCCCTTCAGATCATGACATGCATATATCCACAAATGACCTTAAAGAATGATATATGATAATTTTATTATATATATGCTATTTGGGAGACAGACTGGTGCTACTGTATGTCTATGTATGTCTTTTTAAGCAGTGAAATTTAACAGCAATACAGAGCAGCATGTACATTGCTACAGGAGATACGAAGATTTCCCCCTCTGGTTTTAGATCAGCTTAAATATGCAAGCTCTTTTCTCCCCCTCATGTTCCATTTTGTGGAAAAAAAATCAAAATGACTTGATAATTCAGAATCCCTTGAGGAGCTGAAAAAATGTGGATATACAAATATTTTTATCCCAAATAAGTAGAACCACATATTCTGAAAACTGAATGCTGGGAAATTCTGAGTGAGAGTCCGTGCACAATCTCAGTGGGTCCACAAGCCACTTTGGACCAAGAGGCTGATTTAGGTAGGGCTCAAAGATAAGATAAATCCTTTAACCTTCTGAAGATAGACACTCAAAAACTGAGGTGCCTAAAAAATTAGAATTTTCATTAAAAAATGGCACCTGACTATGTTTTTGTGTGGCAAGATGGAAGCATGCTGTGCTGGTTTTGGCTGGGATAGAGTTAATTTTCTTCATAGTAGCTAGTATGGGACTATGTTTTGGATTTGTGCTGGAAACAGTGTTGATAATACAGGGATGTTTTCGTTGTTGCTGAGCAGTGCTTACACAGAGCCAAGGCCTTTTCTGCCTCTCATCCCACCCCACCAGCAAAGAGGCTGGGGGTGTAGAAGAAGCTGGGAGGGGACACAGCTGGGACAGCTGACCCCAACTGACCAAAGGGATATTCCACACCATACGACATCATGCTCATCATACCAAGCTGGGGTAAGAAGGAGGAAGGAGGGGAGTTTGGAGTGATGGTGTTTGTCTTCCCAGGTAACTGTTACGCTGATGGAGCCCCGCTTTCCCGGAGATGGCTGAACACCTGCTTGCCGATGGGAAGTAGTGAATGAAGTCCTTGTTTTGCTTTGCTTGTGTGTGTGGCTTTTGCTTTACCTATTAAGCTGTCCTTATCTCAGCCTACACGTTTTCTCACTTTTACCCTTCTGATTCCCTCCCCCATCCCACCAGGGGGGGAGTGAATGAGCGGCTGTGTGGCGCTTAGTTGCCAGCTGGGGTTAAACCACAACACATGCTCAGAGATCATGTTTCTGTTAATTAACTGTCATTTTACTACCAATTGTTACACCAAGCCATCGAGTATACTCTAGCTTTGGATAATGCAAGCTGAAGATCAATATTCCAGAAACTCCTCTTTGGAAGCTTTTAGGCCTGTCAGTAACATTAAAGAGTGAATTTCCTTAAAAATTCTTACTGGCAATATTTATAATAAGTATAGAGCATTGTCACATGTTAATGGGGGTGGAAAAAACTATTCGGTTTAAAAGCACCAATATTGGAGAATACCCCTTAATAAAAATCCTGAGTAGAAAACACCTGTTTTCAGAGACTCGAAAGCAGAAAAATTCAAGTATGAAAAACCAAGAACTTTTCTGCATCTTTTTGTACTACATGTTATGTTTTTACAGCATCTATTTGGATTTTTGGATACAAACATTTTTCTGCATTCAGTAATGCTGGCAAATACAATTTACAAATCTTTGCTTCGAGGAGGCCATCCTACAGATACCACACAGCCCAGAACTTTTTATCACATTAAATGCTAAATTCAGTAACTACACAGTGGATCAGCAACCCTGTCTCAGGAAACTCACTGATTTCTAGCTTCCAGATTATAAGAATTAAAATGAGAGAATCAAATTATTTTTTATTAAAACTAGTGAGAGTCAGTGTAAACTGGATTTTGAAAAATATTCTAAAAAGCCAGAGATTTCTTAGAATTTTGACTTCACTGCAATGGCAATGAAAATAAGTTTCATACATTGAAGCAAATTATAGGAATTCATGAAAAAAGCTTGAAATCTGAGCTTTTTTTTTTTTTTTTTTTTAAATAAAGCTATTTACTGCTTTTCCACACAAAGTCAATCTTCTCAGTCTAATAACTAGGTAATAGCCATGAAAGCCTTTGCTAGCTTTTGCCATGGCCCTGAGGGCACCCCCAGCCCTGACTGTCCCTGCCTGGATCCCCCGGGCTCCCTCCACCCTGCCTAGGTTCCAGGACCCCATTTCAGCCCCCCAGGACTGTCAGCCCCTGCCCCAGCAATGCCACAGCAGTGCCGGTCTCCAGCTCCCCACAGCCCTGCCCGGCCATGGCCCCACTGCACCATGGAGCTACACGATGATCAGGGCTGGGGCTGTCCCCAGTGCCCCCCGGCTGGTCTGCTCCTGGCTGGGGCTGTGGCATGGGTACAGGCTGTGAGTAAGCAACAACAGGGAATTCTGGTTTATATCTGACAGATAGTTCATGCAGATCCTTGACACTTCTGCTGTCTAGTTTACAAGTTTGGTTTAGGTCAGATGCATCACCCTGTTTTGCAATTTTTCACCCAGTGCAAACCCCTATTTTACAGTGTGTATCTATAGCCATTTTCAGATTAGTAATTATTGTTTCTGGACTGTATCTGATAGACCAAAGATAATTTCTGAATATCATGTAGTCAAGAAGAAACTGTTTTATAAAAGATATACCAGAAATCTTCAGAAAAACGTGTTTAAGACTCTACAATGAACTATGGTACTTACATGCCAAATTTAGCTCTGATGCAGTAGAAATTACTTTTAAGTCTTTTATAATAGTAGTATATTCACATAAAAGTAAATAATGAGATGGTAAATCTTTATCTTCAGGTGCAGTCTAAGAGATTCATTAGGGTAAAAGAAAAAAAAAAGTCGCTTTGGAGCAAAATGTTTGTTTTAAGTAACTAAATTTAAAAAAAAAAAAAAACAACAACTCTGCTATCGAATGATCACTCTTGGCAGTCTACCAAACAGAAAGATATACCAGCTAGCTAAAGTTGCACAAGGCACCTCCTGGATAGGGAAATGATCAGGAAACTCACATTAACAAGAAAAAAAAAAACCAGTGGTCTTTAAAAGCATCATTAGCCTTTTTTAACTTTCATTCCATGCTAACAATAGCTGGGAATAAAAGTAACAGTGACTATTCAGAGCAGCCACCCTAGAAAGAATATTTGGGCATGTTTATCCTAATTATTTGATCTTCACAACAGACTGCAGGTGACAAGACACTCCCCTGGACACATAACAAGCCTTTGCAAACTGGGTTGTACAGTCATAGCAACCCTTTTGTCTTTCCAGAAGAAAATGTAGCTGAAGGACATAGAGGTTAACTTCCCAACAGCAACTGTGTCTGGTCTGGATAAAGTGAAAACACTGTCTCCAAGGCTGTAAAAGTTGCATCCTTCTGAAATGGCTTGAAAATAATCTATAAATCAGTTTGGGACCCTACTTCTATTCAGTTTATATCCATTAATCACTTGCAAATATTTGTTTTACTTAGGGTAGGATTCACCTATATTTACACATCCACAGTGCAGATGTTTGTGTCTAAGCTGTGGTAATGATTCCCTAAATTCCATCTGCAGGCAACAGAGGCAAATAGCCACTTCCAAGCTGCAGTTCATCTAATATGTATTAGACACCTACTTTCAAATGAGACAAACTGGGCTGTAGACATGCTAGTTACATTCTGTTTATCACAAAGGGAGCTTAGACAATGAATTCAGATCTTGATACCTTCATTGCAAACCCCTGTGTTCAAGTCAGATGAATGCCTTCTTTATGGCCACAGAAAAATGGCATACTTTTAAATGAAACTAGGGCTTTTATCTAAAAGTTTAAAATTTGAGGTTATGAGCAAACCTGTGCCCTGCTGAATGAAAATTTGGGGTTATTCAGTACAGGGATATAATCAGAGAGTATGATATTGAAGCATGACGCAGTACCAAGGGAAGTTGAGATACGGCCATTTAAAAAAGAAGCTGCTTTGGACAAACACTGTTAATAAATCTAGTCTTGACATCTAATTGTTTTAAACAAATCATCCATTCTTTTTCTCCTCAGCCATGTGCTTGAAATGGAGAAGGTAACTGTTGCTTGTATTCCAATATAGTCTCTTCCCAACTTGAATTTGCTTATCCTTGTTTATCTATCTTGTCTATTCAGCCTCTGAAAGACTACAGTGCCTTTTCAGCCTCTCCAGTCCACATCCCAACTGTCCCCAGGCCTGTATCTGGGCTGTGTGGGTGCAGAGAAGAGGGGAGAAAGCAAAATCTCATATTAAGATTTCTTGATGGGAAAAGCTTTTTAAGTTACAAAACACAGGGTTCATCCTAAACCTATAGATTAAATAATGAGGTGATTCAATTTCAAATTATTACCTCTGTCATCATACTAACCTGAGAGTTTTCCTTCCACCACCAAATGACCTGATCCTACCACTGTATGGTTCCTTATTCACATGGCAAAAATCAGGAGGAGTGCAGGGTTTTACACATTCTTTTACTTCTTTTATCATTTAAGAACGTAAGTTGCTGTTTCTCACTTTAGAAAATTGCTACACAAAACACCCAGTTTAAAATAAAACTGGAAAAGAGGGAAACCAGGAAGCCATGCCATGCATTTTGATTCTTAGCCTGCATAAGGGTTTTCAATCTATTATGAAAAATTCCCACTGAAATTCCAGATTCTTTTGGATTCCAGAGTTGTGTCAGTTTTGGGTAGTGGGGTGTCTTCCGCTGTTGTTAACAAGAGTAGTATTTCTTCGAGCACAAGTCTTGAGATTATTCTGCAGTTACATTTAAGAAGGGTGGACCAATCGATTCTTAGTCCACAGCACATTACATGTGAAAAGAGATGGTTTCATGCAGTATCTAAAATATGCAGACCTTCAGTTGTTGTGAGAAGCTCATCACTTCTGCTCCCAAAAATTACTGGCTGCAAAAATGTGAATATACCCCAACACTTTGGAACAATCCAGTCAAATCCAGTCTTAGATCCCAGACTTCAGCATTTGTACAACATTATTAGTTCACACAGCCATTCAAGAGTGTAAAGAATGGATTAAAGTAACAGGAATCTTAATATTTCTGATTACTTCTGCATAGGACATATATACCTCTAGAATCCTTAGGCACATAATAATTCAAATCTTACTGTCACTTCTCTGATAGTAAAAGATTTCTTACTGGCTTTCAATAACCCATTGAACTTTCTCAGAGATTTTAGTAATACATACTCACTTATCATTCAGTTCATCACTTTGTATGTTCCTTCAGTTATAATTTCAATGCATCTCAATTGACTCTTCTACCATAAACCAAATTTTGCATTCAAGGAATAACTTACTTTCTTGTATTGCATTAAGAATTTCTGAAAAGTCCACATCTGTCTTCTGTATGTCTGGTTTTATCCATATTTGCGTTTCCAGCTGGTTAACCTGCAAATCCTCTCTTCCTTCTGAAGAAATTGAAGAGATTGATGGGGTTTGTGACAGTACGGTAGAAAATCCAGCCAAGAGGCTTCCAGGTGAGGGAATGTACACATTGAGTAAAGCTACTGATTTTTTTCCCCCTAGCAGAACCAATTTTTCTTCAAACCAAGCAGCTTTACATAGAACATGGACTGATTTAAAGCTAAAGAGAATGAAACAACAACATTCTCTGCTATCAGCAATGATGCAGAGTCACCACTGGCAAGTCTCTTGTTCAGGTGAACACGTGCCGCCATGCCATGAGCATCCTCTCACCATACCATCTACAAAACTAACTCCAAAATGTGAAAACAGACAAGACGCATTGTTACAAATGACACAGCATTACAGG
This sequence comes from Fregata magnificens, assembly GCA_013389945.1. Taxonomy (NCBI): domain Eukaryota; kingdom Metazoa; phylum Chordata; class Aves; order Suliformes; family Fregatidae; genus Fregata; species Fregata magnificens. The sequence continues at coordinate 112,035 of WAAD01035867.1, read as the reverse complement.
AACAACCAGGCTAAAATAAAACACACTAACACACAAAGGATGAATTAAGTCTCAAGACAGAAAACAACCATTAGGACAAAAAGAGCATGGACAGCATGTTTCAGTCACAGGACACCACACATTCTCACATGGCAAGCTGATGGCACGCTACAGTCTAGGAAGCACTCCAGTACTGCAGTCCATTTCTAAGGGCGTCACACTGGTATGTAATGGTTGCTGTTTAAAAACACTGCAGAATGAAAACAGAGGCTAGCAGGTCACAGCAAATCTGCTTTGAAAAATAGTTTCAAACCTATTTGCACATGTAAATAGGCACAAGATTTGCCCATTTCAGTGTTCTTTCAACATGAGCAAAGAAAGGAGGAAGTTTTGAAATCACACCATTTCCATGTAAAGAAAGGTAGCTGCACGTCAAGAGTAGACAGGAGAAGGTACTGGGCAAATGGGCTTAAGCTACTGGCTACAGGGTACTCTGATAAAGCCAGAGACAAGGAGGGAGCTACCGGGCATATGGCCGGTGTTTAAAGAGTGGAAGCAAAACCTGACTTTTCATAAAGGCATCTGTTAGAAGTGATGTTCTTGAGTAGCTAATACACAGTTAGCAGAGAGCTGCAGCAGTCAGGGAGACATCTGGGAAAGGACTTCACAATAAAAAGGCCATGGTGGAAGAAGAAACCTTCAGGTCATTTAGTCCATTACTGTGCCTTCACTAGTGGCCATTACTCATGCTTTTGATGGAAGCATTTTCCTTCTACAGTCTGCCTATAACAAGCTGGTCTTGTTTTGACTTCCCGTCTAGCACATTGTATCTTCCCCCTCCCCTCATCAAATGACTATCTCACCACCACCTTGATGAGAGCTATGAATTATATTCCTGGGCACAAAATTACTCAACCCTATTTTAAAGACCCTTCTTTGCTTTTTGGAAATGCAGATCTCAAAATGGGTATACATACACCAGCTTCAGCCTTTTTTATTTCCCAATGTTAAAATATTATAAATTCAAACCATCTCATGCTTCCCCCAGCGTATTCTTTTGTTCCACAGCAAAGACCCACTGTTAACATCAGAGACAGCTCCCCTTGTAAATTCCTGCAAAGTGATCTGTCATAGTAGCAGCAGGAGTCAGCATTTAATGATGTAGAACAAAGAGAATTTCTTAAGTGAGACAGATGATTATTCATATAATAGCAGCCTAGGGAAATCTGCAGATGGCCTCAGAGGTGGGAGGCTAGGATTTGCCCCAGAAGAGAATTCTGGGGACAAAGGAAAAATACTGCAGCTGCTGGAAAAGACATATAAACAATAGGATGGAGGTAGAGAAGTAAGTAATGGACGGCAATTCAGTTAAGCAGCTTTGCAAGTGATATCATTCAGTTTCTTGTTAAATACTCAGCTACCACTTTTAACATATACAATTACATGTTTGCATCCTCAGATCCACCAGCTTTTCTTCTCCATTTCAACCCTAGCTAGAGCATAATAAGGACAATACTGAAAAATATAAAATACCCTTTCCTCCCCAAAGCCCTCCATCCTTGTTACACCCAAATCACTGCTCCTCAGGACACTCGAAAGTAGCAGGATCCCTGCAGCATCTCCAACAGATCTGAACTAATTGGGCTGGGAGAGGGGAAGTGACAGCTAGCCAGCAATGGCTGTCCCAAAGACCTGATATCAGATGGACTATCTAATCACAGGCCTCTTAATAAAATTAAGCTGTTGGAGAACATACATATTCAATTTCCAAGCCACTTTTTAATGAAAAATACTGTTTCGAAAGTGGTCAGAAAATGTCCAGCCTAAACCCGATTGTTGTTCAGCCTAACACAGCCTATGAAGCCAAGACAAGTTTTGCTGCATTCAAATCTCCTCTCCTGTATTTGACTCATTTGCAGTATGGGGAGCTTCCAGCAATCCACACAAATGACAGTCTCATATGCTTCTCTGATTCACAGCAGCCTTAATATCTGGCTTCACTGCACAAGTATCAGACCAACAACATCATCCTCTGATTTCACTCAAAATTGTAAGCATAATCTTCTACCAGTCATTTATGATTTAATGCATGGCTAATCACAAACTTGCCTTCAACAACACAAGGAGAAAAAAAGAAATGTTACCTGCCGACATCATAACTTCTAAATAAGTGGTTGCAGGAACACTTTCTTCTCCCATGACCTTTATGGTATCAACAAACAGACTTGAATCAGGGCACATTTGCTTCTACCCTCCTCCCTCTCCCTCAGCACCCACATTGCAGGAGGGAGCACTGCATTTTTTAGCCGAGAGAAACAACCCCTATGTGTTGGGTTCTGGACTGGCCAAATTAATGTTTGATGATTTGTTGGTGGACAGAGGTTTTAGTCCAGCAGGTCTTTGGACAAAGCCAGAGTGTTCTCTCCCATGTCCAAAAGAGATTTATTTTCTTTATCTTACCACAGATTTCCAATACAACAAACCAAGATACTATCTGGTGCCACTGTTGATATTGAGGGCACATTAGCCTGGCTTTAGCACTTCCTTCTTGCTTTAGCAGCTGCTGATTTATGTTTTATCAGTGACATGTCGCACTGAGTAAACTCTAAGCAATATTGCCTGGGAGGCTGGGAGGGAAAGACCCTCCTTCCATAGAAACATAAGAAATAAACACAAATAAAAGTGAAGTAAATATTAGATTTCTCAATTTTTTTGTGATTTTACTAGAAGATCAGTCTGAGATTTTTCTCAGCTTACTGAGATGTTTTAGTTCAACTGAAGTCATATTTTAAATTAGCTCATGGCATTCACTCTGATTCACCCGGTGCATAAAGTAGTGCATAAAATAGCATAATTTTTCCTTTCTTTGTTTTGAAGGGTCTGTACTAATTAGGTTAGGAACACAAATGAGACTTTAAAAAGGCATTTCATTTTTAAAGGCTGAATGAGACGGCTTGCTCTAAACCAGAATTTTAACATACTTCTAAATATTAAAATGTTCACAAGTATCAGATAAGCAAATTACATAGCAAGGTAGTTAATATGGTACTAATGTTAAACAAGGTCATTCCCACTGCAGTGAGAGAGATTTTGTGTCTGCTTAAAATTAAGAAATACTCAGGTTCTTTGCTGGATGAGGCCTTGTTACATGTATTTAGTGTCTAGCCAATTATCACAATCAGCTTTTTAGACATTGACTTTACAAGCAGAAGTCTATTCTCTTGCACAGTAAACACCTGGAGCCAGATTTTGAAAGCCTGCACATTTTTATACATGGGCTGTGATGTGCAAATCATATTTGTAGTTGGATACCCTCACACTGTGGTCTGAAATTGAGCATGAGCATTTGAGTGCACAGAAAAACGCACATAGTTTCAGTATTTGGCACCAAAATAAAGAATATAAAATGAAGCTGATGGAACAAGTGCTGCTGTTTCTCAATGCACAATAAAGGGCTCATATTTACTCCATATATTTGAATGGACATGTGAGAACAGAGCTGATCTTTGTAATTCACTGAGGCAGTCAGGGCTTCCTGACGAGTTTTACCACTTAGGTTCTGCTCGTTGGTCAGAATAAAAATACTTGACTTAGTTGCTTTCTGAAATCACAGTCACTCTTCTTTGCCCTCCTTCATTTCCAATTAACTCAGCAAGTGAAAAACAAATGTTTTGTGTACAGCTCTAGAAGTTTCTGTGGAGAAAAATTTACAGTTTCAAAGGATCTTTCTGAAAAGGCAGCTAGCCAGTGACTTCTATCAGTATAGTGAACTGATTTCTTATTTTTTGAAAAAAACATTTTGGCAGCAAACACGTACTTTCACAACGGTTGTACTTCAGTATGGACATTAAATATGAGTAGCAAATAACTAGTATGCCATATGGGTAGATGCTCCCATCACAGGGCCATCTACCTCTAACAGGGCAATATTTAGCAAGAGCAAATATAGTTCTGATACGAGCAGTTTTGTTTTGCTACTTTAAGTACTGCCTGTAGTTTCTACAGAGAAGTTGCTCCTTCTCACCAGAGCCTCTTCTTTACAGCAAGCAGAAAGCTGCTGGGCATGGTGTCCTTTTCACTAAAGGCAACCCCAGGTCAACTTGGGGAGAAGGATCACCCCTGCAGGTACATTTTCTACTGGCTTCTCACTGTGAGCGCTAGGCAGGTCGTCTACAGCAAAAGCACAGTTTCAAATGGAAACTGTTTGAAGTGTTACCTATATATGTTAGTCAGGGCTATACGCACGTGTGAAATCCATAGCTTTACTGATCTCAGTTCTGGCATTTCTCATTTCTGTGACAGGAATGAAACAAAATGTAAACCATAATGGGTCTTCCCAGCATCCATCCCATGACTGCACTGGACAGCACACCTCAATGGATGAAAAACATATTGGTTCAATTACTGCATCAGAAAAAAAGAAGCTTCTCTCTGAGTCATAGGATGTATGCAAATATATATTAATATAAACGTATCTTCCTAGTTGGCCTGAAAGCAGTGGCTCAGAGATAGCTAATTATGTATCATTAGGTGGAAGGCTGATGTGTCTCATAACAAGTCTCTAAAAGAGAGCTGCTTTTGCTACATTGGTCAAAGAGAATCTCAAATTGTTTTCCGTACGAAATCTTATATCATATTCTGTTTTGTTCCTCGCCAACCAGTAAAGTATTGTAACATTCTTTCTGCCTAAGCATTTTTCTCTCCTGGAGCATAAACTGGATGCCAGAATGTTACTCTGTGCATCAGTCTTACTGCAGTGATCATATTAGATATATTTTCATATATTAAAATTATTTAATTTCTTGTTGCTGCTCTTAAAACTGTCATGTACAATAGTGCAGAGTTCCACACTGGGAAAGTATTGTTGATAAGATAAAATATCACATAACAATTAAAGAGAAGAAACAGAGGAATAAAGAAATAGAGTTGTAGGAGAAGGAAATACTAGGTATGTTTAAAATAGATGTGGTCAGTACCCACATTTTGAAAACAGAATCAATTTTAATTTATGGGTATGTAATTATGAAGGTCCAAAATTTAATATCAGCAGGATCATTTGATTTCATCCTGGTCAGCTTCATATTAAACATAAAACGTTGATTCCTCTTGACTAACTCTAGTGTAGATATTGCCTTCCTCAATGGAAATAAAAATGAGGAAAGAAAGAAGAGGACATTTCAGAGTTTCCTTACAACTCTTTTGTCCAGGTGGAAGGGTTTGTTCTCTCCATCTACAGCTAAGTCAGTTCCTGAAAGTATAGGCTGAGCCCACGTAGAAATGAGTTTTGCATCATGAAGGATAACTCTGTCTTTCAGTGTTTGTTTTCCTCTTGAACAGATACGAAAAGATGCAATATCAGCATTTTTCAAGATCTACTTTTCCCCTCCCCACAGGGATTTAAGAACAAGAATCTTTGGAAATGTCAACAGGTCTTTTGGGAGGTCAGGTTAACCCTGATTATCTGCAAGCCACTAGCGCACAGGGCAGTAACACTGGTGAGTTATGCTCACCTTTCTCCTGTGGTCCTTGCTCCCCACATGAGTGCTACTCACTCATTGAGGCCTTGCTCCCAGCTGAGCCACTGCACACCAGCAAGGTGGCTGCAGATACACCCATACAAGACGGCAGCTCCCCTGCACAGTTTTCCATCAAAAGCCTCACTTAAGTCAGGGCAAAGACTGCATGAATTCTTTCACAAGTATCTTCTCAGCACAAGACACAGAAACATATCCTGTGTCCTGCCTCTAGCCACCCCTTCTCCTCACAGAAGAAAAAGGCTCCGTTTTCAACCTGCAACTCTTTGGCCCACCAGCCCAGCACTTGGCTCTTTTCTGGAACAAGACCATTACCTAGAAGCTTTCCTTCTGTCCTTGCTCCTTACCAGTAGCACTAAGCTTCCTCTACCTTACACCTTCAACACAATTTCAGATTTCTACAAGGCAGGGGGGTGGGGTGTGACAAGTTCACTTTTTCTTCCATTTTGATGCTTGTTTCCGGTCTTGGGTTCCTTCTGAAGATGGCAGTGGAGATAAGGACAGGAAAACTCATGTGTAATTAAACACATAATTCTCTGTTTCTGAGAACTTGTTGACATATCTGTCTATTTAAGATAGTGCAACATATCAGGGTAAGACCAGCTGTCTGCCACATCTGCAGTAGCTTCTGTATGGTGTGGCAGTGCTGGCACATATGTACCTGTAGTGACAAACTGGGAGTATCTTAAAGGCCCCACTTTTCCCTAATTTGAGGTACTCACTTTTACCTGTGTAGGTCACAGGATTTGCCCCCATCTATCTACAAAGCACATCCACAGTTTTGGAAGAATTATAAATAATAGGTAATGATACACATTGAAAGAGAGGCCTTCAGAGACTTCTGATTTAAGTCAAAGCACTCCCTCAGATCAGCATTAATACACAATGTGCTTCCAAGACTGAAAAGATTGGGTACCCTGTGGAAATATTTGCAGACCTCTGAAAAACCTCTGACTTGGTAGTTTGCCATCTATGACTATAAATACGTGAGGACTTGGATATAACTCTTGATAGTCTTAACTGGTTTACCACTTACCTTAAAAAAAGTGTATACTCTGTCACTATTCAGCATAGCTAACCAAATCTTCCACTATGCAGAAAACACCATTTATCTTAATGGTTTTCTTACTGATCACGGATAAAATAATGCGTCTGCACGTTAGTGTCCAAGAATCAAAAGCTGAGTATAAAAGCACAAAAAATGCCTTGTTAGTTTTGAAAGTTATTGGAATAAATACATAAGGCTACTTCATTTTCCATAAGGAAGTCCAATGAATGTTAGGGAAAAAAAAAGAAATTCAAACCCCAAATAATTCTGTTTAGCATGAAGAACCTATGCCATAGTTGGTTTTGCGCATGGCTGTGTCAAGGGTATAGTAATAACAATACTGGAATTATTTTTGAAAGGCCATTTAATAAGTTTCCCTTTGTATTGCAATACAGTGTAAGGTATGACATATGTTTAATTATGTTAATACAAACTCTTTTCTTATCTTCCAGAAACAGCAGTAGTGAAGGGGAGATTTCTAAACACCTAATATTACTAACTTATCACAGACTAAGATCTTTTGAAGACATATGGTGTCCATTCTCCCTCCATTAAACCCTGGCTGGCATCAGACACAGAGAAGTCCACTCAGCCAACTAACTACAGAGAAGCAGGGAGTCCTATGTCCAGGGCTTGTTCTCTATCTCTCTCTCATGCTGTGTATGCCTTTTCCACAGACAACCACAGACAAAATGGATGGATAGCCCTTGGTGCAAAGCCATACCTCCAAAGTCTCCTCTACTGCCAAAATAGCCCAAACACCAGGCTATGGGGACAGGGTCCTGCTATGCAGGAAATGCACTTCTTGCATTTCTAATTCGGTCACTGCCCAGAATGAACTGTGGGCATGGGGACAGTCAAACCCACCAACACTGTGCTCTTATCACCAACATGGGAGCATCTCTTAAGCAGTGAGTTCAAACGGGACAACAGCTGAGGGGAGCTGATAACCCACATCTCCCAGACGGACAAGCACCCAAACGATTAGACTGCTGTGCGAAAGCACACAACCTCTTTCTTCATTTCCCTTCTATGCTCAGAGAATGCCTCAATGTTCTGAGAGTTGAAAGGACCCAAATGTCCACACAGAAGCCCCAAGCATAGCATGTCACATATTCATATGCATAATATTTCCAATTACCTGGCTCTATGTGGCCCCTGTGCAGATCCTTGCACAATCAGTGGAGGAACAGTGTTGCACAACAAGCCTTTGGAATTACCCCCTAGAAGCACTTCTTTTCACTGATAATACAAAAAGACAGGGCACCGAAGTGTGTGCTCTCCTACTGGGAACAAAGCTGTCCTTTTCAAGTGCCACAATGCCTGGGATAGGAATTCACAGGAGACAGTCTGAAAACAGCACAAAGTCAGTGTGTAACTAAGCAGAGACATTTCTGCACAGTTGTACGTTGCAAATGAGAATCTAGAAAGAAGTCTGAGATCTAAATGGACTGAACAATTCAGCCCATTTCCTATTACTCTTATTTATATTAAAATGACAGTAGGAATGATTGCCTTTTAGTTCTAGCTCTTTCCTCTTACACTGTGAGTGCACATATAAAAACACAGCTATCAAAGATCACTATCACATATGCTCAAACATTTGTCCATGTTTGAAAAATCTAACTACTTGTGATTAATAAATCCCTTAGTTACCATCTAACTTTAACAATATCAGGAGTTGTTAGCAGGCAATTCACAAAGAGCAGAGGAAGAAAATATTTGCTAAATAAACTGTTCATTGCAAAAAGCTTGCCCAGTTCTCAAGTCAGCAGTTTACTGATGAGACAAGCAGAAAAACTGGCTGCATGAGGATAAGAAGCATGACCTAGCAAATAACTTCAGGGCACCAAAGATTTACTTCATTATAACATGGGATATCAAGACAGCTTTTACAAGATACCAGATGTCTCTTCCAGGTGGATTTTAATGTAACAACCAATTATACAGACTCACATTATACCATAGCCTATCACTGCCTTCACAGCCTAAACACATCCTGGTAATTCATTCCTGCAGAAAGTACCAGCAGCTAAACCATTTCGGGAACTTCAGCTGTCCTCAGACCACTGAGGAATGAACATAGCACAGGAATGTGAAAACGGTTATCCTAAAGACAGGATAGTAGAACAGAGGTCTCTCCAGCACAGGATCCTATTTCTGACAGCAGATGCTTAGGCAAAGGGAATATGAACAGGGCAAGCACATCCAGTCTATCCCCAGTCTGTCCCTTCCAGCTTGCAGAGATTTAGAGATTTCTGGAGTGGAAGGTTTCATCTAGATGATAATGATTCATGGCTACCAATGCCCCTTTCCTCTACAAATCTATTCCTTTTATACTCACTGTCACTTGTGAGCTAACAGGTAGCCATCACATTCCTCCCTCCCCCCTTTTACTTGCCTTGTTTCCAGCCTTCATGAGCTAGTGGGTCTGCTCCTCAGTTACAGTGTCATTGTAAGCCCTAAAATCCAGGCTAGGGCCATGAAGCCCAGAAATTCAATGTTACCACAAAGCTTTACTTACTTTAGTCTCAGACAAGAGCTATCATGCTGACCCATGAAATATGCCTTCCTGTACAGACACTAAGCATGGAGCAGTGAAACCCACCCTAGTTTATCATAGGGAGAGGATATGGTTCCAGCCTACCAGTCTGGGTGTGTGGAGATCTAATTAGGGCGAGGTTAAGATAAATATCATCATTTAGTTACAAATCAGAGCTGAAGAATGGAGGTGATATTTATATATTGTGTAAAAATATTATATCTCCGTTTTTTTCTTTGCCTTTGAGATTAGCTCACAAGCAGCAGGAATCCTGCCCCTAATACTGGTGCAGTTGGCCTTTCTTATAAAGGCCTGTCACCTACTATAATTACCAAGCGCTGCTAAGGAGAAATAGAGCACTTTGCCATTATAATGCATGGAATAGTTTTGGGCTGTTCACACAGGATGCCTATGCAAAAGAGATTATTTTCAGTAATTGGCATTAAGCAGAATCTCCTTTGCAAGCAGTAGGAGAGCATCTGAATGGCAAGGGTCATAATTCTCAGGCATTCTGGCAGCACAAAGGGCCTTGAAAGTATGTGCAGTTTTGATGACCTTTAAAAACCTTCCAGTTTCTTCAAAGTATAGGTTACTTCCTTATGCCATCAGGTGTTGAATTCCTTTCCTGTGCTAGATGTGTTCCTAAAGCAAGGTCTAAATAAAGTATTAAACTATAGTACTATCTCTCTTTTTCCATTTTAAGTACCCTGAAGGTTGTCAGTAATGAAGACCTCAAAAATGCATAAGTTTTGTGCTCCATTGGGCCTCTGAAGCATAGCATGGTACAGAACTGCATACCCCAAGGATGTGACTAGCAAATATTATGCCTCTGTAGGGTTATTCAGCATGCAGAGAACACCTCTGCTTTTGTGAGACATCCAGCCACTCATGGCACAGGGAAGGGCAGCTGTCTGCACGACCCAAAGGGAGTTCTCTTCTGGAACAAGAAACAGATCAAAAATTATGCCACCTTTGCTTCGCTGCTGCCCTTATGCCTGCTGTAAGCTGTGATGTTGAGTTTTATGCAATTTTGGGGGGCTTTTTTGGCACCACCGTACATTGCACTGGTTGGAATTTCTAGTGGGTTCTGATGCGTCGATGCACTTATCTGTATCATATCTACTCCCCCAAGGAGCAATCCCCTCCCCCCCCCCCTTTTTTTTTTTTTTATTATAAAGAAACATCTGGCTTAATTTTGAGATTTCAGAATGAACCAGCAGGCTTGTTGTTAGGAAAGAGCTCTTGCTATCTTTTAGACTGGAACAAACCTTTTGTGGAAATTACTAATGCCGTGCAGCCCTGTTACACTGAAATCCCTTTTCTGATCTTAAAAGCATCTCTGCCAAAGTAGAAGCTAGTTTGTTCCATCTTTTGACAGTCTACCTGCAAGAATCTTTCCTTAGAATATATGAAACATATTTTACATTAGAAATAGAAGCTTACATAATACNGCTAAGAAAAAGCCACATTTTTCAGTCAAGTATTACAGGAACATAATAACTGATTATTCAAAGTCTTTCATTGCTTCTTGAATGATAAGCTATTTTTTTAAATAAAATGGGTCATTACTTTCTCAGAAACATTGCAAATTGTATATATATTGTCTATTTTCTTCAGCAAAAGCTAGAGTGGTCAAGAATTTTCTTAATTGTTTTAAAACAATTATGGTACACTGGTCTCAGGACATTATAACCTCGCCTTGGGATCAGCAATATTCCCTGTTTGGTGCCAAGCCACATCTGGCTGCCTGTTCCTATTTTGGACAGGTTTCCCCTTGAGAGAAAACTCTCTGAGGGTGGAACGATCGAGAACATCCACAGAGAGCAGCATTTTGCAGCCTTCATGAGGTGACTACATGTTGTAAACTAACAGCTGTGGGAGTCAAAATCTGAGGGTGAGCTGTACTGATTTTAAAGTAACCATACATAATTGATGACAAGAGTGAATGAAAGATCATTTTATAACAGCAAACAAGAGACTGATCAAAGCAGGAAGGGAAAAAAAGAAGTCTTTGAAAAGAGATGAGTTTAAAAATACATACTCCCCAGAGAAGCAGAACACCCTCAAAGCCACCACTTAAAATTATTAATATTATTTTTGAAGCCCCTTATTTGAGGGCATGCACAGGTCCCAGGTAGGATCAGTACTTGTGTGTGTCACATGCAGCACAAATTGCTACAGAGGGATGCAATTTCTGCCTAAATTAAATATTTTAAAATTAAACAAGATAGTTAGCATTGAAAAACAGTGCTTTATCCTCTAGCTTTTTTTTTTTTTTTTTAACATGCTGTTTGCAAAACTGTTCTCCAAGCTGCTAGAGTGAACATTTTAGGAGACTTTAGCTTAGGAACAGGAATCTTCAAAAGAAGTGGCTTTTGCCCTAGAAAAGTAAAGTGATGAATGAAATGGGCTGAATGACTAAGCAAGTGATAGAAGATTTCAGGCTCTGCATCATCTGCTAGCTCGTTCAGCTCTTAAGTTCAAAGCATAATCACCATGTGATAACCTGTCACTCAACCCAGTGACAAAAGGTCCTCATTGTAATTGAGGCAAACTGTTCCTCTCCTTAGGAGCTTTGCAGAGGCTCCAGAGCACCAACAGTCAGGAGAATGAACTGTCTCTGTGTTCAGCAGGGAGGTATTTCCAGCTCACGCTTGAGGTACAGACATGGGAGAAATTTTGTTTGGTGCATCAAACTTGCATTGGATTGAACACAGGCTGTAGATAAAGAGAAAAGCTAAGTATGCAGGCTGGTTTCTTTGACATTAATGTCCCTTCTGCATAGGGGCATTTCTTGTAAACACATATTTTTCTAATATGAAAATTAGCATAATGAAGGAAATATTAAACTTTTTTTGAAATCTGCTTGCTTTTTCCATGCTTCATTCCACATGGAAGTTCTATATACACCCAGAAGAAGGCACATTGAAAAAGACTGCTCCCCTAATAATGTTAGACAAGTAAGATAACAGTACTACTGTCAGAGTGAATTCAAATTTTCAGGTGAGTTTACATCAGCCATTCCCACACCATGCAAGTGTTTGCTGCCAAGAAACATTTGCATGACAGAGCTTTCTGGCAGAATTATTTGCAGGAGTTTATTCTTTTAATCTGAGAGATGTATGCCACACGTCGTGCCAGCCAGCAAAGAAAAGAGAATGTGACATAACCAACAAATCACATCTAACACACACATCTTCTAAAGACCATTCACAACCAAATGTGAACACTGACAAGCATGTGCACATTTTGTGATGAGAAAAGGATATCTTTTGCACAGTAAATTATCATTTTTGAAGGACTCAGTTCTAGCTTCCTTGATGATTCAAAGTTCATTAAGTTGTGAATAAGCTCATTAAACATACATTTACTTTTTTCCTTTAG
>WAAD01035867.1:38274-99506 GCA_013389945.1 Fregata magnificens | reverse complement strand
TGATTGCCACAGTTTCAAGAACCATGCATTCTTCCTTGCCTCCTAAGTCAGTTGTTCTGTTGGCCAACACCACTAGCTCTTCTTTCTTATTTTCATGCCCAATAACTACAGGCATCAATAAAAATGCTACAGTTTGATGAGCAATAAAAAAAGAGGATCCAAAAGTAAAGAAAAGCATACCTAAGGCAAACACATCTTCCTTGAACATTTGTAACATATCTATCAGGTACTATTTGTCATAAAAGGCAAGAGACTGCCAAAAAAAGATTCTCACTGAACTCCAGTGATCCCACTAGACTTCCACCATAATGCCAGAAACCAGTCCTTTCAGTAGGTGTTTCCTTGCCATTGAACACAAAGTTCTTTCAGATATCATGGATATGCCTATATCATTTCAGGTAGCAAGGAATCTCCATTCCAAAATGTACCGTTCTTTGGCTTTGAAGGAGATCTTTTTGAACAGTAAACTCTTGAAAGCAGAAATTTCTGGAATATTTTTATGTGTTTCCTGGAGTGAAGACTCTTTACATATTTACTAAATTCTGGAAATAAATTATTTCAAAGACAACCCTTCCTGTTGGATGTGTAGATTGCCTGCAGATCTAATTAGTACAAGTGATATAAATTAATATCTACATTACTATATATACACTTCTATATAAACCTCAAACTGCATTAAAGTTTAACCAGAGGCCTTTACAGGAAGCACAGAGAAAGAAAATCTTGCTGGGGAACCTCTGAATCCCTGTTATTAGAAAATGAGTAACAATTGTTAGCAAGCGTTGCAAGTAGAGAAGACCTAAGATTCCAGAGTTTCACACAATGAAAGAATTCACTTTACTGCTGCTTAGACTTATTTAATAAGGCAATTTTTCCACAGCCAGCAAATTTAATGACTCCTAGAGAAACTAGGTTTGACAAGTTCTGCAGAGTCTGAGAATAAAGGAATTCGTCACCAACAGGAAGAAGTAAGGTAACATTGTCCTGATTTAGAATAAAGAGTATCAATGGAAAGAGCAGGCAGAAACCCAGAAACTAAAGCCCCGCTTACTCCATAGCAAAGGTGTAACACCTTCAGAAGTGAGGCAAGCATTTTTTTTGTCCGCAGATTTGCCTAACCCTGACATTGAGGGAACGGACCCGGACGACAGTTTAACCTCCTCCAGGCTTGTTTAGTACTTGGTTCTGCTGCTCTTAGAGACAACCTAAATGCTGATTACCTTCGCTTTCAAAATAAGCCTCCTGTGTCCAACACGGATGCATTGATCATAAACCTTCAGGTTTATCTTCAGAAGAGTTGTAACAATTTACAGCAGCCAAAGGTTTGCCCCAAGTGCTTTGAACCCTGTACTTCAGTAGCCTTGTACCCCCTTAGCCACAATGTACCACAAATGCTCGCATAACTGAGAGATGATAACTGGAGGTTTCTCAAAACTAAAAATACTGTCCCTCCCTGATTCTGGAAGGAATGCATATTTGTCTTAATATCATTGCATTTAAATTTACCATCTGATTGCTTTTCTTGTCTTTGTTTTTCTCCTTTCTAAGAGGAACTTCCCTCATACAGGTGTGCCTGCAAAGGTATCAGGAGTCTTTGCTTCACCATTAATAGCCATTTTCTTCCACTCATTTCTCCATTTTCCTCTGTGTTTTGTTTCAGTTACTTGATACCTTCTGATCTGCTTAAAATCAGAGCTCAGAAGTTGTGGTTCTGCTTGTGGCTGAGCAGTACTTCTTTGTAAGCTTGCACAAGACAATTTTTTTAAAATTTTTTTTTTAATAAGGCACATTACAGACAACATACTGTTCGCTAGCCACTCTAACACCCAAAGTAACAGCAGAAGTCATCAGCCTCAGGCTCCTTACAGCTACAAATAAAACTGGCAGGGGAGCAAGCTGAAAAGGAGTGCTGTAACACTGAACTGTATCTATAGTTCCTCCTCCTTAGCATGTAGCTACCTATGAACTTCAGTCAAAGGAAACAGCTGTCAATTAAAAAAGAATTCATGATAAAAAATAAAAGGTGTCATTCTGGAAAGAAGAAAAGTGACCAAGGGAAACAGTGATGCACAGAAAACAGAAGCAGTATGCTGTTAGAGGGAAAAAATACAATCATTCGTAACTGTCATTTTATCAAGGATCTTTTATTTCCATGGTTCTAGCCCCTCTGATTGATAAGAATTAGAAATGCCATTTTAAGTCCTCAGAATACTTTTCTGTACAATCTGTTATGCTAGACTGTCTTAATGGTTGGACTATTTGTTAACTGGACAAAGTAAATTTCAGACTGAATATAATGTATACTACTCCAACAGTGAGACCTACTTGACTGTGATAACAGCACTCCAATAGAAGGAAGAACCCAAATTGTATGAACTATTTAAAATTAGATGGAACAAAAACCTGAGGAATTTACTGTATGCAATAGCAGGAGGATAGCTTGGAAAATGGTGGTGTAAGATCTGTTACCTGAGTAATTAATATACGTCAGAACATTTTCTCTCTAAAATACCAAACTATTTATAATGTTTATAATGCCCTAGATAAGGTACCGCCATTGGTCAACTAGTGTATTAGGCTAATTATTTATGAAGCTACAGCTGTTAATTTGTGGCTGAATAAGAATGAATAACATATGATTTTAGGTTTAAGTTAAAATTTTCTCTTAGGAGTGCTATTTATTACTATTGCTGCCTGACCATAATCTTTCTTAGACTCTACTTGCATGCAGCTCAAATGGCTGTAATTTAACCCAGACAGAGAGACAAACTTAGTGTTCTTGTACAGAATTAAGAAGTCAGACCCAAATAATAAAAACGTTATTTCATTCCAGATGAAACAATGACAGTGTAAGTTGGGTTAAGAGAGGACTCCTGTCATACAACATATAAAAATCTGCAGCCTTTAAGGCTCTGGGTACTGTTAACTCCTCTTAACTTCAGTGAAGTTCATAATACTAAATGCCGCCTCGAACCAAGCTGCCAAGCATGTTCTCTGTAGATCATAGATGCTGTTATTGTCTAAAGAGCAGGATATGATAGACAAAACTAATCTCATATGACTGTACTGAAAACTAAATTCCTCAGAGACTCATCATCCAAATGATGCTCACTAATGAGCCCCACTTTAGGAAACCTCTGGGGTCTACCTAAAAAGGGATCTTTTTCTCAATCAGAAGCCAGCATATGTTGCTTGTACATTATTTAGTATTAAAGCACAGGCCACATCTATCAACACATAGATGTAGAATGTGTAGCAGCTCAAAATGAACATAGTTATTGTGCATGTTCAAGATATTTTTTTCACAAACTGTGATGCAGGGGGGTTTTGGCAATCTTTTAACATGCTGCAGTCATGATTATATATCTTTAGCAACATCAACATTTCTGTAGTAGTAATTTCTGTATTTCAAAGAAAAAACATAGAAGCTGAAAAAACAGGACAAACAAGTGAACAGAGGAACTGAAATAAACAAAGCATATAGTTATGAATCACTGTAAATTCTTAATTAATCTATGTTGGTGACTAAATAGTATGGGTGCGTGAAACTCATGGCAATAGACCTGCATAGCAACCCACAATAAATAATTATACATATATTTTCGTAGAATTTATAATTCTACAAAAATTAAGCCATTTACTAGATCTGCAACGTAACTGAAGCACTCTAAGGGTTTGCAGGGAGAACTGTCTGTCTCACACAAATAGACTCTGTCTCGCAGCACCCAAGCAGCTGCACACAGGGTGCATCATGCCCTTTCCTGGGCAGCAATGCTGGCAGATTATAGAGACCCTTCAATATAGAAGCTACAAAACTGATTTCATGGGCAGCCTTAATTTGCTCTATTCAGGAAAGAAATCTGGAGTTTAATTTTCACTGTGAAGAATGACTGAACATGGCCAGCACAAATGTACTCCCCTGTTATAAGAAAAGATACTTCTAAAATAGCTCTGGCAATTAACATAACAAGGAGTGAACTCATGATGTCAATTAGAATTTGATGGTTCCCAGGAGATTCTGGCTTTCTTTTAAAAAGTTTCATTTTGTTAACCAGTTAATGTATGTTGTAAAATCTCCTTCAGATCTAGAGTTTTTGTTTGCATTCTAGCAGCAAGACTTTGATCTACGCCCTGGATTGTGCCTTTGTTCAAAACCAACATTAGTGTCAATTACTGACTTCCACGGGGGATGCCTGTAGCCTCTAGAGCATTGCCATTAGCCCAGGCCTTGTCAAAATTGAACATATATAAAGGGGAGCAGTATTAAAAAACAATAGCCCAAAGATCTCTCTGCATTAGTATTTTGGATACCACTACATGTTGTACATTTTCTTATGATTAAATTTACATTTTTATTTGCCACTTTCAGCTGTCCCAACTGTTGTTACTCCCTATATTCTATAACTGACAAAAACATACCAACATAGACAAAAAAATCAATCAATAGCTCTGACGATCAATAGATTGACCTCCACGCAAGCATGATCTGATGCTATTAATAACAGCTTCACAACATTACGGCTCATCACTCAAGAAATGGAACTGAAAAAGGTGTCAAGCCAAATCTGTTACCTGGCTGATGGGTTTTTGCTTTTCCACCTGTGACTGCAGAAATACTAGATCCAGAAGACGAGGCTTCCATTTTTATTGACCTTCTGACTTGTGGGAGTGAAGGATGCCCGACCACAGGCGGACGCTGTGACACTGGGTAGCTTGCTGCAGTTCTCCTCTGACAGATTTGCACACGCTTTTCAGCCCCATGAATAGATAAACTTATACCTGACAGGAATAAGAATTAGTACTGTTAGATACAAGAGATCAGCATGGAATAACTAAAATACAAAAATTGTCACAGTTTAAAATGGAGCTGTAACAGCCTTCTTGAAGAGAAAAAAAAAAAAAAAAAGAGAAGACTATAAAAACATGAATTTTCTATGAAAATGAAAAATGTGAACATCTTTGCTGCTGTGCCGCAGACATCAGTCAGCCACTCTAATAGATATTTAAATTAAAACACAGTTATGGTTTACTGCATTACTGGCCTGCAGGAGGAATTATCTTCCATTCCTTCAAAAAACCCACACAGCTCACACAGGATGATATTAATGAGGTAACTACCACAGTTTATTAAATGACAGTTTTCTAATTGATGGACTAGAACTTGGCAATAATAGATTTTCTTCTGAGCATTCACAAGTGTTAGGAAGTCACATCATACGGAAAAGATGCTACACTTCAGGTAGTAACTAGCTTTTAAGGAAAAAATAAAGGTCTGTTTTGAGGAAAACAGTAAGGCTACAAGCAACAACAACATGACCTTAAGCTTGAAAAACAATTCCACTTTCACCAGTCCTGTGAAACTTTGCCTACAACACTGGAAATTGTCTTTCACACCAAATATTCTCAAATTTGTCACATAGCCAATTTTTAAATAGAAATTGTGATGAAAAACAGGCTTTACTTTTCCAAAGAGAAAAGCAAACTTGAAATTTCCTGTGTGTCTACTCTTAGAAGAAATACTCTTACAGTAAAAAATGCTGATTCTGACTTCCTTATGTTCACATTGATGCAATTGCTCCAACTTCATTTGAATTACTCTCAGCATACTCTGGTAAAAACCTTTAGACAATCTCTTTCCAGCAACAAAGCTGAATGATAATTCTCCGCTATTGTTTTACACTTAATTGTGACTCTTACTGCTTTTATCAGCAGCCACTCTTTGTTTTACAAAAACAAAGGAAAAATCCTAATCAGATATAAATGGACAAACTGAGTAGCAGATGGAAAAGCAGACCCTAAAAACTGGAAATGTGGATACTGTAAGCACATTGTAAGTTGCAGTCACTCAAAATCATTAGACATCATTGATTAGACTGCTCATTTTTCTGAAAGGAGTCCTGCACTGAAATGTCCAAGAATGCCTTGACGACTCTAGTCTTCCAGTTCCACTGCAAATCAGTGTATGTGAACCTCCAGATCACGGAAGAGGTTTTGACTCTCTGAAGTCTTAATACGCTTTGATCCATAATATACTACCAAGGGGAAGAGAGCCGCCACTTCTGTAGGCAAATGGTGAAAACAGTGGGGTTGCATACGTGAGGAAAGGCTGTGCAAATTGCTCTCCTTTAAGAGGGCTCTGCGCATTCAGAATTGAAACTGCACACTTGCTACCTGACTTTGCTGCACTTCACCAGAGCTGACCTCTTGCAGGAAGGGTGAACAGACGAGGAGTCTCCTGAAGCAAATGCTCACATACCTCCCGGTTACAGGGCTAAGGTAACTGCCAGCTGTTTCTAAAGTATGTTGAAATCACATCTTCCTTAACACAGACAGCAAATCCCAGTCACCCTACTCCGTTGATTCATCTTGGGAGAGGGAGCGTAGTAATCCATGTGAGCAGAATAACAACGAGCATGCCTGGACAACACATTTCTTTGTGTGTGGTGGTTTGACCCTGGCTGGACACCAGGTGCCACCAAGCCGCTCTGTCACTCCCCTCCTTAGCAGGGCAGGGGGAGAAAATGAGCTGGAAAGAAACCTCCTGGGTCAAGACAAAGGCAGTTTCATAAAACAAAGACCACGTGCGGAAACAAAAGGGAAAGGACAACCCAGACCCCCCTCCCCANTGGGGGGGGGAGAGGCAGCCCCGGGGCTGGGCAGGCACCGCCCGGCCACAGCCAAACACTGGTGCCGCCTCCAGCCGCCAACACAGAGCACAGCGGGCTGCCGTGGGGAAAACCAGCTCCCCCTCGGCCAGACCCAGTACACTGTGTTAGCCGTATAACTTAGCTATAAGGGGCTTCAATCAGTGAGAAGCCAAGCCCCAGCTGCAAAATGAGCTCTTCTTGTGCAATCACTAGAATCTCGTGATGCTCAAAATACTGTGCAATTATCCCTAAGGTATTAAAAAACTAACCACAACTGTTTCCTTTTAGCATCACCACTGGTTGTCATATCATTTAAAACAACCATCTCTGAAGCTTACAATGGAGTCAGTAAGTTTTTCTACCAACGCTAAACATGAACCTGGTATGGGCACATACTTACTAGCTGGTTCTCAGTAAAACTGTGCTTTCATTTGGTCATGAAACGAGTAATCTATTTTAGGAACTGGTTCCAAACATAAACTGACTGCTACATTTCTCTGAGGTTCAAGTAAATTGCTTCTTTGCATTCTGAAAAGTCTATAAACTCTTGTGCAGCTGTGACTCAGCTTCCTAAATTATTTGTGCAGCACTTATTTTCAGACATCAAAATAGAGGATACTGCAGCCAGCTCATTATTCCTAAGGACTGCAAAATTTGCAGATTGATCACATCCAAAATTATGTTCAATCAACAATTTCACTCTGGTTATATGTAACCTTTCGTTTCTTCCACTGAAAAGTGGTGCTATAAAATGATGACACCAAACTACACGAGGAAGAATGTGCCAGCATTATTAGAAATCTTACAGATTATTCTTTGGACACATTTAAAACTTAAAAGTGCTCAAAAACTACCATAGTGTACCCCAAAGGTGTGTCACCAATATATTCAATATATTTGAGAGATCTTCACCACACTCTCCTTGCCACTGCAGTTATTTTCTCCACGTAAGACATTCTCTTGACTAGGAGAGTGAATTTCCATTATTTTAATGAGAACCAGGTAAAGAACAAAGATGCAAGTGTCCTTGTTTAATTACCATTTCAGATTTTTCCAGAGAGAGACCAGATTTTACTTCTCTGTGTACGTTTCTTTTGTTAAACTAGAAGTAAATGTCTGCAAAAATGTAAGACAGTAATATTGCAGTAAGCTGTGGTATTACCTTGTTTTCATGTGGGCGAAAGTCCTTTTAAGAGATATTGGCAGCCCCAGATAACATGCAGAAAAGCAGAGACAAAGGGAGGGGCAATCAGAAGTAGAGAAGCTATTGGGAATAGTGTATGTAGCTTATGGGAGATGAAAACCTGATGAACTATTGGCACTAAGCAGACTCTGGAGTAAACTCCCCCTATTCTTCCTGCAAATAACCCACACTGCTGATGAATCCTGGGATTTGTGGGTGACAGATGTGAGAAAACAGTGCAGACATCTCTGAAGAGTAGACGTTAAAGTTGATATCAATTACTTTTTGCAGCATTACAATACCCAGACAAGACATATAGAAAGACAGACAAGTTCTCCAGCAGTACACTGCAGACTGGGTCTTCAATTAACTATGTTTGGTAGAGTTTTTCTCCTGCCTTCAGGCTTGGCCATATAGTTGCCAACACCAAAAATCTCACTGCATGCCTGGCTACACGGCCTCTGACTGCACCTGTCCCTGCAGCATGGTCATTTCTAAGTGAGCTTGCCAGCCTCAGTAGCTGGGTACGAGCCCACTGGCACGCTCTGACAGGCAGTGTAGATGCTACAAAACACAGGATTTTCTCCTGCCTCTCCCTCTGGCTTAATACAATGGATCATGAGCACCATTTCAAGCCAGGGCTGCAATGCAGAGGCAAGTGAAAGGCTTACATACTGGCCAATAGCCACCGCCGACTGTTCACTTTGGAGGACTAGCATCTGGACAGGGCTCAGTCACCTGCACCTGGCTGGCTGCAAACCAGGTATTTAAGAGTGGGAAGTGGAAGTGTAGTGTTTTGAAGCTGGATGCGGTTTGAGCCTTCAAGTATTATATGTATCATTTGGCTCTTTTCCTTTCCTGCATGCAGCAAAATTCCTTCTCTGTATTTTCAAATCTTCACATGCCTTTCTCTTCCTTACCTATATTTCTATCTTTTTTTTCTCATACAAGTTTCCTGTCTCCGTGAGGAGCTGTTCTTCTTGCTGTCCTTCTGTTCTCCTCTGATGCCTCTGTTTGAGCTTGCAGGTTCATGTAAGAAAAACACCTTCACTCCCTTCCTGTCAACCCCTCTCAGCTGTATAATTTGTCAGCAGGGAAGAGCAGCCTCTATCCTGCTTCTGGCTAACTTTTACTGCTTCCAGGTATGTATTTTTATTATAAATTTTTCCAAAGCGTCATTTCTTTTACATTGAGCGTGTTTTGCCTCTTATAAAGTGGTAGTACGCTTATAACACTAAAGAATTTATAATGCTCCAGATAAAACCCGCATATGAGAACATTAAAAGTGGAGCACTAAAGTACTTCCAAGTGAGGCAGCAATAAAATAAAACATAAAGAAGAAAAAGGAGGGAGAAATTACTAAAAGTAGAAAGCACTACAGTGTGCCTGCATGCAAAGTTTTATGTGATGGTGACATTTGTTTTGTTGGCTCATCAGATGCTACAGTGATGAACGACCACATCCTGCGCTGCTCAGAAGTCACTCTGCCAAGGCGTCTGATGAGGCATCTGCTTTGGTCACGTCTTAGCCCTGGCTAGCAGGTGTTGTGCACCACGCATCTCTGCACAGAGCAATACCTGCACCCAGTGGACCTCATCTAGCATGCCTGCCCTATTTGACTGAGCATAGTGCAGTGGCTCTGGTACTGGTGGAGATGGCTCTAGTACCAGAACGGGGATCAGCAAGGCACTGTATCCAAATTATACTGTGCTGGGACTGAGACACCTCTCCACCTGGGGACGCACCCCCCTGCAGCGACTGTCAGGTTTTGGTTAGCACCAGTTCTGTTCCACCCTGTACCACTTTGGGGTACAGGCATATATTTATAGGTTCCTTCCTGATGTGTGTTTCTCTAGCCACAGATAATATGAACATGAATAAGCAATAATAATGCAATGCAGAGTTACAAAGCTGTATAAACAATCCATTAGCTAACAGTGCTTAATTAGCCTCAAGTGCCCTGACCCGCTTTGTAGACCTTCTCTGGGATAACAAACTGCTGCTGGCAGGTGCAATCAGTCCTTTCGGTTTGGTATTATCAGAGTGTCAGTGCTCATGCTGGAGACAGATTACTCCAGTTATTTCTCTTCTTTATGTCAGTCTTTTATTCTGTTTTAGCCCTATGCGGAGGCCTTAGGAGCATAGTGAAGTAGACCCTTTCTTCAAGGCCTTTTTCAGAGTTGAGCAAGTGCAGGGGAGCACAGATCAATAAGTGAGGAAGAAAATCTCAGCTGCAATGTCATGTAGGGCCACAAGACGTGAAGTAGCTCTGGAAAGCCTGCAGTCGTCAAGGCACAGATAAGCAAGGTCGTAAGGAAGCACTTTGGAAACATGGGCAGAGCGCAGAAAATGAGGCTTTAAGGTGCAGCATATAGATGGGCAAGTTACATATTTAGTTCCTTTCAACTTTTACATCCAGGAAAGGAGAAAGTGAGCTAATTTGTCCACCCTTTCCTCACCTTGTGCAAATTGCCACATTTCCCATTAAAGTCCATGACGCTCTGCAGACAGCTTCAGCTTTTTCACATCTTGAAGCTCGTGTTGATAAGGGGGAGCTCAGAAAGGGCAAGTAACATAAAAGGTTTCTCAGGCAAAACCAGTTTCACCTGTGACTCAGCAGAGACACAGCTATGCTTGATGCCATGATGGACTCTTCTGCTTACTCTGAATCCTAGGTGGAAATGAATGAGCATGAGAGAAAAATTCACCTGCTGCTCTCTGTACACATGCCTGAAAGCACAAACTAAAGGCAGTTCCCTTTTCCCCCCCACACTATGCCCTGCTTGGATAAAAATACATCCAGAAAAGCATGGGTATCTTTCTCTACACCTTGGGGGAAAATGTTACAACAGCATTAGGATTCCCACATTAGATTAAATCATTGTTCAGAAGTTTAAATACCACCTCTCTAACACAGCATCAAGTCCCTTGCCATTGGTAACACAAATGATTCATGAAATCGTATCTAAGCCCCAGATTGTGCTTCAAGTATAGCTTTGAAAACGTTGAAACACTTCTGACTACATCAGATGTAAAAAAACCCCCACAACTGCAAAACTTTAAATGAGCAAACAGAAAACCTACTAGTTACAGAACTTCCCTGGAACTGGAGTGGCTGGAGAGAAAGCCGCTTAATAACACTGTGCATCTTGACAAGTTACATGTGTTCAGTTTTCTGNNGCAGGATTTTCAAGACCCATAGTAGTTTCAGAAACCATTCCCTAAATGTCACTTTTTTTCCCATTTTCTATCAAAAAATTTGTCCGGCTGGCTTCTGAATTTACATAAATTTTTAGCATAGATAATTTTCTGTGGAAAGAAACCACAGACCTTAAATATATACAGCCTGTGAAGGAATAGCTCTTTTTATTTGTCCGAAACATGTCATCCCCAAACTTTTGTATTGGAAAAGATCATGAGTGACCACTTCCCTTTACCTCTCTATTCCACTCATGATACTACAGAGCTCTATTGCATCCCCTCTCTGTTGTTTCCATTTCCAAGCTTAGGAGACCTGGTTTACACTGTTGCTCCTCACCAATAAGCTGTTGTATACCTCCGATCATCCCTGGTCACTCCTTCTCTGTTCCTTTCATTTTTCAAGAAATGAAGACTTGAAATGCACATTACGAAAGTTTCAAGAAGTAGCACCAGAAATGCTCACAATATTCAGGCTGTGCCTTGAACAAGGATTTACACAGTGGCACAATGATGCTTCTGGTTTTGTTCTTTCCCTTGTAATTTCATTCGCCCCAAGATACTTGTAGATGGGCTCTGCCTCCCTGTCACATTTGCCAGCTCTTTGGGCAATTTTCTAGTGATTCAGGGATCTCCCTCCTAATCCACTTGCTCGAGGTCCCTATGTCAAGCAAAGGCTGTAGGAAACAATACTGCATTACTTCTCTCATTTGTACGTTGCATCTTTTTCCACTTCAGTTGCTTTCTAGGTCTCATGCTTATCACTTCTGTAAGAGCATCACTGTACAGGCCCTTTTGTATCAGCAGAACAAATCTTCACAAAGCTGTATTACTTACCACTGCATTTTTTTTTTTTTTTCCAATTACCCTCCTTCAATGGGAGGAGGGTAACATCATCCCATGCCTGCCAGTCACTGGTCGTGTTAGGACCTGCTTTTTGAACTGTGATCAAAGGCCTGTCTGAACTAGAACCAGGACTCCATGAAGAAGGGGCTTGTGTACACACTGTGTTTATGCAGCTTTCTTTGCACCAATTTAGAAATGAACAGTTAAAGAGTTGCAGACTCCAGGGAGACATAGGTTTACACTTGCAAATGTGCTTTAGGCTAGAATAGCTTATTCTCCCCTACAAAAGTGGCTACATTACCTGTGGTATAACTGCATCCAGAGCCAGTGTTAATTTAAGTCTGTAAAACTTCTAATGAATAAAACCATCATGCTTACCTTAGGCTTTCATAGCCTTTCATAACCTTAGGTTTTCATAGCCCCGAAAGTAGTTTATTAAATTACAACAAGCTAGCATTCAACAGTCATTATCTAGCATAACTGAAAGACTCCCACAGTGTTCAGAGATGCAGGATAATAACCTGAAGTCATGAAAATATCTTTGAGAGAGTCGTAATAGTCCTGCTTCAACGGTCTACATGACAGTCTGAAAAACCACTTGTCTTCCTTAGGCACGAGTGAAGAGAAAAGCTTAGCTAAGTGAATATAAAGCTCTTTTTGGTTGCTGTTGACTTGTCAGTGATTGTCATGGGCACGTTGCAGGACCACGGTGCCAAATGCAAGGTGCTGCCTGTGCAACTCTTAGGAGCCTGGGTGAATAAATGGAACTTTTTTCCCCAAGATGCCTAATTTGATTAATTTATAAGTCTTGTATTTCTATTTCTCTCTAACAATTCATTATTTAGTTTATCTCTACAAAAAGAAAACACACTGTATAGTATTTATATGCTGCTATTTTTCCCAGGCTACTGGGATAAATGCCTAACAATTGAGTGTAAAATATGCCCCCCTTCAGTTCGCCCAGCAAGCTGCAATCAGTGTCATTTGTGACCATCCCAGCTGACTGAATTCTTACTGGGGTTGCCTGCATTTTTGTTGTTGTGTTTATTACTTTACTCTTTTTGTTTGGTTTAGTATCTACTTTGATTTATTGTTACAACTGGTCTTTTAATAGTATTAGAACCACATGCATTCTGAAGAGTAAGTTGGAAAAAAAAAATTTTAAAAGGTTCCTTTGCTTACCCCACTATGAAAATAGCAGTGAGAAAGAATATCTTTTCCTGAAATCTGATAGACACACTAGACATCAAAAACTGAGGCTGATAAAACATTTTCAGTAGAATGTTTCTCTATCAAAAAATTGTCAATTTGTTAGGAAAAAAAATTGTCCTAAAGCCAAGAGTTGCCGTCAAAAATTTTGTTTAGAAAATAAATCTGACCTTATCTGGACTGGAATATCCTGGCTTTTTACTTTGTAATGACTCAACACTTTGACAAATGTAATCTAACATATCAGATAGAATACAAATTGTTAATTAGAATACCAGTTGCCTCTGAGCAAGCCAAAAACAATTATCATTTAAATTACTGAAACGCCATCTGTAATACCAGTCATCAATTAATGTTACTGTAATATACAAATATAGAAATAATTCAAAACATAAAAATTAAAACCAGAAAGCAAAACACAGCAAAATAATACAACAAAATACAGTGAAAACAAGAAGTCCAACCAAGATGAAATATTTCAACCGTCCAGAAGCAAATTCTGATAGAAATATTTTAAGCATTGTGTTGAAAAGTGACTTCAGAAAGTGCTCAAAAGAGATTCAAAGGGAAAAAAATTGCAAGAATATTAGAATTTCTGTGGACTGGGTGTTCTGGCTTTTGACTCACCATCTCTTATAAGCAAGTGGAATAGACTTGCACTAGAAAGAATGTAGGTTCATACGAAACCCAATAGATTCATATCAGTTTCTGTCACAATAAATAACATTGTCAACACTTCTTTCTTTGAGACAATATCTATTTTTTAAAAAAAAAATTGGAAGATTGGATCTATCTTCTTGAGTAGCACTTACTGATTTAGAAACTATGCAGTAACTCGTCTTATTCATTTTACTACATATGCACAGCATTTATTTGCCAGAAATAGAGTCAGAACACTGAAATGTTTTAAAACTTACTTTCACTTGTGTTAAGCACAGCATTCAAAATTGTTTTCTGTCTTAACAACCAGCTATTACTCTGATTTTCAAAATCAAGGACATTCTCGTGTCTGATTTTGAGCCTTTTGCCCATACGCATACAGTAAAAGGTAACTGCTCACACAGCAGTGATATGTAGCACAAACATTAGGGCAAACTGCAATGACCCATGAAACAAAGCACTAAGTCAAGTCCCAGCTGCTTTTTACTGGCCAAAGAATTAAGTGAAGCACTAGCCATGCGGATATACTTTGAGTGTAGGTAGATTTAAAAGCAGAAAATTTTTTTTTTGCATCTTAATGTGCTGCCGGAATGTCAACTGCTACATTTCAAATACCACAAGTCTCATTTTATCTCATTTAATTGGATATTCTTTATAATGCAGAACAGTGCAATCAATCTGAGACATCATCTGTGAAACAAGAAAAAACCCAGGAGACTTCACAGATGGGAAAAAAAGATAGCTCAGGATATGTCTGAATGTGTCTGCCTCCACGGTGCAGACAGTAACGATTTTCAGCACAGCAACTAGGCTTAATTTAACTTTGTCTTTTTGCGTCCTGTTTCAGGGGAGCAGTTCACCATCGGTACTCTCCCGTTGCTCCAGCACCAGGCCAGCCCTGGCCCCACTCCCCGGGGAACCTGCAAGCAGCAGGTCAAACGTACCCTCCTGCCTTTGCCCAGCCTGTGCCCCAGCTATAGCGCCTTTTACAGGCTTGGGGTCAAAATGCTCTCTGCCTGCAGACAGTTTTATTACCCATCAATTGACTTGACTTTGATGATAATTTTAATTACAGCCTATACAGCCAACGTCTTCAGAGGCAGGGCCTAAGACAACAAAAGTTACTTCTTCTCACCCCTCCCCCAAATGGGAAAAATCATCTTATATCCCATATTGCAGCAAAGTATATTACTTGAATAAAATACTTTTAAAGTAAGCATGCATCTGGACAGATGCATATCTGACTAAACAGGTCACACGTGCTGGGTCATGTCCAATGCCTAGGATGAAATGACTGTCCATTGTGGACATACAGGCTGTTCCTACAACCTGGGACCCACAGTCACATCCCAGGCCCCAGCACCTCACATGTCCAAGGTCTGATGCTGGAGCCCAGCTGGAGGGAGGCCCAGAAGCCTCCCACCCCCTCCTGGGGAAGGGGCTCCCATGCGGGCGGTGAGGACGTGCTGTGGTATGTTCTAACAGAGCCTGAACAAGCATTGCTCTGCAAGGAAGAAGCACCAGCCTCCACAGCCACGCTTGCTGAAACACCTAAGTCTGGTGTCAGCCTCTTCCATGGAAAAGACATGTTAACATGGCTCAGTTGTATCAGACATTTTGAGGCATGTGTACTACTTGTCTTTCTTTTGTGCATCATTAATTTCCAGCACACTCTCTCTTGGCAAGTAATGCTTTTGGTTGTAATAAAGCCTACGGTGCCAAGCCTTCTTAATGGTCATAAAGTGAGGATGATCCCCAGAGGAGACGGCAGCTATAGTGTGCAGCAGATGCCAGTGAAAATCAGTGTTCATCTGCCACTTAATCTTTCTGGCAAGACACCAGGCAATTAACAATAACAAGATGCTATTGAAAAGAATATGTAAACCTGCCATGTTCATACATATGTTCCTCATAGGGATCCAATTGATTGTTCTCAACTTACGCTGATCTGGATTGAACAAAGCACAGATCTTGCTTATTTCATTTCTGAGCTAGATTCTCTTTCTGATGGAAGACCAATAAACTCTGAAAGACAACAGTAATCACATAATGATTGTCTGAATTCGGCAGATTAGTAGATAGAGATGGAAAGAAGTGCTCTACTGATTGATACCATTTTAATTTCTTGAGCTCTTTATAGCAGAATCAGAAGAAATGGTAGGAAGCTATAAAAATGCAGTAACTACATTGTAGGATGTGAGGTCTATAACACACAGATTCGTTTTTGTAAAAGGCAGTCCATGCTCTAACTCATTTACTGAATAACAGCTTTGTGCAAGGGCAAGGCCCACTGTTCTTTCATGTGTAAATAATTCTTTGATACGTTAACAATTCAGAAAAACATGTAAAGTATGCATGACAGACTTTAAGCTATGTTTTCTGCACTACATGAAACACTGGATGTTAGTTGGATGTTCCTAAAGGTTAAGAGGAGTCACGGAAGAGACACAAATTTTCTGAATCCACCTAAACCAGCCTGATTATAGAAAGAACCTACAAAAACAAACATGTGCCTAAATTTAGCTCCTGTGATTGACGTCTTCTCAGTGAAAGGACTTTCACAAATACTCTTTCATAAAAGTTTTTCTTTCTTCACTCATACCTCTGGCACTCAATGTCCCATTACTGTTCATTCATTTTCAAAACCACGAACAGAAAGTAAAAAAAAATTAAAAAATCACAATACATATATAACAAATATTGCAAATATTTGTTAAGTTGTGTTTGTAAGAATTGCAAATATATTGAAAGTTATATTTGTAAGAACATTCCAGTCTGAGAATGATACTGAATTTGTTCTGAATATCAGAGGAGTTTTGAGGATTCAAAACAACCAGATAGTTAAGGAAGACTGTTTCTGTTCACAGATACCATTTTGCCCAGAGCAAAGAACATGCAGTTCAACAGACGTGTAGAACGCAATCTTCATGAACAATTCCTAAACTGAAATTTCATCACCAAAACTGCCTATACAATCCTGAAACTTGTTAGTAGTGATTCTGAGAAGAGCTTAACACATCATTAACTGGGACTGTCTTTGAGCAATACACAGCATCTGAACAATTAAAGATGGTTGTGTACTCTGCTCCTATATACCATCCACAAAGAGAAAACTCAAATACAGGAGCAGCAGTGTATTGAGAAACCAAGAGAATAGTAAACTCCATTAGTAGGGTACTTAAACCTAAAAATACTGATGGGCAGCCTAGTCAATGAAAAAACCCCAAACATAAAATAACATCAAAGCCTTCCTAATGCAAAATCCGTTTTTGTTTAAAAAAACCCAACCAACCAAAAAAAAAAAACAAACCCCAAAACAAAACCCCAAACAAAACCAAAAACCCAAGAACATAGAAACAACCAACCAACCCACCTACCTCATTCCTTCCCTGGGTGAATGCCTGGTTAGACATAACTACATAAAGCTGTCTTATATACTCCCTGAAAGAAAGAGCAATGTGTACCTCTTCATATTAGATCTAAGACCCAGAATCAAAAATGGCACCAAAAACCATGGGTCCCACAGGACTCATCTCTTCCTTCTAATCCTTTATGAACACAAGCCTAAATCCTGAAAAGACTGGGTTTAGAGCTAATGTTCTTGTTAAATTTCTGTGAGGAGTTAACCACTGACCAGAAACATTTTTCTTCATTTACAAAGCAATATGAGCCTCCTTACAAAAGGCTATTAATGGATCACAGCAGTCATAATTACAATTGCCTGAACAGCAATCTGGAAATAGATTTCAAAAGATTATTTTAATGCCTCAATCAATAAAGTATATTATGTGCCTAGGCGTGAAAGAAGTAGATGAGTTAGAATTGGAGTGGATGAAAGTTTGTGAGAAAATGAACATTCGATAAGAATATAATCTGCTAGAGAGTATTTCCTCTCAATTTCCGATAATGTTCATGACGTTTTCAGTCTCCTTATGTGACATCTCTCTTTCTTGAAAATTGGGCATGGTCTTCATTTTATGGCTACTGACAATACCTCCTTCAGTGATCAAGCCATGGCAAGAAAATGATTGGTACACTTTCTCGCTTTTTCATAAACTGCTGGCTTTTGGGTTTGCTCCTGCCTTTGCAACTATGAAACTTATTTCCCTCATAATGCATAATTTTTCAGTTATGGATCTCCACCTTAACTTTTAAAAAGTAAATCTAAACTAATCAAGATAAAGAAAATTTCATTGCTGACAATATTGAACCTTTCTTTATTTTTCTTCTTAGCTTTTCCAGTTAACAATCCATTTTATAGGTAAATACATCTGAACCTAAATATTAGACCAAATACAATGATGATTCATAAGAATTTGTAATTTCTAAAAATTGCTGTCCAAATGTGCTCGAGATATTTGGTGCTCTTATCAGCTCCATAACCACTTTTTCCTTCTTAGAATTGAATGGTATATGTCAAAACGTTTTATATATTATCTTCAATTAAAAAAAAAAAAATCTTAAAGCAGTTACTTTAATCCAATCTCTGTGAATATCCACAATTTAGAATTCAGTGATTATTCTCCCTGACACTAAATTCACATTCAATGAATACAAAAACCCTAAATGTTCTTAATTCATGCAAAGTGATAATTCCCTGACTGCTTTCTTTCTGATTTATACAAGTGCAAGAGACTATAAATGTATGAAACAAAGTTCTTTTCTCCCTCTGTTACTGCACTATGTCACAGCTCATCTGTTCTCCTTAATTTCAAAACTTGTTATTTATGATGGGT
Organism: Fregata magnificens; assembly: GCA_013389945.1. Taxonomy (NCBI): domain Eukaryota; kingdom Metazoa; phylum Chordata; class Aves; order Suliformes; family Fregatidae; genus Fregata; species Fregata magnificens. The sequence continues at coordinate 81,027 of WAAD01035867.1, read as the reverse complement.
AAAGTCTACAGTTCACCCTTTCTACAGAAATGAACGTGTATTGTCTGTAAAAACATGACAATGAAGATGCACCTTTGACAACTGCAAATCCTAAATCCAACTTTCTCAGTAAAAAGACTAGATACTAGGCTTTGCTATGTGTTGATGGATGGTATGAGAAATATTTTAACCTAGCTATAATCACACCTATCAGAAGCATTGGGGAAGGAAAACATCTGACAACCTGCATAAGGTCAACCCTTCAGCCAATTTTTCAGAAACTCGATCATGGTAATTCACAACAGTCACTTCTTTTTTGAAAGATTCTTGTTCAACTTGCAATCAGTTGGCATGACCTGCTATCAGCGTTCTTGCAGATACAATCCCATGCCTCAGTGGTATTTTGTAAACGTACTGCTTGCTGAGCTGCTCGCTGACCGAACACCTTGTCAAGCTTTCAGCTGACTTTGGAATTTAAAATAAAGTTCTTGACAGGACCCTGTACACATGAGAAAAAAAACAGCCCTTCAGATCACACTGATCCTATCCTCTACTACAAAAGCACAAAAGGCAATTTTTCACTTACCCACATTTCACATGAAATAAAAATATCACTGCATGAATGCACAGATATCTCAAAAGAACACATACTTCAGATAACTGTTACTAACTTTACTGCTAACTTTGGTCTAAAAGTTAAACTTTTCTAAAGATGTTACATAACATGAATAATTCAGTAATTAAGCTTATTTTTAACTGCATTTACTTTTAATTGAACTACTGAGGTATTGAACTTAAGGCTGTCACCTTTAAATTACTCGTTACATTAACAGAATAAATTTTAAAAAGCTTTTCCAAAACTTTTCCCTCCCTGGAGGTGCTTTAGAATTTGTTTCTTCCAGATATACACTGCACAGGGAAACACTCTGGAGTGCTGACAGTATCACCCAGCCCTAATTCCAACAGAACCAGCTTGCTTCCTCCAAGCTGGGGACAAGACCAGTGAAATACAAATGAACCATAGCCGTATAGCTAAATAAAACCAGCCAGTGAGCACACGGCCGAAGCCCACCATGCCCACTCCAGACGTCAGCAGTGCGGCTCAGCCAGCCACCCGTGGGCAGCTCAGACCTCGCAATTACAATCACAGATGGCACGAAAGGAGAAAAGGAAAGTCCTCTACTGACCTGCCCTCCTGCTCCCTACGTGCAGTGCGGGAACACCGCCACATGCTGATACACTTTTGAATCATTATATTCAGCCTCGGTAGGGCTGACTGGATTTTTTTTAGCAGAATGTTTTCCATGGTGATTTTGCAATTTGATTAAAAGCAGCTGTCTCTTGCCAGTCCATCAGTCTCCCTACCACCCTCTGAAATTTTCACGGAGACTGAGGTTCTCTGTCTGTAAGCTCCTTCTCCCAGTCTCACACCTCCTTTGGACATAAAAAGTTTCGCTCTAAAATGTTCTTATTTTGGTGATTTCAGAATGTAACACCAGACTTCTCATTTTGGGGAAAAGAAATTCCATGTTACTTGGATCTAATACACACAGATAATAGGATATTAAATAATCCAGCTGAGTACTGAGAGAAATCAGAGGAACACAGAGATGAGTACTAAAGTTACATTTCACTGTACTGCAGTGTGTGAGGTATTTTCTTCTTTTAATGCATGAGCGACTTGTTTCCCCCCCCCCCCCCCCTTTTTTTCCCCCTTTTTTTTTTTTTTTAAAAAAAAAAAAAAAAAAGTATTTCCCAACAAGATTCTGAATATGCATGAAAAGGCAGCCCAGAAGTAGGACAAGGAAAAGCAACGTTTTAAGTATGAAAGAAAGATTGGCAAATTGTCAACTATAAATTCACCTAGAGGATATCTAGTGATATCACAAGTATTACCGTCAGGCTCTATCTAGTTCTCCAAGTCTATTTTAAGCCAGCATTATGAGAAGATTAGTTAGCATGCAGCATCCTTAAAAAAAAAAAACAAAAAACAAAACAAAACACATTGTCAGGATCATATAACTTTTCCTTTTTGCATATAAAAGTCCCTCTAACTGTTTCTTGTAAAATCTTATATTCTCTGGGAACATTGTTAGAAGCTGTAAAAACTCACCTTTCTCTTAGACGAGCATGTTTCTTAAAGGCAACTTTCTATGTTTGGAAATTCACTGTAAAGGTTGCCATGGTGATTAATTTTAAAAGTGAAATTCTCTCCTTTTAAAGTTTTTTCTTTAAAGAAGAAATGCTCCGTACTAGGGCCCAGCCCTCAGCAAGGAAAATGGGAATGAAAATCCCATCTTAATCTTGAAGATTAAAGGACATAACCTCTGCGTAACTGAAACTTCAGCAACAGAGATATTTTCAGAAAAATATTGGAAATATCTATTTTTACCCAAAAATGAAAAAAAAAAAAAATCATGGAAGAAAGAATTGAGGGACAAAAGCAACATCTTTCAGTGGTCAGACTGCAGCCAGCAGGCCAGGTTATACTAGTGAAAGGAAGGAGGAAAGGTAAGGAGGGAATGGTAGTGCCAGCTGGAGCTCAGCAGAAAAAACAACAAAGCAGTCAGCTGACAGAGTGTCATCATCGTGTGGCAAGAGAGAGAAGATAACTGCATCCCCAAAGAAAGAGTCTTGAAGCCAAAGGTCATTAATGAGCGGTTCTTTACCTAAGGCATCTTCAGTTTTCTTTTCATGGCTCAGGATGGAATTTCACATGGGTGTCTCCATCTATTGACTTCTCGTCTGCACAATGCTGCGCAGGGCTACATTAAACCTTGGCTTTCCACAGAACTGTGTTAGCTGCCAGGGAGCAGACAAATGCACAGCTCTGTTCCTGCAGTGAGAGACGGAAAAGTACCATTTCTTCTCTAAAAAACATACAATGTTCAACATTACATCATGCAACTTGTCACTGCATAAGCTGTCACTGCAGAAATAATAGCAAGTGTTGTGCCAGTTCAATACCCAGGCAATTTATGACTTCCTTATTCACATAAAGATCAAGTACTGTAAGACAGCTGCATTATTCATTATGTGTTTAATATTTTATCTCTCTAGACAGAAGTATCTGTACAAGCACAATTAAAATGTCTGACATAGACAGAGTTGATTTTAATATAATCAATCAGATTTGTTTCAGAGACTTGCTTGACCTTAAAGCCCTACTGTTTAAATGGAGAGAAGGAAAAACATGCTGAGACTCATGTGGTGCAGCGTCTTCGTATCACCCATTTTAACTTGAATGACTATGCAGGAGAGACTCTTTACTTGATCTACTACCACATCAGTCATGGTAGTTGTAAGATATTCTAGGTTATATCAAATTATTTAAAGTTAAACAGATAAGATCATTATGACAATGAAAGAAATAACCTATTTAAAAATGGCAGAACACACAAAGAGTTACCACTGCTGCTCTGTCATTATCATAAAGTTTAAAAAATCCATATGCTTTGTATTTACCCATTATGACTTTGAAGGGAAAAACTGTTATCTGCATGGCATCAGAGTTACAGATATGAACGCAGTGAAAGTTGGGTAGGCAACCGTCATTGTCTCGTTCCCCAGCCCCTAGAGCAGCAATGCTGCTCCTAAATTACTGGTCCCCATGCCTTTTTGCCTTCTCTCACAGGGAAGAATCACACCTATCAGCACTCCCAGCTCCCTAAAGAAAGTCCAGTTTGATTTCAATGTACAAGAAGTCCCACAGAACTGTATTTTGCAGCACACAGAGTTTAAGCAATGAAACCCCCATTTACTGAGCAAGGAGAAAACTGGAGTCCAATGTGCAAACAGCTAAACTGGTACAAGGATTTCAAGGTTGTTATCTCTGTCATCAACAGGTAAGTTCATTCTTTTACACACTAATTTTTATAGAGAAAGTAAATAGATGAATTTGCTAACTATTCCCCATATTCAGTCTTGAATAAGGGTTTTTTAAGAACTACGGAGACAAACCACACTCCAGAAACCCAACCTTAGGACTTCCCAAATCTTCTTAGAGATTGATAGTTTCCAGTGTTTCTCTACTTTTTTGGAAGTAAGCCCAGGAGTCTTCAAGATTATTTAAGTCAGTTAAGAAGGCAAGCATTTACCAGCGTCAGTCCTAGGAGAGGTGGCAGAACAGAGATTAGACATATCAAGAACAAACCCATCCCTAGTGCTATCTTCCTACTGTGATTTCCATCAAAGAGATTTTCCTCCTAGCCATGAAATCATGTACACAGCTTTCAGCTCAGTGAAAAAAAACCCAAAAAAACCCTACAAACATGTTGTCGAAAGGTCATTTCAGGAGTGCACATTCACACAGCAGAAGCAAAACTACAGATTTAACAAGCACAAGACTTCTAAATTGTACAAAACTCCAGAAACAAAAAGGTTGAGATCTGTGAAAACGAGGCAGCAATTCGAAATATTAACTCCTTCAAATTGCAAGAGGTAGCACATTCTCAGAAGTTGCTTGTCTGAAAAAGCACATTACTCCATTTTCTTCTTGATGAAGATTATATTTGTCCCAGGAAGCCCCAGAAGACCTTTTCAGAGAGATCATCAGCAACCCCATGCTGCTACCATCGTCTGCTTTTAAACTCCAGACCTGCACAGTACCCTTGTTGGGCTCAGAACTTGTGGAAGTGAGAAAGAAACGCCAAAAGGGAGATAAAGGACTCAAGCCACTACTCAGTTTTGCTACTTATAGCCAAAGACCAACTTCTGTGTTCTTGATTTATCTTCATTTAAGAATATGAATGTTCATACCAGACTTGAAAAGCACTGTATGTCACTGGAAGAGACTGAGATGAGATGGCGAGGGGCATTATGTGTTGCTAATATTCCTCTATAACCATTTTCAGTGGTCTAAAAACCCATTCAGCCCTTGCCTGCTGCTTCCAAATACAAAGGTCAAACTCCATCTGGGAGCAGAGAATTTGCTGGAGATCTGTATGCAGCACCTTTTAGCTCAGAACAAAGCTGAGAGTGACCAGAGCTAAATTGCTAGATGACATGTCTTTGAAAGCTGGGACTAATTTTGTGTTTGGAAGTAAGCTAAGCTAACTAAGAACAGTAGTGAAGCATCATTCATGTGCTTCGTACCTTTTTTCTTTCCTTTTCTCTCTTTATGTTTCCTTTCCTTTGACTAGCATTGTCCTTAGGCTGTGACTTGCTTCTCATTTACTCAGCTTCAGCAAATTGCAGAATGGTTTCTTCCTAAGTAGAGTGTTTGTGAATTGCTTTGGAAACACCACTGCTTAGAAGGAATATAAACAAGGTGGGAGCTAGTCCAAATACTGGTCGATAAAAGACCAGCAAAACCTGTTACAGACACTTTATCTGAAAGACAACAGCATGTCTGCAACAGATGATGCACAAATTCAAAAGCACAACTTGCAGACAAAGCACTTTGAAGTGCTTTGGTGGTCCAGCACACTGCATTAGCTGGCAGTGAAGGAGAGAGAAAGAGATCAGGCCTTACCTACTGGCCTGGGACTCCCACAAGTCTTGGAGCTAATACCAAAAACAGCCAGAAGAAAAAGTGGAAGCTATTTCACAGTCCCTCACATCATGCTGTGAACCTGTTGTGCATTGAAAGGATAAGACCAGCGCTGACCCGTTGAAGCCGTGGCATGCAATAGAGTAAATATGTTAAAAATGTTCAAACACATTCTGGGTAATTATCCCTTATTTTTAATTTGTACTGAGTTTGACAAATAATAATGCCCAGAAAGTTTTAATTTAGAACTTAGTCTAACTGGCGCTGTTGTCTTTAAACAGCAAAGGCAGATAGGGGGAATACTTGAAGATTATAAAAGCAGTTAAGTATCTGGTATCTATCTGCTTTTGAAAGTAGATGAAAACCGAGTGTTGGCCTTTGAGTCCTTCACTAGGATGGCGTCGGCGTTCAGAACAAGCGGGCAATACATGAATATACTGTGAAGGGTGCTGGCTGGCAAGGAGAGCACAACTGGCTAATTCTCGACACTGATCCCATAAACGTTGCCTGGAGTTGGAAGTGTGTTTTTCAGCTAAGACAAGGCTAAATGAACCAAATAAACCAAAAGAAAATGCTGTGGTTTTAGCTGAACCTTCTCCTTCAGTACCCTCGCTCAAGCTGCCGATGTTTCCCTTGTGACTTCACCAATGTGTTACAACCAGCTTCTCACATCAAAAAAAAGCAGTTCAAGGGATCGCAGCACATAAGGGAGGGGAGAATGGCACCTGGGGGCTGGTGGCTGGAGAACCAGCAGAGAGATCCCTGGGCCACCACGGGCAGACATACGCCAGCTCAGAATTGTGTTGTGGTCTCCCTTCCCTCCTTAAAACACGTCTGACGTTCTCCCAGGAGCCTGCCCACCTGGAAACAAAGGTAAGAAGAAAATGAAGACACAACTGCTGAGTACAATGTCCAAAACATTTGAACACATGGTAGAAGTTCTGGATGATTTTTGATCTTGCACAGGATGGGAATAAAAGGAGATACTGAATTCTTTTACCCTCCTCTCAAAAAGAGGAAAAGACTCAGCATGAGAAATAGATACTTTCATTATGAACTTGGAAATTCCGTGCTACAGGTGACCTTGGAAACATAAGAGAATCATCTAATTAGAGACAAAACTTCTGTGGATGTTTCCAGCTTACAAGAAGGCACTGCAGAGACACAGATCTAAACATAAAGAGATGCTTCCAGATAGGAAGGCCAACTGAGCCACCCTGGGACTAAACCAAAATGATGAGTGCTAGTAACACAGAACAAGGAGATCAGGCTTAAACTAACAGAGCCCAGAAATGAGAAGAGACAAATGAATTTACCTGCAACAGGAGAAGAAAAATACAGCTTCCTCCCTTCCCCCAGTGCCTTTCCCATTGGCACTGGGCAGTGTGACTGGTCAATCTGTTCCCTTCTAATCCAGACCGTAGTTGTACCTACTCCATCCTTTCCAGATGAGAGCGAGCTGCTGTTTGAATGTAGCAAATTCAATGACTCAGTATCCTGCACTACCAGAATGAGCTGCCAGCAATTCAGCTGCTAAATTTGCAATTTTGCTATTAGATCAATATGACCAATTCAGTTCCAGCTGGATGGGGGAGCCACCGCAATGTAGTCTCCTGCAGCACTGCTAAGTGGCAGAATTAGACTGAAGAATTGTGGCCAAGTGCTATTAATATGCCATAGAAGCAATCTGTGACTGCTACACAAATGTATGGTTCCTAGGATGTCCATGAAAGAGCAGACATTTCCATTCAGAGTCTGTAGAAGTAGACATGAGGGACATCCTCCACATTGCATGGCAGAAGTGCAGTGTAAGCCAAGGTCTGAGAGTGGTATCGGGAGAGGACGGTAACACGGTGCCCCCAAGGTGCTGGATGCTTAGAGCTCAAGCAATAAATCTTCTGTTTTCTCTCTATGCAGCCCCAAGCTTCCTGAAACACTTGATAGTGTTACCCACAGAGGAGTCATTGAAAAAGTAACTGGCCTGACTGTAATGCAATCATGCATACTGAAATGATCCTAGCAGCCTAGAAAGCCCTGTGGCAGAGAGCCTTCACGGGCCTAAAACCATGGATCAAAGCACTGAATATAAATTCCTATTTAGTAGGAGTAATTCCTATTTAGTACCTGTGAAGGACACAAAACCCCTTTTACCGTAGGACAAAATTATCCACTTTCTGTGGCATTGGAAAAATCCTGATGAGGTTCCTCAGTATATTTGACAGAGAGGTCAAAAGTACTGTTGACTCTGATGTGCTGCAAACACCAGCCAGGGTCTAGAGGTTAAGTGTAAACCGAACCAAGTGTCAAAGCTTCAGCAAGGACACTTTTCTAGGAGAAACAGAGCTGAGGTAGAGACAATCCTGGAACATGATATGAAGTCACACCCAATTCTTAACAAGTACTTGGGGCAGAATATCAAAGGGAGAGCCGGGGAGGGCTGTCTATCTATCAAACATCAAATATCTGATGACATCTGAAAGACTCCAGCTGAGCCAGCCAGGAAATGCTCAGACCAAGGAGACAAAAGGACTCAAGTAATGATCAGTTATACCTCCATATCATTCATAGCAGATCCTGAGGGTGCTCAATGCAGCTAGCACGTGCCAGTGAAGAGTGAGGATGGTCCAAGACCTGGGACCAGACATCTGTCTGGGTAAGTAAAGAAATAAGCAAAGCAGTAATCCTAGCATATTACTTTATGATTAATATTAGTGAAGAGTGCCCCCATGAACTAGCCAGAACTGCACCACTGTGCCGGAGAAGTCAACCACGGCAGCCTTAGTGCAGTGCCAGTAGCTCAGCAGATGTGATAGCAGTCCTGATAATACAGAAAGCATTATACAGAGACTGAAAACACCTTGGTCGCTGTTGCCAGTAGAAATAGCACACCAATAGTTCTTTGGAACAGAAGATAAAGACTTCAGCCTCTGTCAGTAACTTAACATGCCTCGCTGAAGGCTAAAGGCAATCTGGGAAAATGGTGAAAACGAAGAGCTATTATGGGCACTCAAAAATTTTTCGCACTGCATGACTAGGCAGATTGCAAGGGGCAAAATGTACCTCCTGCACCTTCTCCCACCAGCTGAGAGATGAGGTCCCCCCTCAAGACTGGATTTTGTCTGAGGAGACTTCCATATTGTCCCAGCGTAATTAAGGAATGACATCCTGAGACGAACAGCACTTCACATGAAAGGACAGAGAAAAGCAAAGTAATATGTCAGGTTACCAGTCCTGGGGCATGATGCATGCCTGTGTCATACAGTGCAAGTTGAGGAACAGAGCAGAAGGGGGATTCATCAACCTGGGAGAAAATGGAGAGGGTCTGTTCACTTTCAGTGGCAGGAAGCAGGTAATCACAGCAGATAACTCCTCCAAATTCTGAGACCTGGCCTATACAAAGGCATTGTGATCCTTTGGCTAGCATTATCATGTGTAAACAGAAGTAGGCGTTGTACTATCCAACACACTACCTTCAAAAGGCAAGTCAAAATACAACACACATAAAGCAGTTCAACCCCAAACAGAAATTTATGCACACATCATCTTCACCTGGATATTCAGCAATAAAAAGAGCTTTGTGGCAAAGGCAAGGCAAGCAGGAAGGAATCAACATCTTTTAAAGCAGGACGACTCCACTGCAAACTCCCAGGAACCACACAGCAGGACAGCACTGGCTGGAGAAGTAAGGCTGTTTTCAGGCAGGGTGAAGTGCTGAGCTGTCAAGCACATGCCACGGGAACAGCCGGGAGAGTACCAGTTGGGCAGGTGGACTGTTACAATAAGAGAGCAACGGCCAGAGGCCACTACATACAGATGTGCCAGTCCAAGCGCAGTTGTCAGATAGCCACAAAACAGAAAGAGCAATATTCTGAAAAGCAGCAACTGTAACACTGGGAGACAGCTACTGGTGCAGGCAAATAATGGAGGCAAAAGCAAAGACAACTGCAAAGCAGCTGCACAGTAGCTGTACCTGATGGACAGTAGCTGTACCATATCTGCATCTCAGACTGCAACTTAGAGCCAGTCTTCAGCTTGTCTGACACAGGCAATTCAGCCCCACAGCGGGCCAGAGGGAAGCTGCCCAGTGACATGCCACCTGGCAGAGAAACTCTAAGATGATAGAAGGAATTTTACTATCTCCTGTAAAGATGAACTAGAAGTGGGAGATTATTGAGAGCTTAGAGGGATTTGAAGCATAGCAGATAGTCTGGGCGGATAGGCAAAGCACTAGCAACCTCTGGCCTCAACAAAAGAGCAAACATTTGCCAAAAAAAACCAAAACAAAACAAACCCCACCCTGCAATGACAAAAATGAAAATAGAAACCCGTAGCAACTTGCATAACACTTGGAGGGGGGAACAGATCTCATGGAGAAAGCAGGTTGAGGACTGATCAGTCTACATATGTCTCCATGGCTAGCACTGTAGCTATACTTCCAACACCTCTGCAAATAGCTAATTCAGATGCCTGCTGTTACATGACTCACAAAATATAGTGATTTTCTTTTCCTTGCTGGGAAAGATTAAAATATTATTTCTACATACTCAGCACAGGAATATTGAAGTTTTTAAAAAAAAGTGAGCTTAAGTTTTCCAAAACAGGGGGGGGTTCCCATTCAGCATTCCACTTCTGTAATTAGTCATTCTTAGTTCTGTCTAGTTCTAATTTTTCCTCTCCAGGTTTTCAATAAAAATAAAAGTTTTCCTTCCCTACTTTTATGTTTGCTAATGCATTATCAAAGACAATAGAAAGTATGTAATCTGCTTTAAACTTCAGTCATGTATCTAGCAGTTCTGTAGCTATGGTGATTTTATACTAAATGCAACAACTTGCAATGTATAATGTCAGAGAGAGTAAGAATAAACTTTCTCATATTAAATATTAAAATTGGTACTAATAATACTATACAACACTGCATCAAAGTTAAGAGCAGATGTAGATTCCAGTCACCACAGATTCTCTTCACCAGGTTTATGTGGAATCACAAGAAACACAGAACTTACTGCAAAACTACTTAGGAAACAACAAGAGAAGCAACAACGATGAAGGTGAATATCTGATAATATATCTCACTTACACATCTCCCTATGAAAGTCACCCACGTTCTAAGCCAAGAGGGGGAGATCTGCTCCCCACAAATAGAGGGAAACCTCAAACAAAAGCAAAATCCGTGACAATTATTATATATGTTTTGTTAAGAAATTTCATTTGTCTGAGAGCTCATTAATCATTTTTCATTCCTGAAGAGTCATTTTTCCTCAGCAGTTACGCCATAAGCAATGTCACATTGTAATAGATCGCATACCACCACTGTCACACTGTAATTTGCGCTGAATGCAGACATTTATGGTTTCATACTGACCTGCTTCATTGCTAATGATGTAATAACATTGACCTGTGGTTTTTACAAGAAAAAGAGAAAGTAGTAAATCATGGGCAAATGACCACTGTAGCAAGTAGCCACATTTCCCAAAAGAGGCTCTGTTCCTGCTGTTAATGATGCCACCTCCTGTGAACCAACCCAGTCCCAAGTAATACTGTTTAAAAAGTGAAGTTGACAGTGTCATTCTGGGGGGCTCACTGACCACTACTGACAAGAAACAAGCTGTCACACGTAGCAATGGCATTGCAATGAGCTACTGATAGCGCTGTGCAGCCCTGGCTCCAGACTGATGCCATCGCTGACGTGACCTTGGGCTGGACCAAGGAAGGGCGAAACCATTCTTGAAATGGGGAGAGCTGGGGTCAGCCGCTCTGCTGCTGCCCAGGGGATGAAGAGCTGGAGTAACAACCTCCTTTCTGAGAAGACATCTCAACCTCAAATACTGATGCTTAACATCCCCTTGTCTTGTCCACAGGCTGCCTTTCCAGGACTCTGGCACAAGCACGGAAAAAGCAAGGCTGCCTGCTCCCTCCTGCAGCCCTCAGCAGCTGCCCCGGGTACCTCTGCCAGGAGCCAGTCCCACCATCCTGGCACTTACACCCTCGCTTTGCTCAATTTCAGCCCACGCTGCATCACATCTGGGGCTACTTAGGCTTCCTCGGCAGCTCCCCCTCTTGGGAGCCTGCCACCCTTTCCCCACCCAATCTCATCTGTCACTCAAAAATTTCCCTTCTTTTTAAAAAAGTCTCCCATTTCACTTATTCTTTGTCTCCTTTCAGGACCCTTAAAATGTACTTTCCTCTATTTCCTCTATCTTTGATCTTTTAATTCATGTGGTTTCATTTGTTCAACTGCAGTACAATGTCTTTGCAGCACTATTTTCTGTAGTGTATATTGCCTCAGTTATTTAATTCTTTAAAGCCTTCTGGACATGGCTTATTTACAGGACATCACATAGTTATAGGGAGGTTTTTAGATTATGCTAGAAATTGTGTAATGTAATTGTGAAAGTAGCACTGAAATAAACAGTGGATTAAATCCACAGCATAAGTCTTACATCCAGGTACAAACAACACCTAAATGCCAGAACCATGAATATAGGTTTCATCGTAAAAACTATTTACTTCCAACCAAAACAAAAACATCTTCGTATAATTGCACCCACTAAAATGATCTATTAATTACATTTTAAAATCAGTATTCAGAAAAATTGTTCCAGCAGGTGGTAAACTGTATGTCACTCACAAATATTCCAGTATGCCAAATGGTATTTAGGTATAGTATTTAATGAAAGCAAACCCCTGCTTCTCCTCTAACAACTGGGAAATAGCACTGCTGGGATTGGTATAACACAAGACAAAAGTCTGTTCTGCAGCCTGTGTGGCCAACACTGGCAGCACTGTTCTGTTCTCCTGGCATGCAGGGAAATCCTTATGTAGTGAATCCATATACAACATATTTCTACCTCAGTCTACAGCAGAAAGCAGAGGAGATCAGAGACCACTGTTATTTTCTTTCCAGTGTGTTACTATTAACTAGAGTCAGTAAATTCATTTCTCCGCCAGAATACCTTCTCCACAACTGCAGACAAAAGGTATAGATAAAAGGATTAATATATGCATTAATGGATTCCAGCTGCAGGACTCTAGGACTCTTGTGTCATTCTGGTTACTAGCTGATGGCTTATACCGGTTGAAAGATATAAATGCGAACTTAACAAATACTTTTTTTGGACAAGGATTCTACAGCAGCTTACTGTTTAAGTTTAGGCCTACAAGTTTCGGTATATTGCATTCCAGCTTGCATCTGGGATTGCTAATGCATCGGTTATTCTAGTAAGCCAGATTTCTGGAATTCAGTGCAGACTCCTCATTTAAACATCAACTTCCACTTGGGATTTTAAGGCCAAAGTTCCTCTGGTATCCCCACAGCAAGGCTAAAATTCTTATTTAAAAAGCAAGAGAAACTAAAACCCAAGAAAAATAAACTTGCTTTAAAGCATTTTTAAAGAAGCAATCACAGTTGACTCAGCAAATTGCTTCTTGCAAATAATTCAAATTATTTAATCTAATATATACCTAATTTGGGGTCTATCTACTTTGAATTCCATCCACCATCATGCTGCCCATTAACTTCACTTTGTTGGGTCCCATTAGAGATATGTAGAGTCTTTTCTAGTTTTGCCTTACCTAAATAATTCTTTATCGTGTGTAAATGTTGATGCATAGGTGTTCATCCTACACAGAGACTTTCAATTTTCTCTCCCAACTGCAGTGTCTGCTCTCTTTCCTGCTTCCCCATATGCATGCAACAGCCTCTGCCATCCAGTTATGCCTAATCTCCTCCTGCCCTGCACCTTTTACTTTGCCCCAAACTACCTCAGAAATGGGTATTTTCGGTTTGCCCTTTCACTGTGAACCGTCTCTCTTTCCTAGGAAAGCAATCCTGGATTGACAAGGCATCAGACAAATTTCTGTAGTTTTCATTCATAGCTTCCGTGCCACGCTCACCCTCTCTCTGCCCTCTCTGTTCAGTTCATTCCCAGGGGCTGAGACTGCACCTCCCTTATTTTTCAGCAAAATGCCATAGCAGTCTCTGGCATTACAGGCAGAAATCATTTAAGTCTCTCACAACCAACTAAAATGTTTCATAGTCATTGCTGGAATTAGCAACATTTAAGAAATTACAATATTACAAACGCCATCATCAGACATTTCCCTGACTGTGGTGCTCAAGAGAGCTCCAGTAACAACATGTTTGATTCAGGGGTCATCTTCAAACAACTGGAGAGGTTTGCATACCTGGCTTCCAGAGAAAACTTGCACTACTAACATTTCTTTAAATGAAAGCAATAAAGACCCAGCTGGTAAAAAAACCAACAACAACAACAAAAAGAAAACAACCCCAAAAAATAGACTAGAGAATAAAAATAATCTACTAGAAGTCTCTGTCCTACCCATAGGAAAATAATCAGAAAAACAAACCAAAGTGAATGTGCAGAGCAAGGATTTTTCTGCCTCTCTCTTTCTATGTATGTATTTTTATATAAATTTGAAAAAACCCCACATATACATATATTTAACAAGTCATCAGTCATCATAAATATTACTACAGTAGCAGCCGTACTTGCCATCTCTGCAAAATACAGTCATAACGATATTCTAAATCTAACAACATTAACATTTCTGATTTCCCTAGGGGACAGTATGGCAAGAAGGAAGATCTTTCAGGCTTCAGTAGAATGTAGCAATACTGCACAATTCCCTCAGGGCAATCTGTTTCAAAAAAAAGTTGCAAAAATAATGGCAAGGAAGGTAGAACAACAGTTCTAAACAAAACTACACAAGATACCAGAGCTGAAGACTACCCATGAGGTTGTTAACTTGTGTAGTACTTGGCAAAGCAGACCGTTTCTAATGACACGGGTACATTCAGCACACGGCTGTTGAGCAACTGACTGTAACAAAAGTAAGTTCAAGGCAGAAAAGTATGCACTGTGTAAGTAAGCTCACCTAAGCTAGTAAAAAGTATAAAGACTAAGGGAAGTCAGGGAGGCAAGTGGACAGGCTAAGTGAATAAAATCAAGCTTTGACTCAAACGTTGCCCTGCAGGGTTAGGAGAGGTGTGCAGGATGGATCTGAAGCGTATGCTGCAAGGTGGAAAGCAGCAACACTATGGGCCACAGATAACATAGATAAATATTGCACAGCCCACCAAAAATGCAAAACTAGAGAGTGCATTTAGAAGCACCACCATGAAAACTTGTCAAGATCCCATGTTTCCATAACATCAGCTCTTCATTCACACATTAAAAGCACAACAGCTTATCTAATGTTAGCATGTTCTGATAACCTGGAGCCTAGGTGATTCTTTATATCTTTCACTTCAAGTGAATATTTCAGTCTCAGTACAGCTTTTATTTTGATGGTCACGTTACCAGTAATTTATTTCCTAATCCTGTTTTCTGCTTTTCTAACAGTGAGCTAGTTAGCAGTTAAACAACCAAAGAATCAGCTACTACATTCTGTGGCTGAGAAAGATAGCTCATTACTTATTTTCAAAAAACATTTTCTTTGTGAGGAAGTCATGAAAAAGAGATCATTCTTTCGTATCTTCTGTTTATAGCAAACTCCCAAAGTATACTGACTTTTAATTGTGTTTGCAGTCATACTGCATCATGAATTTCTTATTTTTATTATATAAATGTGGAAAAGCTTTCCTCTTTAGAATAAACTGAGAGAATTAATCTACACATTAATCAGAGGTGAATGAGATAAAAGGTGTAAAATTCCAAGAAATGAAGTGACCTCAGGAATACTAATTTCAGTATAAAACGACTAAGCCTCAGTCAGTCTCGTAGTTATCTGGTTCCTGTCCTACCACAATGGCAAACATTATCCATCCACATTACATTTCATTAGATTTTTCATTCAGTGCTTTATTTTACCACATGAAGGCTGTGATATCAGTGCAATATGGGCTACAAAGCCCCCATCAACATCATCAGTGATACCAGTCACACATGTGGAGCAGCTGAACACTCACCTAATATTTTTACAGGAACATGGTAACAACATGCAAAGCCCTCGAAGATATTGTGATATCTCACAGTATGTATGTCATGACTCTCAGTGAAGATACAAACATCTTATTTTCATTTGTTTTGACTGTGGAAGTCCAGGTTGACCTGGCTGAATGCCAAACTGTCATTGCAAAAATTATGTCTTAATAAATGCATGTTTTCCCAGCATAAGACATGGACAATTGCTGTCTTACCATACATTAACCTCTTTTTTATTATTATTTGTCTGAAGTCAACTTAGACTATGGCCTTTACTTAAAAAAAACCCCCAAAACCCAAACTTTTCTGTCTTTTAGTGTTTTCTTTGACTTACAGATGTAGAATTTGAAATAACATAATAAAAAGCCACTCATTTTGTACTAAAGGTTCTGGGAAAAGAGATCATTTTTATATGACATCCCTTCTCGAGCACATCTTTTTCTCTAGCACAATTGTATCTATTGTAAATAGAATAAAAATTACTATTCCCAAACCCTTTGCAATAAAGTTAAAATTTCCTTGTGAAAAATAGTGTTACCCGGAGCCTATGAAACACAATGAACTAATGGAGCCTTCTTCAGTGATCAGTTGCCTGAGAGAGAAAGGTTTGTTTTAATTTGACTGGAGTGATTTTTGACTACATAATTACCACCTGGATTGCCTCTTGCATGATTTGGCTATACAGTTCTTGAAAGTATCACTGCACTGCTTATCTAATTCTATGCATGTTATAAAACTTTCCTTCAGATTCACAATAGCAAGCCAGAGTTAATAGTAGATACTGAGCTTATACAAGAGTTGAAGGCAGGGAAGAGATGGCAAGTGAGCTCATCTTTTTCTCTCAGCACAGATCTGAATTAAAATGTCATCACAAGTTCATTGCACTAGGTTTTATATCATTTACCACCTTACATCCTTAAAATCCATCCCCCTTCTTGTTTAAAGCACATAAGCATTGCTAATAATTTTGCTTAAACCTGTTCAGTTTTACAGAGGATACGCTATGACCAGCTTTTATTGAATGATGAACTTTCTGAAACTTTCAGTTAAAATATGACCACTCTAAACCATACAAGCCCTTTTGAAACAGAGTGATACTTGCTCAGATAACAGCGGATTGTTGTACAGTAGTTTAGTAACAAGGTGTGAGTGACTGCGGGTGCAGCCAAGCTCTCACTGAGATGTTCCACTGTAATACTTCAGGAAGACACAATTTCTCAGCCCACAGCTGTTCTCAGATCTAGCAAGAGATATTTAAGAAGTAAGACATAAGAAAGATAAACCTCATCATGTGAAATGAGGTTACATAGTAACTGGGGCTCTTTTAAAGTATTACCTGGAGACATGCATCCTTAAGAAGTCTCACACATAGCCTTGAGAACCTGAAACATTAGCAGGAATTAGAGTCCTAATCCTAACAGACACAAAGCATCACAAGGACAACAGGCATGAACGTACACCTAGCTCAGAGCCTGACAACTTGTCTGTATTCAAAAGGTCAGAGCCTAGCCTGATGTAAAGCTGCTCTGCAGCACCATAAAAGATGCTCTGAGACCTTGTTTGCTTAATAGGAGCAGGTGATGCTTATAATGACATTAAAATGGTGCCCAAAACCTGGTGCCATAATGCCCCCAACAGCACCAGATGGGATGATGCTTGCATTGAGCCGTCTCACTGAAGAGCTCAGCAGGCGACTTGGCTCTGCAGGGAAGCACAAACCCTGCTTCATCAAGAAAAGTGTCACAGCAACATGGGAAACAGGGCGGGAAAGAGCTTGCAAGGTCACCCAGCCTCTCCTCTACCTTCTATATTGGGAGACCGAAGTCATGCAGGACACAAGCCACTTTAACCCACCCTGGAAAGCTTCCAGGAGAGATTATACAGGCCCCTGTCCCATTCCCAGGCAGTCTCCTCCAGTATCTCACTCTCCTCACAATTAGAAAGTTTTCCTTAATCTCCAAAGCTCCTTTGCTGCAGGTTAAGGTCTTTTCTCCTTGATCTACTCACTGTGGACAGAGACAACAGATTATTCCTGTCTACCACCACCTTCGATGTGACATAACTGAAGGGACAAACACGCACCCTCTTGGTCTTTTCTCTGCTGGACTGAGCAGCAACAGCTTCTTGGCTGCACACCTTGTTTTCCAGGTCTTGACTGCTCTTGCTGCTATCTCCTAAAATTTCCTTCCCCAGCTTTTCCACCTCCTCCTAGAAGGGTACTGCCCCAAACTAGGCAAAATACTGCAGCTGAGATCTTCCTTGTGCCAGCAACAGAAGGAGGATTTCTCCAGGTATCTTCCAGACAGCTACCCTCCTCCTACATCCCAGTAAGTTGCCTGTTTTGCAGCAGTACAACATTACTGGCTCACACTCAGTTTTTGTATCACTGTAACTCGCCCACTCCCGTATCTTTTTCCAGAAAACAGTTACTTCTTGTTCCCCATCCTGCACAGTTGCAATTGATTTTTTTCTGCCTAAATGTGGTCACCTGAACTGAATAGCATCCCATTTTTTCCAGACCACTTTTTCCAATTTATCATGACCATTTTGAGTTTGACTCCTGCCCTTCAACATATCTGCAGCATATCTGACAGGTTTGTGTCATGTGTAAATGTACTCAGAGTATATCATATTCTATCACCCCAGTTTCTAAAAAATTGTTATATAGTACCAAACACCAGGTGACCTCCCTAAAAAGTCCTGTACTACACAGCCTTTCAGGATAACAGACTTACTATCTATCCTGTGCCTGTTTTTTCAGAACAATGTTGTACCCACCTTGTAAGAGTTTCATGAGTATCAGGCTTCAGTGTGCAAATGAGAGTGTCATGAAAGACTTTGTCAAAAACCACTACTGAAGCCCAGAAATATGTCAACTACTATTTCTCCAATATCCAGAAAAGGTGTTACTCTGTCACAGGAGAAAATCAGATGGCTTTCACACAATTTCTTCTTGACATAATCTGAAGGCTGCTGCTCATCTCCTTGTTATCTTCTAAATATGTATTAAAAGCTTACTTGCTTAGTAACTTTTCCCAGGTTTTTTTTCAGGGATTAATGTAAAACTAACTACTCAACAATTTCCTGGCTCTCTTGTTTCTTCCTCAATAAAAGGTGCTAAATTTTTTTTCCTTTTTTTTTTTTTTCCCCCTAGTAAAACAGTCCTGTACTGTCTTGATGGACCATAATTCCTCTTTAACATATTAAGGTCAAATTAACTCCTCTGCCTGCACTGTAAGACAGGCAAGCCACCTTGCCAGTATTGTGCTCTCCCTCTCATTACCCTAAATAGGTCTTTTTAAGCCAGCCTCTCCTCTTCCTGTTCTTTCTGCCTTTGAAAATATCTCTCTCCTAGTTGCTTAAAACGTAACGCCTTTCTACTAGGACTCTGCACTGGAAGGCTGCTTGGTTTGAAACATCTAGAAAAGCAGCAGACAGCTTTTAGACAGGGCTGGTGGGGCTGATGGGTTGAGATTTGCCCATTTGCTGCTGTGGCTGCACATACCCAGAGCTTCTATTATCATGACATTTTAGCCTGGCTTAGCAATGCTTTGCTCAGAGGTGTCTTTACTTAATTTACAGAATCACAGAATGGGAGGGGTCGGAAGGGACCTCTGGAGATCATCTTGTCCAACCCCCCTGCTTGAGCAGGTACACCTAGAGCAGGGTGCACAGGACTGCGTCCAGGTGGGTTTTGAATATTTCCAGAGAAGGAGATTCCACAACCTCTCTGGGCAGCCTGTTCCAGTGCTCTGTCACCCTCACAGTAAAGAAGTTTTTTCTTATATTCAGCTGGAACTTCCTGTGTTCCAATTTGTGCCCATTGCCCCTTGTCCTGTCATTGGGCACCACTGAAAAGAGTCTGGCCCCATCCTCTTGACACCCACCCTTTAGATATTTGTAAGCATTGATAAGATCCCCCCTTAGTCTTCTTTCCTCCAGGCTAAACAAACTCAGGTCTCTCAGCCTTTCCTCATAAGAGAGGTGCTCCAGTCCCCTGATCATCTTTGTGGTTCTCTGCTGGACTTGCCCCAGCAGTTCCCCGTCCTTCTTGAACTGAGGAGCCCAGAGCTGGACACAGTACTCCAGATGCGGCCTCACTAGGGTGCAGCAGAGGGGGAGGATAACCTCCCTCGACCTGCTGGCCACACTCCTTTTGATGCACCCCAGGATATAAAGAGCTACTTTGCAGCAGGTCAACCCCCAACCTGTACTGGTGCGTGGGGTTGTTCCTCCCCAGGTGCAGGACCTTACACTTGCTTTGGTTGAATTTCATTAGGTTCCCCTTGGCCCAGCTCTCCAGCCTGTCCAGACCTCACTGGATGGCAGCACAGCCTTCTGGTGTATCAGCCACTCCTCCCAGTTTTGTATCATCAGCAAACTTGCTGAGGGTACACTCTATCCCTTTGTCCAGGTCATTGATGAATATGTTGAATATGTTGAATACGATGACTATGAATGAATACATTGAAGTCTTACCCATAGCCCTTACCTCTGAAGTGCCAGAATATTGAGACTGGAATTTTACATGGCAGGTGTCAGGAAAGAGAGATGGATGGTTTCTTTTGAATATGCAATTTGTCCTCCAATGTAACCTTTTCATATGAGTGCCTAGGCTTAGGAATTTGGGGAGGGGAGGGTTTAAAAATTATCTTTATTTCACTTGAGAACAGAGCACCACTCCAATGCTGAAGTGAATGAGGCAACGCCGAAGGGCCTCACTTCTGTTGAAACAAGGCACTGCCATCTCCTCAAATATTTTTCATTTGTTTCATGAGGCTCTAAATGCTGAATTTGACTTAAATTTGCAAATCATTTAAACCAGCCTAAAATTACATATATTATCATTTATTTGGGGGCAAATAAACTCTGAAATGTTTGCTTTGTGTCTCTGTTTTCTGTCTCAAAGCAAAATTTTATCACTTTTTCTTTGCCTATGAATTAATTCTGGTTTTATAAGGTTTTATATCTTAGCAAAACATGGATTTTTTTTGTCAAAACAAGAAGGACATACCACCCTGTCAAAAAGCATTTCCTGCAAAACAAAGATTTGCTACAAAGCAAGGATTTGCAAAAGCTGCTCAACAGAGTTCTTTTTAAGACCTTATTAACATTAGCAAAACAACATTTCTATAATGTTATATAAAATAACTTAAACACTTTAGCAGAAACTTTGGAGAGGTAAAAACATCTGGCAAAAAAAATGAGGGATTTTTTTGTAATCTGCCCTCTTCCTTCGCCCTCGCTTTGCTGCTGCTGCTCAGATGTCAGATAACAAAAAGCCCCACTATGAACAGATGTACAGATGAGGTTTACCCAGAGAAACAGCTGTTCACTGCCATCTCTGATACTTACTCATCTGAAGCTTTTTCCACCAAAATTTCAGGGCACCAGGCTAGCACTGTTCTGTCGGCACTAACAGAAGAGAGAGCAGTTGTATGAGACACGGGGTTTTTTTCTTAACATAAAAAATATGGGGCTTAAGTGACTATACAAGAGTGAGAGAGGTAAGTAGGGAAACGTCAAGGTTAGCAGCAGAGAACACAAAGCACTAATCCCAGGTTTGACCTGAATTTTCCTAGTAAATGTTGGATTAGCTCAGATACTTTGCATTAGTCTTTTTCATCAGACATTTTAATTCGGTGGTCTGAAAGTGCCTGGTTTTGCACAGCTTCCCTCCCAAGCCATTTTCATCCTCATTACATCATATTAACTCAAAATTATACAAATATATTGCCAAAGAGCTAATGGTTTTCCCTATTTATTTATTTTGCTTCTCACTGACTAAATTGGATTCTGCTTGCCTTCTGCAATGTTATATATAACCTTACATTTATTTACAGCCAAGCTGCCTGAGGGAATAAATTCTTGTTCCTCCTGGGAAGATATACGTGGACTCTGCAGTACACAGCCCATTTAGCTGAAAAAATGACTACTATAATTACAAGTTTTCAGGACTGCACGAAAAAACCTGTAAATGTTTTGGTCAGGTATTCACAGTGAATAATTTAATCAGTTCTCAATATTTCCCAAATACTTCCTTAGGGCACGTTGTAGGAGAACAAATTCTTTTGTGTCAGTCATGAACGAAATACAGAAAATGTTCTCGCAGGGTAAGGAGTAGACTTCAGCAATACTCAGCTCTGTTGTCAAAGATCTTCATTAATGGATTGCAGTATGACCAGTTTATTATGAACCTTACATGCCTTATATTGATCATTAAACTGGAACGTCCTGGATAACTTGTTGGTATGGGAGCTGAGGGGAACAAAACTGAAAGTGAACGGGGAAAGAGAATGAGTGAGATTAGATGATGCACTTGCCAGACAAGAAAGGAAACACACAGATACAGTTTAACAGCAATATGATTACTGTTGTGATGGACTAAGAATATAGCATTTAGTCACATTCACATTTCTTCCAAAAAAGAGATAAAATGATCAGTCAGGATGATATATACTGTACCAGAAAATTGGGAGTCTCTGAGACAGGATGTTATTTTTCAACAGCTACACCTGCGCAAAGAAATAGTAAGAAATCTGGTCTTCTTAAAGCACAGCAAGTATTTGCAGAAGTTCCTGAATTTTCAATACAAGTTTTAACAACCAGAGAAAAAAAATGAAAGCAGCAGCTGGTAGAGGGTGTAAGAGAGACATCAGCAGCACCAGCTTTCCCTGGGTTCTCCCCTGGATAACCTGTGGCCTCTCCCAGCAAGCACCATTCTACCTCGCCAAATGGTGTTACACTTCAGGAAGCCCTGACAGCAAAAAAAGTTGAAGTAGCAAGGTCAGTCCCTGCTGCTGGAATTAGGGGAGCAGAGGAACAACATAGTAATTAAACTCTCTGCCTCTGCACTGTGTTTCAGCCCACTTCATGTCATCAGCATTTGTTTTGCTATGGAGTAGAGGTGAGAAGGAGCTCTGCTGAATTATGGTGCCACTGCTTTACATCCAAAAAGATAAATATATTCATGTTCTAAATAAATATTTAAAGAGATTTCTGTTTCCAGTTTAGTCAAATCACCACTGGTTTTCCTCAATCCTGCCACAAAGACATGATCTGCTCACAGCGTACAGTAGGGTCGCTTGGGATTCAAAAATACTGAACTGAAAAAAATATAAGCAGTATCAAAATTTAAGAATTTTTACTGTGTTAAGAAAAACCTCTCTCTTCCAGCAGTTGCTGCTAAGTTACTCACAATAACATCATTTTAAACACCTCCATGATTACTATCTAGATGCCTTTCCAGCCCTGTGAACTTCTGCACCAGGTATGTATTATATCCAATATTAACAATAGCACAAGTATCCTTAGTGCTTACTTGTAGCTTGCCTGCAATTTTTACCTTATCCCTTTCTTTCTTTATCCAAATTTTCTGTTAGTTTTTTTTCTGGATACAACAGCCAGCTAGAATAAATTGCTCTAAGACTACAGAGGTTGAAAAGTCATTTTGAAGCAGTACAGCAAATAAATTCACAGGGAAATCAAAACACAGTGGGAAGTGGGGACCACCTACCACTTGCTTTGTCAGACCCACGCCATGATCCCGAGGACAAGAACTGTACACCTGAAGCGTGTGGGCTGTACTGTCAGACGAGCTGTGTGCTTGCACCACAGTCACAGTCAACAGGAGCAGTAGCTGCTAAGCCCAGCACAAAGTTCGGCGTGCTGCCCTCCTCTCCGGGGGTAGCTGGGAACAGCACCGTGGTAGCCTCTACCAGTGGGATCAGCAACTACCTAACTCACAGTCCACTGCTGACAGCAGCTGCCACACTTGGACCCTCACAATCACTACCTGACAGTAATTTTGGTGCTAATGTACAAGAGACAAGCCTTTCAGAAAGCAGTCTTAAGAATATTTTCTACAGGGGCTAAGGAAATCCCCTCTCCCATGCTGTCCCAGCTACTACTGCTTTTGTCTCCAGTTCTTGGAGATCTGTCTTGAGCATCAGGTCAGCTCTTGAGTATGGGTGACCAAGGACAAAGTACATAATGAATATTTGGCACAGAAAGCAGCAGCCATTTTCCAACTTGCCTAGGCCTGCAACAACAGCCCAATATAGCAAACAACTTGCTTAGGTGAATAACCTCAGCACATCCAAACCTCGTTACTATAAGCAAACAACTCAAACACGGATCTGCCACACCAATCCTTGAAACTGACAACAAAGTTGCAAAGCAAATGAAAAAATACTTCCAGAAGGATTCCTAGTCTAGAAAAGGAATTGATACTGCATTTTCCATACATGCTGCAAACTAGACAGTAGGTACCTAAACCTATTCCTCACAACGGCCACGCTATTTGCATTGAAGACAATGATCCGTTTCCATTAAGGCCCCTATGAACCTTTAGCCTGAGGGACTTCCCATATACATTCTAAGTCAAATTTTTCTTTCTTAGAAGCTGACTCTCAGCTTAAAACCTGCAAGACTGGTAATGCCCTGGGTAACCTGTTCCAGTATATTAACTCCCCATAGGAGAGTTGCCTTCACACGCCAAGCAGGGCAGACCGAGACTCAAAGCAACAAGAAGCAGAAAGCCAGAACTCCCCTTCACAGTGCCAGGCAGCAAGGTTCTGGATGCTATCTCCCATCATGTTCAGCTTTCAAATAGGCTTGGTCTTGCAAAGTCATAAACATGTGCGTAATCTTGGCTAATACAAAAGCAGAGGAAATATTCACGTGAATAGGGAATTGCAAGCTGAAGCCCATTATTTACCAGAGTACGCAGCTGGTAACAAAATCAGTCATCTTTACATTCATAAGGCCCTTAGGCACCAGGCCTGCTGTTACTAATTTTTTTGTCTTTTTCATAGACTCAGTTTATTTCTTTGAATCACTTAGCTTTTGAGACTAATTAAATAATAAAAATGTTCTCTTTGCAAAATTGCAGCACGTTGCCCTCACACAATGCAAAGAACCAAACGGGCATTTGTTTGTCTGCTAAAGAGTCTGTGATAGTTGTTTGTTGTCTTGCTCTCACTTTAAAAAACCTCTTAACTTTGGGGTACAGTTTTTTCAGCCGCAATTTGCCAAGAGCACTGTTTTCAGACTGCAAGACTGGGTCTTTGAAATCCTCACGTGCAGAGCTAACTCCTCTCTTGCAGAAGTCTGTGGACACCTCTAAGTGCTTGGCTCTTTTGAGATTCAGACGATTTACTTAATCTCTAAAGATACAGACCTGGGAGCTCTGCTTTTCTAAAACACTGGCTTAATCAAATAAAAGAAAGACAACTGTGCTGTTTTCAAAGGTATTATTTATAAACATTTTTCCACTTGTTCTTCAATTTCTAGTTTTCACAGTGCTAAAATACTTACCAGTGCATTGACAGAAAAATGCAATGGTGTGATGCTGCCACTTTTGCTGGAAGTACAAAAGAAAATGAATACTTTCAAATCACTATTTGGCATCTGGCATTTGTTGACCAGTGTCATAAAATATTCTTACTCCTGAGGAAAGATGGGAGTACTTCACTGACAACATGATACATGTGAAGTGGCAAGTGCACATAAGAAAATATGAATAGACAAGATATCTTGTGGGGTTTCTAATAACTTCTGTTAACTACATTTTTAAAAAAGATAACGCAGAATTATTGCAGCCTCATGAAATGATGCCAATGAAAGATATACTGCTTATGTTCCTAGCATCAATCTGTCTTAAAGAGGTATATGGCTCAGCCCTATATGTCTGAAAGTCTTTAATGGGTTTATCCTCATAAAAAAAACATGAGGCAGAAAAGTTACTGGCCTTATCCTACTAGATGCACACAGCCTCTGTGACACCCTTATGGTCACGCTAGAAGCCTATGGGCAGTCCAGAACAGCTACTGCAAAGACCTGTCCACCGAGCTTCCTTAAATTTATCACTTTTAACCTATAGATCTAGCAGAATGAAAATGAGACTATTAGAAAAGTAAAAAAGTTCAAGGCTGCGTGATGCCAATAACTCGCCTACCAGAAGAGTCAGAGTTGCAGGCTCACCAGCACAATTAAAGCAGCTCTTGACTCTGTGTGTAGTCTCAGTTGTAGAATTATCAAAATGCGTATATACCAGTACACTTGATTTCTCTAGAAATAATTAGTTAATTCTCTACAATTAACTAGATTAATTTATTCTTCTGTGCTTCTGTGTTTAAATAATCCACAGGTACACATGCGTTTGTATGTCTGTGTGTGCATAATTCTACTTGCATTTCAGATGGTTACCCTTCAAAAACTGTCCTGTATTTAATAATTTTCTTTATCTGACACCAGTGTATTTCCTGAGAAGCTGGTGGTTTGTTTGAGACCACACTGCATGTCAGAGTAGCAGCTGCTGTCAGGACTTGCAGCCACCACCTGCAAGTTTGCAAAGAAGTTCTCTGTCTACGCATGTTTGGACTGTGTTCCTTCTGCTTCTTCTGACCTTCCGGTCACTGCTGGACACAGCTGTAGTTTGAAGGATCAATATCAGGGGCAAAATTGCCACGTGATGTTTATGAGTTTTGTACACAAAGGTATGTTTGACAATTCCTTCACAGCCATCACTGAGCATTTAAATGAAATGTGGATTACACCTACAAACACTTTCAGTACTGAAAGACTATGCACCGGGCCTAAAGTTGGATACCACTCCTGAAACAGAAGAACCACAAATGGCACAAAATCAAGGCTTAGACGGAGCGTAAATGCAAACTAAAAGACTGACAGCAAATTCGATAGGATCACTGCTTCCCATGTTTTGCTCATGCATGTAACTAACTGCCTGGATCTCCACTAGACATTTAGATTGGGAACAGATTAAAATCTGGATTCATTCACTTTGGGTACCCCTGGTATCTACCTTATATGATCATTACCTCATCAGTCTGCAGTTACATTCGGCAAGATAAGCAATGGCCGATGTCTCAATGTTACAGGTACATATAAAAACAAATACAGACTAAATATTTTTTCAAAAACTCACAGTACATTGCCAACAAAGCTCAAATTACATCAGTACTGGTTTGTAATCCATGCTCAATCCACCTTGGGTTTTTGTTTTGGTTTGTTTTGCTTTTATTTGGTTTTTGGGGGGGGGGGGGGTTTTTTGGTTCTGGTTGGGTTTTGGTTTTTTTTTTTAATGAAGTTTTTATTTCAAAAAGCATACTCAAAAAAAGAAATCTCCAATTCATTTTTCTGGGCTCCAGTTCAGAAAACACGAACATACAGAAGATCCCTATCTTATTCTCTCTCTGTTTTCTTCGGGTGTTTCCCCACTGTTTGACGACACATTAGGAACTAATATCTTGAAAGAAGAGAAAAAAAAAGGGAAAAGGACATCTTTTGTATTATTCAATATTTTCCCTATGTTCTGCAGCCTAATAGCTTTTCAGGAGTAGTAAACTAGCCTGCAGCACTGATTTTTCCCCAGACACCTCTATTGCTTCAAATTTGCATCCTTATCCTGTATATTATGTATGCCTGTGCGTCACTGTGCCTGAATTAGACTACAAGTTCCTTGCAGCAGAATATCTTATTCTGTTCACAGCACTATATTCAATTTTGATGTTCAAATAATAAAGTAACATAGGAAACATAATAGCAAGAAAAAATCAACCAAAATATGCTTAACGCAAGATTGACTACAGGTCTAACAGCTACTAGACAAAAATCGATAGGCAGCCCAGCCTAAAAGTTCATAGCTGAAGATTTACAAAAGTAGCCCCACAGACTTCAGATGATCATTTCTTTTCACAAACGCGGATCATGGGAGCTCTTCTACAGAGGGAGAACAGCTCTTCCTAAAATAACTCCTTGCATGGAAATGCTTATTCTGAGATCCTAGGCATTAACTCCTGTCTCCTTTTTTTCTGGCTCTCTGCAAGGCTGGTGGGGTGGAAGGGGCCACATTCTACCTCGGGGCTGGGCTTTCAGAGGGGAAGAGGTCCCGCCAAGTCTCTTGCCCAGGGGTGCGTGGTGGCAGAAAGAATACAGTTTCCAGCTCAGTGCAAGGTAGCAGGAAGAAAATGTCCCAGGACTCTTCAGAACTGCATGCAGAAATCTTGGAGAAGCATAAGGAGGGGAAAGAAACCTGCTTTCTGAGCTCAGAGCAAAGACTCCAGAAAAAAGGAGTCCTGCCCGCTGAGGCAAATATAGGACAGCTCATATGAGCCATCCTCTGTTATTTGTTCTCCTTTCCCCGTCTTGATTCTTACACTTCTGATGACACTAAAAACTGGTCCTTGAAGCCACTGGGATCAACAAGGGGGTTTTGTCTCATTTTAAATCCTTTACACTGACAGCCTGCAGGACTTGCTGAGAAATAAGCACCAACAGTGCCAACAGCACAAAAGGATTTAACATGCACTGGATCACTTGAAGGTGTTAGTAATTTTGCAAGTTCTGACAATGTCACACGGGAAAATAGACCTTGTCCTTCAGAGAAATAAACTAATCACCTCAAAGGGTTAAAAAAAGGCCTTATTTTCTCAAGTATCACCATAGTACAACGTTAACTAGATGTATCATGAGGAAGCTTCATTGTTCTTCATAGCATTAAGAGCAGCCCATTGCCAAACGCAATGCAGTAGATGAAGAAATGGTCTGATTTAGCACTTTCTGCTCTACTTTGTAATCATTCATAGATTTGCTTATTCTGCTGTACTGACTTGATAATCCCAGGTTTTCCATCAGGATCTTGGTTTTTGGGGGTACGGAGACATTCTGTAATTACACTGTTATATATTAAATTGGCATTGCCCCAAGCAGTGCTTGGGATTACTGAAGATGGGCAGGATTAGAGGAAGGAAACAATATTTTCTGTCTACTCAGCAGTTTTATTCTATATGCACTGGACAGCCCTCCATGTATGATTTGTTTCCCAGGGGTGCTGACTCCTTTTTTCACTATCTGTTCTCCTGCACGAATCCTGCTTTGTCATCTTGCGAGTCCTGCCTTCCCAGTACAGCTGCGGCTGTCCTGGGTAGGATACAGCTGGATGCAGCCCTCTCATTTAGCAAAATGATTTTTTGAATTTATGCCTGTCTAAAATTTTGATGCATGCTGCAATACTTATGCAGCAAGCACAAGTTTTATTATATGGAAGTGATTCCTTGGACCTCACCACTCCTAGAGGAATCAGGAAGGGAATTAGCTGTGAGGATGCATCCTCATCTCCCAGCAGTGTATTAGACAGGCGTGTTTCCTGCTCTCCCTCCACCTGCTCCTCTGGTTTCCCTGCTTGGAGCTGAGCAGAGCATGGGGATGGGAGAAGGTGCTATGTCAGCTACCAGGAGATACAGCAGTTGTTTCAATGACAGCAATCCTTTCAAAATGGAGAGCAGAGCTTAATCAGCAAATAGCTAGTGACCTGGAAAGACAGGTAATTTAGTGCTTGGCTGCCAGATGAACACTTAATTGAAGTTTTATCAAGTGCTTGCAGAACTTACTCCCAGAGCTTACAAACAGGCCCAAACACCCCATGAAGCGAAAGGGATTGTTGTTATCTTACACCATCCAAACCAGTTGCCTTGCATTTCTGAGTAGCCACACAATCCAGATGGAAATAGATGGGGCTTCCTCGTGCTTTACTGCTGCCTCCCTCCTGTTGGCAATTTCCAGTGATGTCAAAGCTGTCACAGATTAAGCACTGCAGTATGAGCACCAATGCTCAAGTTCATTGGCTCTAAACTAGAGAGATGCCAATGTTCTGGCAGCTCTCGAGTTCTTGGTTTAGACCACATGGGTACTAAACATGACTGGAGCAGGTTTAAAACCACCAATCCATTTCTCATCTACCACTAGGAAGGTGACCTCCAGCCTTGGCCAGGCTACAATGCACAACCAAACACCAAAAAAAAAAAAAAAAAAACAGAAACCAGTTGACACGTGTCCATAAATGCTAACTACTCTGTTAGGTCTACTCACTTGTGTGAACTGGCTTAAAAAACTGGTCTTTACACAGTGGATGCTTTCATAGATACTACCATAATGTCTGCAACCATCTTTGCCTCTAGGGCAACACATCAAAACATCCAAACCAGCAAAAGTAACCGAGGAGGATAAAAATCACAGACCATTTTTCCTGGAGCTTCACAACAGTGTTTTGTCACAACTAGATGTGAATAAAAAGATTTAAAGTGTAACTGAGGCAATTTCTCTTTATTTTACTGCCCATAACTCCCTTTCCTGGCTGCCATGTCAATGTTTGACACAAGAGGAACCATTTTCCAGGGGAGCAGCCTAGTTTTCAAATTTTGCCACTGTTTCCTTGCTGATCAGCAAGGCTTCAGAGATATGAATGCAATAACCACCAACTGCTATCCAAAACTGAAACACAAGCTTATCATATGCGTTATACTCAACTAGAGGCTAGAAATGTGCTCCTTTGTTTTGCTCATCCTTTTAAGCATACAAAGAGAAGTCAGATAGCAGCTAACTGCACCACGTTCCAAGTGATTTTATGTTTTTGTGTGCATGCACTGATAAGAGCCGTGATGTTAATTTTTTTAATTGACTTTGGGAATGAATAAGAAATGTTTTGGATCAGCCCCTGGGGTAGCAGCCCTCCCCTGTGGAATAAACCTCTGTCATCAGTGTTGTCAATGAATAGAAATGCCAGGCTTTGCAACGGTCCTGACCAAACTAAGCATAAATCCGCAGTGTCAGCTCTTTCCCCTCTGCATCATCTGAAAAGTACAAATAGGACATAATGTGGTCCTAGCTGCCAAATGGAGATCAGCAGCAATGGAGGGGAACGCTCAGCAGGCAGGAAGGTAGCCAGCGCTATGCTCTGCACAGACTGAGCAGAGGCAATGGGTTACAGCAGAAGGCAGAAATCCTTGCCTGCAGTTGCTGCTGCTGCTGAAGAAGAGGCACCTGCTAAGTCAGATATCAGGAGGGGGCAGTGCAAGAACTGGGAACTGTTGCTCCTACTGTTTTTACGCTTCTTCCAAGCAAAGAATGGGACTTAAGAAAAACTGGACCAATACTTTAAATATTTCTCCTTATGAAGACAGGAATCTGTTTACACTTTAGCAATAGGCTTCAGCTGTAAAAGATGTTTTGCTTGCTCATGACCCTGGATATATTTTTCAGAATACAACAGTATGATAAAGACAGAGCCTTCAATATCTTCCTCAGTAAGAATAATGTAGTGATGGAGATCTTAGCAAAAATATGGCCATAAACAGCACCTGACTTTGAGTGAATTTGTCAGAACAGTTCAGACATTAAGTTGAAAGACAAAGTAAAATCTCATTCTCCTGGAGGTTCACTAGTTTTAAGACATCATGGAAATCTTATGGCCTTTCCTCCTGCTTCTCTCAAATGTGTATTATCGTAGCAATGGATGAGACATTACACTCCAGCTCTTCTGAAACTTTTGCTCTTGTTGCAAAATACACAGTCAATTTAGTTTACTGCACTGGATTAGAGATAAACCCACTGATCTGAAGAAGTGACCTTCAATTTCTTTTTATCAGAAGCTCAGTAAGTTCTTGGATGTCATTGGTTTGACAGCACGGCAGAGCATTTCTCTAACTCACTTGCAAACATAAGTAAAAATGCACTGAAAGTGAGGTGATAAACTCCAGTTTAAACTTCAGGATTGTACTCTGCACAGTGTACAGTGCTGAACCTGCAAGCTTGCATATTGCTTCATCACCAATGACCTGCTTCCAACTCTCATTCCCATACTCCACTGCAGGTGCTAAATTCTGATCAGGTAAACTTATTACAGAAAACCATGCCTGTAGTCAGATAATAAAATTAAGCAAACTTGTGATATTTTCCCCTCAATTTAGAATCAAAGTACATTTCAATAGAAACTTACAACTTTGAATGTATACATTTATCATCTATTTCCAAACTTTGGCTAATCCATCTTCCAAACCTCTCCCACAAGACAAAATTAATTTTACACACAAGAAAGAAGAGAAGATATGAAGAGCTGCCTACATTTCAGTCATCAGTATAGCATTATTGATGGATCCTCACAAGATGAACAGGAAAAGCTGTAACTTGCCTGTACGTGTTGCTCATTCCTATATGGATCTGGTGCAGTTACAGCAATGACTGTAACTGAGCCTAGTCAGCAAAGTAGTAGGCCAAGGGATTTGACCAAAAGTCAAACTGCAAAATATTGGCAGAATCAGAAGGAGGTCCCCACCCTCCAGATACACTGTGCTGAGATCAGTCCACTACCTCATTTTCTGTTTCTCTCTAGAAGAAATATTTAAAATAAAAGAGTAGTTAAATAACTAAGAACAACCACAGTGATTCTCTACAGTTTAAAACACTGATCTCATTATAATGGGAAATCAATCTAAAGAAATCTACTAACAATGCATTTGGCTGAAAATACTTGCTTTCTATTAAAGTAGCCCAAGGAAGTCCACACTTAAAAATTCAGGATCTTCATGTGTCTGCAGAAATAGTAGGATGGTTTTGTCATCATCCTGTTACTGACACAGTTTCATTCTCTTTGATATAACTGTGGTATTAATGAAGAAGCTTTGCCCGAGTTGTTCGTGAAGTCTACAGACCCACAGCAATGTGCACTGTCTCTATGTTCATCATCTCTGGCTAACAGAACCCAAATAAATTATCTCAGTGTAACACAGTAAGCTACCCAAAGTGCACAGACCTCTGCCAAGCCAGTGCTTTTCTCCCCTAGTCTGCAGACTGCCTGTGCAGTGTCCCTGCAGCTCCTCTTGGATTGGGCTTCAAGAGCAGGGTAAGGATTCTTGTCGGTTTGTGCTGCAGCTATTCAGAACCAAAGACACACTACAAACTCTACTGAAACTGATTCAAATCATATTCATTTCTTGCTATGCTTAGGGATGAATTCCTGAACAAGAAAATACCAATCTCTGGTTCACACTGATGGGCTTGCTTGATTTTTGCATATATCGCATCTTAGAGGGTATTGATTTTCCTCTAAAATCCTATACATCTAGACACATCTCACATGGAGTTTCATTAAGCAGTTCAAAAACTCTTTCACCACTACCTATATTCCTTGCCTAAATGTCAATATTTTGTTTTCTTTTTCTTTGGAAATTTGCAAGCCAGCATCATATCCATGGGAATTTTATTTAAACATGATCATCCCAAACTATTTCTTAAAGACAGAAGTTTGAAAAAAAGCAATTTTTATCAGAAGTGCTCTGTGAAATGCTAGACAACTAAAACTCACCTAATCTAGATTTTCAAGAACATTCACTGTGACAATTTGTAAGACCCTTTGTCTTGAAACTAGCATTTATATTTCATATTTCTTACACTATCTTGTTATGATTGTGATAAGGTCATGGTGTGGGAACTGTAGCATTTTTAAAAACTGCACAATTGTCTTCTGCTTTTTTCCCTTTTTTAGTTTATTCACTGCATAAGCAGAGATATAAAAATGTATGACTCCTCTCCAGATACTTCGAGCTGTTTATGGAAAGAAAATGGTTTTTATTGATGCTGNTACTACTAAAATTCTGTTCAAACCAATTCTGCACAAATTGAATGCTGGTTTACACAGGACTGAATCAGCATTGAGCCTGCCCAGTTTGAATGTTTTTTTTGCTCATGCTAAGGTATCTTCACCTGTGGGTTGTCAACAAATGTCAGAACTGTCTCACCTAAGCATGGTCAGCATCAATAGCTCTAGACATGAACACCTTTCTCCTCACCTTCATGTCATAGTAGAATCAGCTCTTTCATTTGTTTGCAATTTCCTAAACACTATAGTCCTCACAAAGGCTCCTGAGAGACTCCACTGTTACAAACCAGCCAGCCCGTGGCTGCTCACAGATTTAACCATGGCAAGAAACACTCCCCACTTCAATCCTGAATTAGGCATTGCCCCATGCTAACCTCCTGAAAACCATAACACAAACAACTATGGGGATTCCTTCCAGGGAATCAGCTAGCTAGAATCAAGGAGCTTTTTCTGTTTGCAAATTAATGTCTTGCATTAAAAATTAATTGTCAAATTAAACTCTTTATTAACTCAGGGCTCTTTCTATCCAATGCTCCTGAAATAATACCATTATTGAAGTAAAACAGTATTGATTTTTTTCTTTTCTAAGTTGATTGTTCCATAAACTTTAAGCAAGGCATTGTTAATTGCTAGTAATTTAGCCTTCAAACTCAATATAGAATTTAGAGCCCATAAAATCCATGGGTCTTCTGTAATTATAACGTGAAGATGAAGACCATTTATTTGACTGTAATAACCTAACTATTTCTCTGGGCTGGCTTGAGTATGTTACTGAAAGAGAAAAATGTACCTCAAGGAAAAGTTAGAGCTTCACAGCACTGAACAATGCAAGTTTCAGTAAACGATATCCTATCCTCATTCACATTTCTGCAATTTTTCTGTGCAAATGCTATATTGAAAACATACTTCCTATCCTAGTTCATTGTTCTCTACCTTCAAATCCCCTTCAAAACAAAACACAATTCTTTCTGAAGGAATAGGAGGGGAAAAAATAATTCCCCCACCCCCCTCCTCTTTTTTTTTAACCCTGAGGAATATAAAAGCCTAATTAAACACAAAACGACACAGTTCTGAATTTCCTGGCCTTATGTACTTTCCCTACAGCAGGTAACTGCTCCATGCAGACTATGCTGGTATGCATCAGAAAGTGTCCTGCCTCCGGAGCTGCACAGGAGGCTGAGTTGCTTCTTAACCCAGGAGGAGTCCCAAAGACTCCAGGAAGCCAGATGACCTATGGAGTGAGACCTAGTCATGACCTTGAGTAAGTGCTAATTAACAGCCATAAGTTATCCTTCCAGCATGAGCAAGAGAAATTAAAAGAATGCTGCCTGTTTCCCACCTACCTGATTTCTTGAACGTCCTCAGTAAGATCCAGCTCCAAGCTCAGTACATCTGCGCTGCTCACAAACTGCAAACTGTGCTGAGAAAACTCCTGACCCTGCTACTTCTCATCGTTCACACTTCCACTTGTTACTGCCATTCACTTCTACTGCATTAGCAGCACCGTTCCTCTTCAAACACTGGGAATCAGAATTAGTCAAAAATTTGCATGGAAACAAGGAGATATTTCACATCTCATCTCCACAAAGAATTTCTAGTTAAGGCAACCGTCCATTGTCCAAACCAGACATAGAATGACTCGATCCTTGTCCACACTGCACAGGCTGCTGTGCTGACCTTTGTATTACTTGGGGCTTTAAGTAAGCAGTGGAGATTTCTCTGTCAAGACTTTGAAATTTCTCAAAATAGCCTAAAAAAAAATTTAGGAGCTTAGAAATCTGCACAGGGCACAAAAAATTATTTGGTTCCCAACACCATTCAGGATCATAGAATCATAGAATCCTAGAACCATTAAGGTTGGAAAAGACCTCTAAGATCATCAAGTCCAACCATCAACTAACACCACCATGACTCCTAAACTAGGCCCTGGAGTGCCACGTCTATACCTTTTTTGAACGCCTCCAGGGTTGACGACTCCACCACCTCTCTGGGGAGCCTGTTCCAACACTTAACCACTCTTTCGGTAAAGAAATTTTTCCTGATGTCCAATCTAAACCTCCCCTGACGCAACTTGAGGCCATTTCCTCTTATCGCTAGTTTCTTGGGAGAAGAGTCCAACACTCGCTTCACTACAACCTCCTTTCAGGTAGTTGTAGAGAGCGATAAGGTCTCCCCTCAGCCTCCTCTTCTCCAAGCTAAACAGCCCCAGTTCTCTCAGCCGCTCCTCATAAGACTTGTTTTCTAGACCCTTCACCAGCCTCGTTGCCCTTCTCTGGACACGCTCCAGCACCTCAGTGTCCTTCTTGTACTGAGGGGCCCAAAACTGAACACAGTACTCGAGGTGCGGCCTCACCAGTGCCGAGTACAGGGGCACGATCACTTCCTTACTCCTGCTGGTCACACTATTCCTGATACAACCCAGGATGCTGTTGGCCTTCTTGGCCACCTGGGCACACTGCCGGCTCATGTTCAGCCGGCTGTCGACCAACACCCCCAGGTCCTTTTCCTCCGGGCAGCTTTCCAGCCACTCTTCCCCAAGCCTGTAGCGTTGCATGGGGTTGTTGTGACCCAAGTGCAGGACCCGGCACTTGGCCTTGTTAAACCTCATACAGTTGGCCTCGGCCCATCGATCCAGCCTATCCAGATCCCTCTGCAGGGCCTTCCTTCCCTCGAGCAGATCGACACTCCCACCTAGCTTGGTATCATCTGCAAACTTGCTGAGGGTGCACTCAATCCCCTCATCCAGATCATTGATGAAGACATTGAAAAAAAACCAGCCCCAGAACCGAGCCCTGGGGAACACCGCTCGTGACCGGCCGCCAGCTGGATTTAACTCCATTCACCACCACACTCTGGGCTCGGCCATCCAGCCAGTTTCTTACCCAATGAAGAGTATGCCCATCCAAGCCGTGAGCTGCCAGCTTCTCCAGGAGAATGCTGTGGGAGACCATGTCAAAGGCCTTACTAAAGTCCAGGTAGACAACATCCACAAATCCCTGATGCTATACATCACATGCTTTTAAAAAACAAAAATCTCTTGTCTCAAATGCTTACTGTCTTTGTATAAAGGAGACAAATTAAGCAAAAGAGTGAAACTAGGATGCACTTAATGTGATAAGCAGGAATTGGAACACATCTAATTTGCTCTCACTCATTCCCTACTACTCTTAATTGTATGGACCATTTACTAAAACTTTCAAAATAATAAGATGTACTTTATAAATCCGATACCAAACCATTAAGGAAGATGTGACTACAATAAAAATATTACACCATCAGACTTTGAATTTTAAACTTTTATGTAAATTTATTCTAAAATCAACCAGACAGGTATCACTGCAGGCTGCAAATTCCAGCCACAGGGATGCTGTTGACTACAGCTGAACAGCAGCTTCTGCCTGAGCCAGGCAATAATCTGGTGCAAGAGCAGAATGAAAATGGAAAGTATGCATTTTTACTTATAATTGATTTCCTGACAAACTGCAGCACTAAATTCTATTTCACTCTTTCAAAGATTTTCAATTACATCAATTCCTACTGATGGTCTTGTATGATATCAGATCTGCAATGTCTCTTGCATGACTCCATTTGTCGAAAGCACCTGCCTCTGAATTATTTTATTACACTTGCAGTCTGAGCTTGCTCAGCAAAATAGCAATACTAAACCCAGAAGGATTAACATTGCACCAAAGTGCTCAGCATCTGACAGTTAACAGGGTACAGTATTAGTGGTGTGTCAGACTTTTCATATGAAGAGTAAGGAAAAACTTCTCCAGCCTTTCCCAAAGCGTGAAATTCAACACAGAAGTGACCCTTCTTGCGTAGGTATTGAAGGTTGCAAGCCTGACTTTTCCCAGATCAACTAATAAGTGCCTGCTTAAGCTGAAAGGAAATGGTCTTTGTGGGAAAGCGAGCATTTTGTATATCCTTCAGTGGAAATCAGTAAGTCTCTAATTTCCTTGACACAAAATTAGGTACTTGCTGCCTTAAAACTGCCATGTAGAGTAACTACACCTACCATCTTGCTCTCCATGCTTCTATTTATGCAAACGGCTGCCTACACCTTCTGAGTGTCAGTATTTTTAGCACACAATCATAAGTGTGATTACATGTAAAAACATTTAAATGATACATTCAAGTTATACTTTTAAGTGATAAATGATGATTGGAGGAACATCCTTAGTACTATTTCCTGAGCTCTGCAATTGTCTGTCTTTGGCTTCAGAGTATATTAAGCCCATGATATATCCACTGATATATCTCAATCTAGAAAGAATCTAAAGTTATTGAAAGACATTATTTTACAGCACGGAAAATTTAACTGATGGTTTTCCTTCAGCTGAAGTCGGAGTAAGGTGTATACTGAAGCCCAACAGGCAGAGAAAGGGTCAGGCCCTTTCCTGGGATTAAATTAAATTAAATGCAGTTCTTGCTCTTGCCCTCGGACACCAAAGTGCAGGGGACAAATTCCCACAAAGCCATAGGCATTGTAGGACACCATGCTGTGACATCTTCCTGCCAACGGCACTCCAGCAACATTTAGCAGGCATTGCTGATTCAAAATTTGCATTC
Organism: Fregata magnificens; assembly: GCA_013389945.1. Taxonomy (NCBI): domain Eukaryota; kingdom Metazoa; phylum Chordata; class Aves; order Suliformes; family Fregatidae; genus Fregata; species Fregata magnificens. Next base: position 43,586 of record WAAD01035867.1, on the reverse strand, counting down.
CCATAACTTTGGCTCACCGGCCAGACCCTCTGGCAAAGCTTCTGAAACAAGGCAATGCCTGTGCTATTTTCAGGGGCACACAAGTAAAGTATTAGCTGCATTATTCATGACACCTAAAACAGGACAGGAGAAAATTTTTTGGGGTTTTTGGACTTGACCAATTGCAGTTATACTATTTATATTATGTCCTTCACTAAAAACTATGTTAACGAGGTGGAATGAAAACTTTTTCACAATTTAATTAGATTTCCTTATGACAATGAAACTGCAAAGATAGAATTCGTGCTCACATAATAGCTAATCAACACTGATTTTTCTTTTAAAACAGCAGCTTCCAAGTATTAACCACATCAGTGAATATGCTATAAAATCACTAGCCATGCACATACAAACAGAGGTGCCTCAAAATTTAAAATGCCGTTTCTGACTTGGAACATCTGCTTTAATATATTTAAAAGCAACTTTGATTGAAATTCAGAGGGAGAACATTAAATATTTTAGGCTCTTTTATAACATCTTAGCAGCAGGAAAAGCACTAGTCATTTCTGAAGATTTGAAGATGTATGCTATCAACATCTATGTATCTGTATCTAGAGAGATAGATATTCTAGTAAAAAAAATTACCTAAAGTTATAAGCTATTTATTTTTCTTCTCTCAACAATAGATGTGGCAAAGTATCTTCTGGGTGAAACAGTCGATTCTAGCTTTTGCTGTAGGTTGGTTGAGCAGCTTGTTTTATCTTGGTTTATTTAATTCTAAAGCAAAAGATACTCAGTTGCTTAGGATAACAAAAGTAAGAAGAAACGTACTTTGATGTGTCAAAAAATAATAATATTCTCTGTATGTTAGAGCAGGGATTTGATATTTGACAGACACTTATTATCCCATTAAGGCAGACTTACCAAATTTTTCTCAATGAAAAAGCTTCAGAGAGAGTATTTCTCACATACAGTTAAGGTTATTGCAGTTTGGCATCCAAATTCTCTAAAGATACCCCTGCCCTCACCATGCTGTGCTCCTATCCTGTTCCTTCCTGATGACTAGATGAAAATATCATCATGCTGCGGTGGTACAGACCACTTTAACAAGAACAAGTCTTTTCCCCCTGCGTTTATCCCTCTTATAGCTCAAGGGGGTCACTGTAACAATAGGAGTAAAAGAGCAGAGACACTCTCTTCTGCTGGGATCTCATGGCTACCATGCATCATGAAGACAGAAGAATTAAAGGCAAGGTAGAAAGGCCTGTGGCGGTAGAGGACACTTTCTTCCATTAAACTACCCTCAGCAGATTATTAGGGAGCTCTGTAGCAAAAGATGCACTTCCCCCTTCTGACTGGTCTACCAGCTGTGGAATGACAACCATGGCTACCAGGCTGACTCCACACTATGCTCAAGCCCAGGAAGAAGAAAATTTAAGCTCTTAAATATCTGTCCTACATATATAGCCAATATTTTTCTCAATACCAGAGGATGAAATTTCTGGATTTTATATTGTCTTTTAAAGGATTTAGGTGTTGACATATAATACAACTATCTCAGAAGACTGTTGAGTTTGCAATATCAAGCAATCAGACCTAAAGAAGTGCCAGGATTAAGGCTGCATCTGCGAAATACACTCAGCACTTTTGTGCTTATGCAATACAATATGGGTTTTAATTCCTCACCACACAGAATTTTTATCCTCAGCGTGTGCTTGGGACACACACTTCTGAGATAACCATCAGCTCCACGTGGGCCCTCCCCAGCCTCTGGGCAGAGGGGAAGCTGTACTGGAAGGTGGATGCAGAAATACAGCTTGAAACTGCATGAAGAGAAACGTTGGTCTCAGGATTAAAGAATTTGAATTTTAATTTGAGGTACTTGACTGCATACCCACCTCTGCCTTCAATGCTCCTAAGGAAGTGACTTCAGTGGGTGTATGTCACTGTCCAAGCACCCAGCTTACAACATCTGATTAATCAAATTTATGGCATTCATAGCTGAGGTCAATGTCAATTCAAACCTTATCCAGATTATACGAAATGCTATAATGTGCTAAAGACATGGAAAAAATTATGCCCTTGGCATTTCACATTCAGCACCCTAAGCTAATGAGCATTTCTCTCTTTCACGCCGAACCTCAGCTCCTTATCTACAAAGTAATAAGAACAGACAACATCAGCAGGGGAAATAATATCATCTCAACTCATAGTTTCTGTGGAGAAGAATTATTTGCCATCTAGAGATTAGCAGAAGTTGTGGCAATTGCCATAAATATATGTCTATCAAGAAATATTTGTTTGTTTTTTATTTGGAGCATGGTTTGAATCATATACACTAACTACGAGATAGAACAAACTACTTAACAAGGAAAACAAAAAGAAACAAAGAGAACTTGGTGAAAAACACTGCCTGTGAACATATGACTAAAGTCTCAGGATAATGCATAAATGCACCCAACCAAAATTCTAGCATTTATTAATTCTTAAATATTCAGAGCTGTGCCCTCCCATGCTTTTTAGTATAATAAAACATATCTAGATTGCACAGTGCTAGTACCCAAGAATCCAATGAAGTAGTCACAAAGCCATACCTGAAGTATAAAATCTATTTGCAGGCTTACAGATGTTTCTGAAAATGCAGTTCAAAAGATGTAAGCACTAACAGTGTTGCCCCAGAACATGTTTTTCCCCTGGAGTATATAGAAAGCAGAGAGGACATATGTTTGATAACAGTGAAGCAGAAACATCACGTCAATTGCAAGTTACTTAGCCTGGAGTGTACTGCAACCAGCGTGCAAGGGAAAGTTTCAGAGCACGCCAAAAATCTAACCAGACATCATGCTATGCCCTGGAAAGCAAACAACTGGGAATTTTTAGACAGGCAATGACAAGCAGCAATGATATCAAAATTATTCAGCAAATATCCTAAATATTACTCCACATTCTGTAATAAAATGGTAATTTTTTTCTTTGTTAAAATTTCTCTGAGGACTTTTATCTGGTTTAGAACCTGGAAGATTATAAGTTTTCTTCTTTACCTTGCTTATTTGAATGTCGTTTATCTGTTCTGAAGTTCCTTTTTCCCCTATAATGTCCCTGTGGAAAAAATAGGCTAGACTGGCATGACCAGGGTACTGGCACGGGTTTCAAGAGTCCCAAGTTCAACTAAGACACAAAATTCCTGTATGATCTTGAGCAAGACACTTAAATCTTTGACAACAAACAAGTTTCTGTGCAGTAACTGTCATGCTATCACATGGTAGCTGAAACCACATAGCAATTCCCAGATGTGCAAAGTTTCTTTCATCATAACCTGATCTTGAAGCAAAACGTCAAATCAGTGAATCTATGCCAAATCCATCTCACTGCTTCTCACTCTTCTCCCTCTTGGGACTGAAATGAAGGACATATCCCAAACCTATCTCACTTTTCCTCACTATTTCCCCTCTCAACTCATGAGCAGAGGTGATACCATTCAGCAACCAATCTCACATAAGAAGCAGCAGGACAAACATAGGCCTATCATACAGTATCCTCCCTGTAACATATTAAATTTCAATTCTAACGTTTTACCTTAAGTTCAGGAAATGAGATTATCATATTGAAATCTGACACTGCACTTCTGCTCTGATACATCTCTACATTATAATGTGACCTTTAACACCCTCATTGCATTGTTTCTCAAACAATTAATGGAAAATCATTATTTGCTATTGCTGTTGCAGAGAACGCTAACCTCGCAACAAGCACTGCCAAAGTACCTTAACTCAGTGGTCTGACTGAGTTCATTTTTTTCACAGCTCAGAACTTGAGGGAAAAAATAAACACCAGGATGTGAGTGGGACATCTGGACACAGAAATAGCCTCAGGGAGCAGGTAAAGAACAGAAGGAGCAGAAAGAGAAATGCTAGAGGGGGGATGGAGCAGAGCCTGGAAGAGAGTCAAAGGATAGGAGGTCCAGCAAGCAGCAGAAGCACAGAATGGAGAATTAGAAGGAATAAGATCAGAGACAGAAGCTGAAAAAAAAGGGACAGAATTAAAACAGCAGAGAAAGAGTTGCCTGAACGCTGATCTGACTGAGCTTTAAGGAAAGCAAGTGGATAATTTAGGCCTAAAAGTTTGTCACAAATAATGTTGCAGTATGCTAGCATATAAGTCTCTGTACTAATCAAAAAATGATTGAGTGATGTTGCTTTTTAGTTAAAAAAAGAAAAAAAAGTCATATTTTTCTTACACAAGAATGTTTAGATTGTTTGCAGAACTGTTTCTGGTGACAATAGTGCAATGATAAGTTGCAGTAACAACTTCACCTTCGGGCATTGAGTACTGATGTAAGCTTCACAAAAGTTGTTTGCATAACCAGAATTTTACCATAATATATTATTCAGAATGGTTGAGAATCCATCATTATTAGAAATGTAAACTAAGCAAACTTCATGAAGCGTGCTGAAGCAGAGGGTTATCCAATCTTTTGCCAAGGCATTTCTGAAATCCACATCACACAAATTCTACATTATCAAGGAAAATAAGGAAATTCTGTCTATGGCTCAGCAGCAATTTCAGTGTGACTAGTTAGAAATAATGTCTTACACTTAAGTTGACCTGGTGGTCAACATAAAGATGCAGAGAGAGAAAAACAGGACAGTTATTATCAACGCGCAACAGCACATAAAACAAAAATAAGTCTATAGGTAGAAACTTGACTACCCTAGATTTAATTTAAATGGGATCAGGAATTTCCCCCCATCCCTTTCTGGAAGAGTTCATTATCTAAATGACATAGGTTAGAAAAAGCAGGTGTTTCTACGGGAACAAAGGACAATAAAAAACTAGAAGAGGTATTCTTTTCCTTCTCCTGAAGGCAGAGCAGCCTTCAACTTGATTCATTTCCCCCTTCTCATCTAAAATAACAAGTCTTTATGGCAATAATCTCAAAAACGTTAAGCATAAACCAAAGCAGCATTGCCTGCATGAAACTGCAAAGAGCTTGAAACAACTATAACCAGTATCATCTGCCTAATTCTTATTCATTATAGTTCTTTGACCTCAGATTCCACAACTATGGAATATACTATTTTCCTAGCACATTCAGGAAAAGAGTATTCACGCTAATGAGGCTGCCATTTTATTTGGCTCTTAGGTTCCAGCCCTTTTGTCCTGCTAAACCTGCTTGTTGTTGCCTCCTGTTCTCCATTTTCTACACAAGCTTCAAAATATATTGGGACTGTGGCCCAAGCTCTTCATTTAGAAAAGACAATATTAGCTGTTCCCCAGGGAGTGAATCAGAGCAGGGCTCTGCCTAGACTGAACACAGTATAGGGTGGCAACTA
>WAAD01035867.1:0-21614 GCA_013389945.1 Fregata magnificens | reverse complement strand
ACCCATTGCATTATGTGTTCATCCAGCTGTATGCTGGACATTTTGTTCAGGAGGATACTGTGAGAGACAGTATCAAAAGCTTTACTGAAATCCAAAAAGATTATATCGACTGGCTTCCCTTGGTCCACTAGGTGGGTAACCTTGCCATAGAAAGAAATTAAGTTTGTTAGGCAGGACTTTCCCCTCGTGAACCTGTGCTGGCTGGGACCAATGACTGCGTTGTCTTTCAGGTGTTTTTCAATAACTCCCAGAATAATCTTCTCCATAATTTTGCCAGGCACAAAGATGAGACTGACAGGCCTGTGGTTACCTGGGTCATCCCTGTTGCCGTTCCTGAAGATTGGGACAACGTTTGCCAGCTTCCAGCCAACTGGGACCTCTCCAGATTCCCAAGAGCATTGAAAAATCATTGAGAGAGGTCTTGTTGTGACATCAGCCAGCTCTTTAAGTACCCTTGAGTGAATCCCATTGGGCCCCATCGACTTATAGGGATCCAGCTGGAGCAGCAAATCCTGCACAAGTTCACGGTTGGTTGGGAGTTTATCATTCTCACAGTCATGGTTCTCTAGCTCAGGTTCTGAGGGTCCCACAGCCCATCATCTGTATTCAAGACCAAGGCAAAGAAAGCATTAAACATTTCTGCTTTGTCTATGTCCCTGTTTGTGAGGTGACCATGCTCATCAAGTAACGGGCCAATGTTATTTCTGGCCTGCCTTTTGCTATTAACATATCTAAAAAAGCCCTTTTTATTGTCCCTCACAGTACTGGCCAGCTTCAGCTCTAACTGAGCTTTGGCTGTACGAATTTCCTCCCTACAGTGGCAAACAGCATCTCAGTAGTCCTCCCATGTTGCCTGACCTTGCTTCCACTGACCATACATTTTCTTTTTTTGCCCTAGTTCTAGAAGAAGATCCCTACTCAGCCAAGCCAGCCTTCTACCTCGCCTGCTTGACTTCTGACATTTTGGTATTGCCTGGTCCTGTGCTCTTAGGAGGTGGTACTTAAAAAGTGACCAGCACTGATGGACCCCAGCACCTTCAAAAGCTTTTTCCCAGGGGACCTTACTGGGTAGTTCCCTGAGCAACCTGAAGTCGGCTCTCCTCATGTCCAGAGTTGAGGTCTTGCTGGCAGTTTTCCTCCTGTTACCATAGATTTTAAACTTGACTGCTTCGTGGTCACTGTGGCCAAAGCAGCCACCAATCGCCACTTCACCCACTAGACCCTCTCTGTTAATAAGCAACAAATTGANTAAGGACAAGGGCAGATGACTTGGAAGCATCCCTTAGTTCCTTAAAGAATAACTCATCAGTGTTGTCATCCTGGCTGGGTGGCCTATAGTAGACCCCCACAATGACATCCGCTTTATTTGCCTGTCCCTTAATCCTTACCCAGAGGCTCTCAGCTATGCTGTTGCCAACTACTGGCTCCATGCATTCCAGCCCCTCCACTACATACAATGCCACCCCGCCGCCTTGCCTGCCCTGCCTATCCCTCCTGGAGAGCCTGTAACGATCCATCATGGCATACCAGTCACAGGACTCATCCCACCAGGTTTCACTTATGCCTATGATGTCATATCTCTGGGACTGGGCCAAGGCCTCTAGCTCCTCCTGCTTGTTCCTCATGCTGCGCGCATTTGTGTAGAAACACTTCAAGTTCAGTTCATTGTGCCCATTATCACGTGGAGCAGCCTGAGGAATCTCACTAGCACACAGCTCCTCGAACTTTGGCATGCCATCCCGTTGCTCATCACTGACTAGCCTGGTATTGTCCCTTTCCCCCTTCCAATCTAGTTTAAGTGTAGAAGAGAAAAAAAAAAAAGGAGGGGGAAAAAAGGTGTTTGACAAGTGGTTTTCAAAATTTCAAAATATATTTCTGGAAGAGAGACCTTGAAAGAGAATGTTTGTAGTGTAACACTGTGCTCTGCCCATCCACCTTCAGCACCTATCCTGGGACCCTGGTGGGAAATTAATAACCTCAGGGCACTAAGAAGCCAAATGTGCAGTGCAACAGGTCCTGTACCTAATCATAGAGCTGCTGCTCAGGCACACAGGACCACTCAGGGAAGTTTGGGGAGTTCTGTCACATGCCTAAAATTTTGATCTAGGGAAAAAAGCACCCAATATATCAACACACTGGGAAATATCAATATTTCCTAAGAGAAAGACCCCAGTCTGAAAATATCAAAAGCAAAAAGGCACTGACATTGCAACAGTTCTGCTTGAATAAGATTATTCACTAAATTTTACCTGTATGCACTGTTTTAGTTCCAATTTCCCCCCACACACACACATCCAAATTGCTTCTGGCTGTGAACATATAGTTTAGTATTTTCTTATTATTTTAATTGTAACAGCTCTTGTATCTATTTTTAAAATATTTCACCCACTCTAGAGTATCTTCTCATTTGTAGCGAGGAGCAGGAAGCAGTTCAGTCTTGGACACTTCCTGGCAACGTGGAAGACAGCTACATATTGATGTGCCATCCCTTGAAGATGGTAAACATACCAAGTCCTACACAGTTCAGCAGAAAGAGTCAGGAAGAAAATCCAGATGTAGCCCTGCTCCTGTAGCTGACTACAAAGAATTGATATTGGTATCTGGAATTCATGTTGCTTTAGGTCTTAAGCAAGTTGCCTGAGACACCAATAAAGCACATGCAAGGAAGAGGATTCAAGGGGCATGAATATCCATGGTGGAAAAAGCTGTTGTGTTGCTTAAAGATTTGATAACTGCTGCTATTACGTGAAACTAAGACTGAGTGGAAGGACTGCTGACTTAAGTGCTTATTACTCTGCTGCTAAAGCATCATGCAAGCAGCAGTGTCCACCTGGCACTAATGATACGTCACAACGCTCCATCTGCAGCTCCCCATGTGCATGCTGTGGGGGGAATCCTTTGCAAAGTACAGGAGATAATTGGGCAAGAGAGGCTAGAAAGATAAACCAAACTTAAAACACTTTTTGCTTATTGTGATCCACCCTCAGCTTCCCCAATACCACCAAAGACCGATTAATGACCAGTGGACACTTGGAAGTATTAGCTGCCATTTGCACTTATATTTTTTCAGCTTAAATACTATTATCATCTGAAGTAAAACATTATTTAAAGACAGTCCTGAAAGCAGGAAGAGGTTTTATATCCAGGCAGGCTCTGGCTCTCTTTCCCATCTTAGCCTGAAAAAGGCTCCTTAAAACCAACAGATTCCCCAGACCGACTTTTTGACATGCTCCATGCTTCCTAAAGCCACAGATTCAGAACAATAATTTTCTAATGTTGCTGGTTTGCCTCATTTTTATACTTATCAGTTGTGGATTTGAAGTGCTAGTGTGGCCCTGGAAGAAGTAATTGTTTTGTTATTCAGATTAACGGCAATTTCCACACTAAACAAAGACCATCAGGAAGTGACTTAAGAAAAAATTATCACCGTAAGTAGCTGTAGAGCAAAAAGTAATGATAAGCCAGAAAAAAAGATAATTTTTCGTCTCCATGTAGGTAAAATCACATGAGACTCTGATCAATTGGCTAAAATAATCTATGACATCCAGAAAATAAATCAAACCAATGAGTAATATCAACTCTTAATATAAAACTTCTTTTTCCTCTCACCTTCCTCCCTCACATTTGAGTCACTTTATTGCCTGGGGCTCGGAAGGGAAGATTTTGTTAGATTTCCATAAAGCAGCAGAACAGTTAGTCTCATAGCCATAAACTCAGAAAAGCACATTGCTAAGTTTAAAGGTAGTCAGACTCCGCACACAATTAAAGTCAGAAAATCAGCTTACATTCACACTTTCACGTGTCCCCAAAACGATGTGCGGACATGCTGTCCTGATCCCTGTCACTGCAGAGCGGGCTGGAGGAAAGCGAGATGGGTTTTGCTCCCCAGTATCTTCCAATTTATCACCGGTTTCCCTTTCAGAGATGCTAGTTCAGGTGATAAATTCCTGACTCGATGAAACACCCCACTTTTTGATCCCAGCCTGAATTTGACCAAAGCAATTACAACACCGCCCTCCGGTATCAAGTCAGGTCAGTGAGGAAGGTGACTGGGAGACTACCACCGTGAACCTTACAAGGGCCAAGGCCGGGCCAGGCCGTCAGCCTGCAGATGGCCCTCACCGGGCCTGAACCTCACCTCACCCACAGGCCAAAGTCCCAGCCCAGCCTTGGCCTGTCCCCCTCCCTGTCCCCAGGAAGGTACCTAATGACCGGGGCTGCCCCGGTGCCCCCCAGCTGCCCTGCTTCAGGATATTTGTTTAATAAATTCAGACATTAAGCGCAGAAGGATGTACAGAGCAGCACAACCCTAGGCCCTTACGCACGATCATTCCCCTGTGACAGAGGCAGGCCGAACCCAACGTCCATGTTCTCTCCTTTGGTTGAGCTGAGCTGTCCTGTCCCTTACACGCACTCGCATTTAACGGTGTGTTTTTAGCATCTCTGTCTAGGCAGATGTGGAAGTGAGCTGAAGTAGGTTGCCATGTATCTACCCACAGCTTCATCACTGCAGGGCCAGGGCACAGGTCTCCTCACAAAGCGCTGCTGCTCCTCCTCCCGCGTGGCACATCCTGCCCCCCACAGCCGCCCTGCCTCTGCCATGGCGGCAGCACTTTCTCTGGGAGAAAGGGGCTGCGAGCCACAAATCCCACTGAAGAGACTGCGCTGCCGGTGCCAGGACAGCACAGGTGTCTCCTCAGTGCAAAAATCAAAGCCTTTCAACAGCCCATCATGGAAGTGAAGCCATTTCAGCTTCTGCAACACCTTTTCTCAAACACGACATGAGCTGGCCAAGGAAGGACTAAGATGTTTTTCCACCACCTCTGCTTGTGAGGTCACACTAATCCATGCCAGACAGGAAAGTTTCTCCCTGTAACTTGGTCTCTCATGCTACCAGTCCTTAAACTGCCCTTGCAGCTTGGCAGAAGGCGTCCATCCCCTCCTCTTACACCTCCCAAGTGACTGCCTATACATACTCACTGTAATTGGAGGAGTAACGTACATCAAGTTTGCCAGCTTCATTGGGATTCATTTTTAATAACAAGATTGAAAAGGTGAAAGCAGTACAAATTTATTCTGTCAGAGCCAAAGATTGTTCCTGATGACAAAGTTGCAGAGGAGAACAAAAGAACCAAAACCTGTTTTACAAGATGACAGATCCTTCCCTGAGCTGTCACTTGAAACTCCTGAAGCACCTTTTTTGCTGTAGGGGGAAAAAAATGGGGCAACCTGCATCCCTTTAGAGCTGAGCCCTACTGGAAGCATGGGGGCTGGCGCACCAAACCACTTACCTCCTGCCCAAGCAGAGCCTCCCAGCTCTCGTACCCACGTTTATTCACAGCTTCCTGGCTTTCTGTCGTTGCTGTTCTCATCTGCTTTCTTAACAAGCAGGAAAGCCACGCTTGGCTTCACGTTCCTCTTCATAAATAAGGCTACCATTTTCCAAGTCTCATCCCCAGACTCTGGGATTCAAAAGCACAGAAGTGAGGCCCCTCCCATCCCTGCAGCCTCTCTGATCACACAGTGCCATCATGCTCTCTACTACATTTCTCCAAGCTCAGGTAGATTTTCAGGTGATTGCAGTGCCCTCAGGACTCTTTTTCATAAATAACAAACCATCAGGAGTATTTGTCATACACTTACCTTATAAAACTTGCCATTTTTGGTTTGCTTTCAGCCCTCCACAGTGGCCACACTGCAGAGTAAAAACGGAGGGGACAGGTCTGGCATGCAAAAGGAACCTTCCAGGTATCCCACTGAATCACAATTAAGTTTGTTTTTCTTGTACAGGCTAACTTCCTCAGCACACCTCCCTCCATGCACAGGCTGCCAGCAGAGTCAAGCACAGAGTTTCTCAGCTGCAAGTTGTGATTGAATAAAATGAAGTGGAAAAAAAACTTCTTCTGAGGACTGAAAGTAGAGGTCAATCATCAGAAGTCAATCATCATCATATTTAAATACCTGCAAGTGTTTCCACAGGTACCCAACATTATAGAATGTCAAAGTTTCTTAAGAATAAATGCATTTTGAGACCATTAATTCCAACCTCTTAGCAAAAGGTTCTAGCAACAGTAAAGGGCTTTGTTTCTATTTCAATGCAGACCACGTTCTTTCTTTACTTAAGCTGCTAAAACAGTTTTCATGAGTAAAATCTCCCGGAAGTCTCCTACTGACAAGTTTCCCTGCAACGAGCAAAGGTACAATCTGAGGTCACGTGCGCTGAGAACCAAATGTCCTCACTGGAGAGGCATCAACCAAGATACTGAGCATTCAAGACCTAATCGACCAAAACATTTTAACATTAATCCTAAAGCACACAAAAGCACCACTGAAGTCAAAAAGATTACTCACATACTAAAAACCACACATTAGCTAAAATGTTTTGCTAGATAATCCATGATGGTCTCAGCAGCATATATGATTAATTGGCTTCTTTATTTAAGAAAATTAAGGGCTTCTTCAAATACTGAGCATAAGGTCTAGACCTCAAATTTGCCTGTGTTTCAATTTGGTTAGAAAAGAAAAAACTATTCTAATAACTTTAAATAATGTAACCATGAATAATCAGATATGAGTATTTTCAGACTGGTTTACTAACACATTTACACTGATTAGCTATTTTGCTTTTCCCAAAAGTGCTTTGCATAAAGACATATCAATATAGAAATTTAGCCCAGCTTATTAAATTAACACATTTGTCACATCATAGAAAATTCTAAATTTATTAAGCAAATACACTGTAGAAAGCAAGAGTATCTTTATTTCTAGGGAAGGAACAGGTTGAAAGAACAGGAGGAATTTAACACAAAAATAAGTGTCTTAAAAGCAATAAAACAAATACTTTTGTAAAGATGACTGTTGCATACAGAGCCGGAGAGTTTTCGTTTGGTTTTTTGGGTTTGGTTTTGGTTTTGTTTGTTTGTTTTAAAGACAGCCACACACAGGATCTGCAGAGTCAAATGAATGTTTATCACACAGTTGTAGAAACAGGTATAAGCATATTTTTAAATGAAATATCCAAATCTGCGAATAGTCATGCGTGCAAGCAATTTCTAGACAACTGGCATGCTTGGAGTGAAATGCATCTTTAAGTTGCTTCAGAATGAAACAGTGTAATTACACAGTGTAAAAGAATGTTAAGACTAAAATACATTGTGCTGGTTTTGGCTGGGATAGAGTTAATTTTCTTCATAGTAGCTGGTACGGGGCTATGTTTTGGATTTTTGCTAAAACCAGTGTTGATAATGCAGAGATGCTTTAGTTGTTGCTAAGTAGTGCTTACACTAGTCAAGGACTTTTTCAGCTTCCCATGCTCTGCCAGGTGCACAAGCAGCTGGGAGGGGTCACAGCTGGGACAGCTGACCCCAACTGACCAAAGGGATATTCCACACCATATGATGTCGTGCTCAGCATATAAAGCTGAGGGAAGAAGAAGGAAGGGGGACACACACCTTCAGAGTTAAGGCATTTTGTCTTCCCAGTAACCATTACGTGTGATGGAGCCCTGCTTCCCTGGAGATGGCTGAACGCCTGCCTGACGATGGGAAGTAGCGAATGATTTCCTTGTTTTGCTTTGCTTGTGCACACAGCTTTTGCTTTACCTATTGAACGGTCTTTATCTCAACCCATGAGTTTTCTCACTTTAACCCTTCCAACTCTCTTCCCCATCCCACTGGGGGGAGTGAATGACCAGCTGTGTCGTGTTTAGTTGCAGGTTGGGGTTAAACCACCACACACATCTATTAAGTCTTGCAACCTTCTATGCCATGTCTCCTCAGTTGCCAAAAAGAATTTTAAACAGTATGCCTAAAAACAAAAAATGAAGCTTTTTTTTCTCTGAGCCAAACCCTCCTCTGTATATGCCTGAGACTCATACAGATATTTTAACGAATTACAAAACAAGGTACTATAGTCTTCCACTAAAAAAGGATTCTATCAATAAAAAGTAAAAACATTTGATTACTCTTGAGCTAGAGGTTGTGGGGGGCAACTCATTCTACAGAACATCAGCAGACCCTGTCAACTTCAAAAGAATAGCGTGGCAAAGTCCTACAGTACTTTCCACAGCTAAAAAAGGAAAATGAGACTTTGAATGCACACAGGAAGTAGCAAAAGAAGATGGAGTCATTGTCGGATGTATACTGCTGATCAGAATGATATCACCTGATCAGGAAATACTATACTAGAAAGTATTGTATTAAAATTATACTAAGAGATAAATTTTATAAACATTGATAAAGAATTTATTTATAATAATTGATAATACAAAATCCTTAAAGAAAAAACATATATATTATAAGGCAAGTTTACGTGCATTAAAATTTGCATTTACATTTTTTCAGAGTTGGATTTAATATTACTTCAATATTTGGTTAGTAAGTTGCTCTAAAAAAGAGTGAACAGTGTGTTCATGATCCAAGAACAGTATCACTGTGCTCATGAAACTGCAGACAATGGAAAGACTGCATCTTAAAATATGCACTGAAACTACCTCAGTCCTGTATAAATTCTCCTACATGCATAAGCCCATTAAATGAGAATTTCAGAGGCCCATTTCTGTGACAATAACCTTATCTGATGTTATTCTGAAATGTCTCAGAATCTGTTTCACTGAAGCTTCAGTCAATGCCCGGATTTTTACGTAAAGCCATCTTTATTCAGCCATTGATGGTTCTTCTGGTTCAGCTTTCAAATATTTACTGCCTGATTCATATAACTGAGCTCAGAAAAACCTTGACTGACAGAGTTTCAATAATATTTTTAATAAAAACTTCTAACATACCACAAAATTCAGGGTTGGTAAGTTATACAAAGATAGCGTTTCTGGACTAAGAGCCCACAGTGTACAGACATGCATGAATAACTTCACTGAGATCATGAGACTCTGTGCTGGATGTCTGGATGTTTACAAATGCAGAGCCATTATTTCTACAAATGGCCAATTTTAGCCACTGCTTTGACAGAATTTTTCATGTATTCTTTGAAGTAAACGGCCTTTAAACTTGATGCATGTCCAAAACATTGTTAAGCACTGAATTCCTTTCGTATAGCTTCCATTTGCATGTTCTAGCCTTACATAAAAACCTTGTTTCAGCAAAATGGGTTACTATTTTGCTGAAATAAGTGTTTTACTGTAGTTTAAAGACAAATCTCCGTATTTTGCAGTTTCCTCCTTTCTGTCATCTAAAAAGTAAACTAGAGAGCAGCAGAGGAAATGGAAGAGTTTGAAAAAAATAACATGGATCTTTATTGTAATCAGAACTCAGTATAAAGTATTACCAGATATACAACTTCTTCATCAAAAGCCTGGTTTCCACGGTGACCAGCACATCCTCTGCTGTTTTGTTTTGGTTTTTTTAAAGACCTTCTTCTTGAGTGTCACCCATCGCCACAATTAGGATGCAAGATAAGCTCAGAGAAACGTGCTTTTTTTGCCCTCCAATATCTAAACCAAGTGGAGGACTTGGATGCCCATGTAGCACCAGCATAATGCATGGTGCTTTTTATCTAATGAAAACTCACCCATCCAACAGAGTTACTAGTAGCTACTCTGATGAAAATATCCATCAAAGAATTCTGTAAAGCCATCTGGATGACAGGGACAAGCAGGGGAACTGCTCAAGTTCATCACGCTCCAGCTTTAAATTGTGTAAGAACATAACCTACAATTTGGTGTGCTGGGTCAAACTAGAAGCCTTCTAGTCCACTTGCTGAAGCATTCTGTCCCCAGCAATAGCCAGAGATCACATTTCCTGCCATCTTTATCATTAAAAGTGATCACTTCTTCCCTCGCCCTATAAACTGAACCATCGCATCCTCCTAGCCATGAGACAAACCCCATTCTAACCAGCTATTGCTTAAACCCAAGTTGAGATCATGATTTCCCACATTTACCAACACAGCTGCTTTTTACTTTTGCTATTTCCACTTGGCTTACATAGGCACTTCCCCACTTGCCACTCATGATATTTAATATAAAGAAAGATTAAAAAGTGTTGCGCCTCGTCTCCTTGCGTAGGAGGAAACACCTATCACTGGACCAGTCAGAGGCTTTTCTTGTCCCCCCAGTATCAATTGTAACAATACACACAATTCCCAGATTATTTCAGTTTTCAAGCTGTTTTTACAACAACTAAGACCACCAGTAACCCCTAATCACTACGAGTTTACGTAACGTTCAAAATTTATATAGTACGGACACAGCCTATTCCTCACAGCAAATTGCATCCTCTACTCAGCTGCCCAGCACAGTCAACATCTAATTCAGATCCACATCCTATTTTTAACAATGACTCATTTAATTTCATCCTCACCCTCTTGCGTTCTCAGTTCAAGACTATTATATAACTCAACCCAGCAAAACGTATAGCTAAAAATTTTTACTGTTACAGCTTCATTGCTTGCTCATAATTTATGGCAAAGATGTCTTTTACTCCAGTGTAACAGAAGATGTTTACTAATACAGGTTCTAGTCTATGAGCTCTACTAATAACAGAAGAGATAATATTTTGTTTATTCTGCTATCCTGAAGATCCCCTAGAGGGGTCCGATTTCTGCTCTGGTTCTATCAAACACTACCCTTGTGACCTTGCAGAATAGTTGGATAATTGCTCCACCTTTCTGTTTCTTCCTCCCTCACCTACCATCCACAGAATGGCATACTGTAATATCTGCCTATTTAAAAAAAAAAAAAAAAAAAAAAGCCTGTTTTCAACAAGCTTTAGGTGCAGCATGTTCTAATCTTTATCTACGGAGCTGTACTGATGCTCTCCCTTCCTCTACAAACTTAATCTCCAATAACTTATTCTCACTCTGCAGTATTTTCACCTTAAAGACTGAATTTTTTAAGTATGTGAATGACAGTATTTTTGGCAAGGGAGAAAGAAGTACCCAGGGGAAGTATTTAAAAGAAATAAGGAAGAAGCATGTAGGTATTTGTGCATGAGGTATGTTTGCAGTCTTCACTCTTGATGTACAAAAGATGACTGGGCTTTGAGAACTTGTCATTTGCAAAGCAGCAATTAATTCTGTAACCCCAGAGTGGTATCTGATAGGTGCATATTTTTTTTCTATGCAGACAACGGGGAGTAACTGTCCCTTTCAGGGGATTTCTGCAACTTTATTTCCAGGATAGAAATGAAACAAAGGGGTAGGAAACAACGGACAAAAAGAAGCATAGACTGTAGAGAGAGAGAGAGAGCAGTTGTGTGTGACAGTAAAATAGGGCTTGTTCTATAAACAGAGTAGTACCAAAGGCAAATGCATGAACTGACAGGAGGCAGCAGGGGGTGGTTCTAAAATATGTGTAAACAAGTTATACTACATTTGAGTAAAAGTTTTATTCACCCTGGGTTAGATTACCTTATACTGCAACCCAAGTGCATCTTTCCAGTGATCATAACAGAGCTTAAACAAAGTCCTGAATTTCAAAATAAATATCAAAGTAAGGGGGCTCCTGTGCTCTGGTAATTAGGATTCAACTACGAGCAAGTCAGTATACTTTGGAATTCTGTCTGAGGTTTTTTGCCCCGCACCCCACCCCCACCCCCCAGCATAAGCACTTCTCAGACTCCTCGACCAAAAGATATTGCTTAGACATAAATGCCACAGAAACATTAAAACCAATCAGACGCAAGCACAAAGCAGCAGGTAATCTACTGGACACTAGATCAGCAAGTGCCAAATAAGCCCCCTGCTTACCTGTTACAGAAACAGAGGCTTACCATTAGAAGCCGGCCACAGACCAGCTCTGGAGCATGGTGATCCACTCTCTCCTCGGCCCTAATCAGCCAGTTCAGCAGCCTGCCACCGCCATGGGCTCATGGACATCCATCCTGACCAAGTGAGAACCACAGGCAATGCCATGGTTTGCTCTCCTTATTGGTCTCAATTTTAACCTTTTAGTTTCCTGAAGCCACGAGCTAAGCAAAGTGCCTTGCCCATGAGACAGGGGTTGGGAAACCACTTCCCTTACAGCAGCCAACATGGGAGGAAAAGCTACATGGATCTTCCTCCAGCTATCTCCTCCTCAGAGCTGAGCAGAAGCAGGCTGAGGGCAATCAGAAATACATAGCTGGAAGTGCCTCTTGCCTGGAAAATACATAAATGAGGAAAGCAAAATAATAGGTAGGAAAGGGAGGACAAATTCACAGTATGTACGCAGAAGAAAGAGCTGGGCAGGGAAGAGAAGGAAAATAGGAAGATATTTTCAGAGGTATACAATTAATATTAGGGGAATAACTAAAGAGAAAGAAATATAAAAATGCAAGGAAAAATAAGCAAAGAGAAGGAAATACAGTAGGTGAAAGAGTAGAGAGCATTGCATTTTTCAAATTGGTATCTTCAGGCTTTTTTTCTGGAAATTGATTATTCTTCTTTTAATGGGTGGAGTGATGGGAAACAAAACAAGTTTTCTTAAACCAAGCTTTAAAACCAGAGAGAGAAAAAAAATAATGGCTTTATTGGAGCTCTTGTGCATAGTTCATTCCATTTTAATTATACGGCTCTTGCTCTCTGTCTCAGTCTTGTACTACAGCACTACACATGAACGCTTCCTACTTGACAACTGAAACTCTGACGCGTCCTTTCTCTTTCAGAGGACCAAGACATTATCCATATCAGATTGAAAAACCTCATTAGAAATTATGTTTTCTTTATGGTTTTCCAACCATAAAGGCTTCCAGCTCTAAAGATGCTGTCTAAAGACAAGATTGAAGCACACTGATACAGCAGTGCAGGAGGCACATCTTAGCATTGCCAGTGTTAAATGTCTTCAACCAACAGAGCATGATCAGTGCTGGTTAGCATTTCTAAATACACGTTGTAACAGGAACTACCAGCTCATCGTGCTTAGGCAAATTTTAGTTTCTCATTGGTAAGTGGTAAGAACTATTAGAGAATCAGATAAATTGATTTCAATGTCACAACTCTCAAGTCCAAAATTAAGCATACACTTAATTGCTTTGCTGGATTAGAGCCAGGCAGCTCAGCAGCTTCTAGGCTTGATCCTACAATAAGGTCAGAAGGCTACAGAAGTTTCACAATTTTTATTTCCTTCTTTTTAAACATGAGTATTTTAGAATGATCTGTGCACTTAATATAGGCCAGAATTTTGAGTAAACAATATTACACATCTTTGAATCATAAAGCAATCCTGTTGGTAGCCAGAGCCTTCAAATTGGTTAAGTACACCTATTTAGATCTTTGGAAGTATAGACTTAATGGCACTCTCTGTCCCAATAGTCAGCAAGGACACTAACGTTACCAAAATACTTAATGTTCTTTTTAAGATCCTAATTCATCATACTTACTGAATGCATTATGCTTTTTAGCCATTTCACGTTTAGACTTAAACACATTTAGTCATTCAGGGGAAAAATGCATACACTGCATTTCAGGAGCAAAAGATGACACAGCACTGCAGGAAAGGCATTCCATAACAAATTGCACTCCCCTCTGATTTTGGTAAAAGTAGTTAACAGTTGCCATTCA
Source organism: Fregata magnificens (assembly GCA_013389945.1). Lineage (NCBI taxonomy): Eukaryota > Metazoa > Chordata > Aves > Suliformes > Fregatidae > Fregata > Fregata magnificens. The sequence continues at coordinate 8,123 of WAAD01035867.1, read as the reverse complement.
TAACACTGGGAGATTCTGCTGGTGGCTGAATTAAAGCATTGGGAAAGATAAACCTCTTCGTGGCCACACTGATTAATGAACAGAGACACGATGCCTGTGTTAGCAGACAGGACAGGACAGTAGCGAAGGCAGGCTTTTGGCAGTCAGGGCACTGAGATAAATCTATGCAGTTGTCAACTGGGCTGCATTGTTTCTTGAGTTCAGCTGACTTCAGAGTTCCCAAGTAACATTTTTGCAAACGATATTTTTCCTCTTTATAAACCTCACTAGGAGCTCTCTATTAGACAGTCATAAACTGCAGAAACATATCTCTATTCCACTCCCTTTTAAGATACTGTACAGAGAATACCGAACAAAGGTCTCAAAATGGTCCCTGCCTCAATGCAAGCATAAAAAGAAAATAGGCAGAGAAGTACAAGCAGTCAGCAATGCTGTAGGTATAGCAGATTTTGCTCTTGGCAGTTAAAGAGTGTGGAAATTCAAGTGAGGATTCTAATCAGAGATAACATAGATGTGTTTTCTTTCTACTTCTCAATTTTGTAATGTCATCAATCCCTTTGTAGCTGAAAGCCAAGCAAAAAGAGGGTACAACCTCAGAAATAACCGTCACCTTTCCAATTCCCTTCTTTCTGTCTTCACCTCCCTCTAACATACAGAGTGTGTATTAGGACTCCTTAACAAAAATCAATGCATAACTACAAACTGTGGACCAAACTGAGCCACTGACTTCATTACTTGTCTACAGGTTAATACACACCAAACTCCATGGAAATTTTGTGTTGGTTACACCCAGGCCACGGCATGTTGCTCTGCATCTTTGATAATGCTTTTGCCTATGGTAAGGAGTGTCAGCACCATCTTGTGGCTTTCACTTTTGTACAGAGTCCCCAGGAGTTGGGCAGTTTATGAGCCCTTCAAATTAAGATTTGCAACTGGAACCCGTTAACTCTAAGTGCTAACACGAGCAGTTGCATCTCCAGGGTTGCTTAGCACTTTCTTCAGACTCTGAAGGCTGCTGGTCAGGATAAGTGAACGGATCAGAACCAGTTATTTCCCGACTTTTATAAATATTAAATTATTAAATAAACAGAAACTGAAACCTACTGTCTCGGATTTTCTTTTTTTAAATAGCTTTTGTTTTGCTAGTCTAAACACAGCAAACTTCTTTACTCTCCTCTTATAAGATGTGCTGTCCTCTCCCATATTGTTCTGGCAGTTCTTCTCTGCTTAAGCTCCATTACAACTCTATCCTTTTTGAAAATAAGCAGTCAATTTGGGTAAACAACTTTAATCTCTGCCTCTGTGGCAAATATTTCACCTGAGACATTCCAGGCTTCCATTTGCTTTTTCACAGCTGCAGCACACTTCTGATTAGTAGCTGGATTTATCTTCCTCTACCATTTCCAGCTGAGGTCTCCCAGCTTGCAGGAGGGAAAAAAAAAATTCCTGTTAAGCACAGTCTTGAAACCTGCACTATTCTGTTTCATCACTTTCCCCTTATTCTGTTCCCAAAAGCCATCCATTTCTTCCTACCTGACATTCAGATTCTCCTCTGTAGTGAAGATGTCTCCCAGCTTAGACTCATCAGCACATCTCATCAATGCACTCCTCCTTTCCAGACAGAAGTCATCCATAAAAATATTAACCTTGTTTCCAAACCAGTACTGGGAACACTCCACTATTAATCTTCCTCCCATTTAGTACTCCCGCTCCCAAGACTGTTGTTGTGTCCCCCTCAGTCATCTTCATATTCACATTATAATTCTTCTAAGTCTCATTTTTCTCCAGGTGAACAACTAACTTCCTAGGCAGGCCAATACTATTCCTTTTACAAAATTCAGCTAACATCAGATCTATTGCACTCACTTCCTTTGCATCTAGCTTATCAAATAAATTTAACTGGAGTCCTACACTGTACTAAAAAGAAGTCAATGTCACAAATTATTTCTTTATATAGCTTTTTATTGTTATTGTGTGATTTAAAACAGGCCTTAGAAGCTGCGTGAGACAAGACAGCTCTGTCAAAAAAATATACGGAAGCTGCAGAATCAAAGAATCTATTTAAGTATGCATTTAAGTATGCACTTACATACAAATCAAGAAATACATAACAAATTAATTTGATTTTTGTCTATGTCAAATATAGCATTCACAGCAGGTAGCAATATCTTGCAGTGTAGAAACAAAGGGAAAAGGTTTGATGCTATGATCGCACCAGCAAAATAAAGTGGAGAGGTTGCAGGAATTTACATAAACAAAACAGGGAACTCGAGCTGTGGCCAGACTTCCAACATTTTTGACCAATGAACCTGGAACACTCTTTCAGATTTTCTTGTGTTTGCAAAAAGTTGTGTACCACAATCATAAGAATACTATTTTTTCCAGAAGTGTGTGTTTCTGACCAACTACAAGACAGACCCAGGTGCATCCCTGAAGAGGGTCCAGCTGACTTGAGTCCTCTGTGTTTTCCCTGTCTCTGGTGGGAGTACAAGTTCTCCTGAAATAGCTCTACATTCACACACCAGGTATCAGGCACAGACCCAGAAAAGACACACAGGTGCCTACTTCACATTTCAGTTGCCATGCTGGGATTTAGGAACCTAAATACATTTTAAGGAAGACTCAATCCAAGTAGGGCTAGAGTAAGGTCCCACAACAGTGGAGAAGGGCAAATAAAGTACTTTAGGTAATTAAAGCCCAGTCAGCCTAACATCGATATTTGAAAAGAGATGGTGACAAATTAGTAAGCAAGCAATAAATCAAGTGGTCTGTAAGCACCTTGAAGAAAACAAGATGATAACAAAGAGCCAACAGATTTGTCAGGAACAATTCATGGCAAATCAATATAATTGCTTTCAAAACAGCTGATAAGTCCCTGTAATTAACAAACAACAGAAATACAGTCTAGATGAAGGTGCACTAATTTCAGGTCAGAAGTGGTTGAAAGAAAAGATTAATCTGACTCTTCGTAAAAATGGGAGTTAATTTCAAGAAGACCTAGAGGTCTTGTTATATCCAATATTTTCATGAGTTACGATATTTTGTGTTTCTTTAAAATTTGCAGATGACACAAACTTGACAGGTATTATTCAGCTCCTGACTCATTCCTACCCAGTGCAAATCTATTCCTCTCAATCCAGCTGGTGTTGTCTAGCAACGTCTTCTAGATATTCCAAGAATATATAGTTCAATGTAATTAAGCATTGGATAATGATAATAAGAAGAGACAGAGTTAATCAACAGGAACTCTTCAGGACTCAGTTTAAAAACTGATATGTAGTTATGAAATAGTTATCAAAACTACATTTCGCTCTGGTACTCCCTCACAAGATTTCCAGGTTAGGAAATCAGTACAGAATAATTCCTCATGTTTTGTCCCATTCTCAACAGAAGCATGGTTTTTATTAACCAGTGCAATCCTCTCAAAAACTATTATTTCAAATCACAAGTGATATTAAAAGTTTAAGAATTCCCTTCCAGAGTACATTAAGTTGATTGACTCTGATGTCAATTATACTCCTATATCCAAGGACAACATTTGACACTGCTCTGTAAACTATCTAGCATTGCAGAATGCTGTGAAGGTACAAAAGCACTAAATTGAGACTAATGTTTCAAGTAGGATGCAAAGCACCCTCTAAGACCTGCTCCCCAAATACTATTAGCTGCCGTTCTATCTCTTTCATACTGTGTATCCTAATACACGGAGTTTTATTGTGTCGATACCTTATTTTCCGCATCACTATCTTATTGCTCTGAACATTGAAATTCAGCTCAGACATCCCCAAGCACAGCTTATTACAAGGCCCTGAACATGCCCTGCTTGGGAAGAAGTAGCCAGAATTTTCCCACCACCAGTAGTTAAAAAATAATTCTTTTGAAACTACAATGTATGTATTGAATGCATTATATAGTGGTGGTTTAGCATAGTTTGTTTTTTAAGAATTTGTTATTAAAAAGTTATAGAGAGATTGATGTAAATTCAAAAGAGAGAAGCAGCACAGCACACCTGTGGCGTGGTGTTATTTGCATATCGAGTTCCTGTAAATGAGCTGATCAACTAGTCTTGGACATAAATGAGCCTGGATATAACTTTAAGATATATCCTACCTCATTAATCAATCTCTGACTTACCCTCTGTCTTTTAAAAAATTCACCTGTTTCAGCTGATGCAGTACTCCTGCCTGAGCTTCCACAGATGTGCTGTATGCTGCTGAACAGCTGTTATGTTCACTGCAAACAAGCTTTTCAGTCATGGCAAGACAGTCCCTGAAAACCGATAAAGTTTAAAAAACTTTAGGAATCTTTGCATTAGAAGCGTTATAATAAGGCACAGTGATATGGATTACCAGCACTTCTAATCAGTATATATGAAACACTTCACCCTGCTCACATGCACTCTCCTCTGCTGCAGGAGACATTTAGATTTAAAATAATCCCATGGATTATCAATTGTTTCATTGGATATAGAAATTAGGACATTAACTCCCCAGGATGAAGATTGTATCTTCTTGTGCTTGAGTCATGCTTTGCACCAGGACTTCCCAGCCCTGTTGGAAATGGACATTACTTCTGTGCTGACCTGTCACCATGCTGCTCTGCTACTCTTCAGTGCAATACTTTCATAAACATCTCACTGTGAACTCTTCAAAGACCCTGTAGCTTCTTAAATTAAGATCAAAATTAGAGCATTTGTATTTGATTTGCTAATATGATATCATACTGGCACCTTTGGCTATACGCATCCATACTTTAGAACTGGGAAATTGTTCTGCAGTGCTGGCAGCTTCTTATCAAGTTTTATTACAGTTTTACTATACTACTACCATTTTATTTTAACTAACATTTCTCCCCTTCTCCACAACATCACCTCGAGGTGACAGGTGCCTGTAAACCTTACAGTAAGGCTCACTTGCCACCTCACTGTCCCAAAACAACTTCACAATTAAAACCAGAGTTGTCACTCCTCATATGGGGAAAATACTAAGTATTTCACAGCAGATACAGTATATCTATCACTAAAATAGCTGGTAAAATAAACTATGTTACAAATTAAGCTTCCAGAATATAGGCACAGAGCTGATGATACAAAAAACACTGGATTGTGAGCAGGAGGTGCAGATTTACATTGCTCTTAACTGGAAGCAGAAATAAAGATCAATGAAAGCCACAACGTTTAACCTTGCATGAATTGTTTAGCATTTGCCTTAACACCCCTGCTTTGCAAGTGTCACCATCAGAGCAGGCATTAGGAATGGTACTTGAAGTGCTGGAGCCTGGGATTTTTGGCTGCTGTGAGAATCCAGCCAGCTCCGGAGGATGAGCCATTAGATCAGAAGGTTCTGGGACGGGAGAAATCAATTTCATCTGGATTTCAGCACCACCACAGAGTTTCAGTCCCATTATTTTTTGGCAACGTGCAGCAATGACTACATCAGTCACACTAAATTACATTAATGTACTACAATACTTACAACAAAAAAAGCAGTAATACAAACAACAATAATATACTTATTTGATTGTAATTTTTACTACAGATTACATTCAGCCACTGTTGCCAGCAATTATTACAGACATTTTAAGAACTAGGTGAGTACTAGGTGTTTAGACCAGCCCTTTTTTTCAGCATTACCCCTTTCAATACTGGATCCACTATCTCCATGTATGCCTTTCTGCTATCGGGCACCTAGGCAGAACCTTGCTAAATCCTCCCACTTAGCAACACAAAAAAGGCAGCACAAATTAAAATCCTTTAACAGGGGTTCAGTTAGGAAGCATGTAGATCAGGGCCTCATTCACCAGCCAGAAAAATTCACTGAGCACATGACCCGCTTCCTATCATCATTGTGATCAAAAACTCTCAGATACAAATGGGAGCAGACTATGGGTCAAGTGATTTGTCCTAACACCACAACCCTTTATCAGCCGTCATCTTTCCTGCAGACCCTGAGAGACCTCCAAACCCTAGCCTGGAAGCACCTCATCACTGACCAGTGTGCTGCTGTCTCTGATAGCTTCTGATAGACATAAGGCCTTTTAAGAAGGTGGGAGCACAAATGCATTCCGCTGGATGTAATCAGATGCTCCTTGTACACCCTATTTTGTGATTAGCCAGGTGCTCATAGCATTTTGGATGCATGATGGACGTATCAGAGATCCTCTATCATGCAAAGTTTATGACAGGCACAGAAGAGAGGCAATGTGTCCTCAAATGCCTCCATATGCTACCATGGATCCACCCTCATCAAACAGTTGGTCTACGAGTTTTAAAGCAAACATACACTAATCATATTATTGTGGCTGAGAACATGATAGTCTTTGTTTCTGATACTTTTTAAACAATAAGGCAGATTGTTTGAATAAGGATTACTTGGCATAAGCATAAATTCTTTTGCGAAGTTTCTGTGGTCTAATCCTTCCTTAAGAGCAGTCAAAGCTGCCTGGCAGCAGAAACAGCTATTTAACCTGAGCGCTAAAACTGGTGATTAAACTAAGCTCTGACATGTAAAAAAGAAATAATCACTTACCTGTAGAATCTTGACTCAAAGTTTCTTGACTACTACTGCTGTAAGAAGGCACTGGAGTGATAGAAAGTGAAGCTGGGCAGGATAATGGATATGAGAAGTCATTTTGTGCAGCAAAACATTGTAATACAGGAACACAGACATCTTCAGAGAAGGTGAGAGGGTTCCCATGCACATACGGATTTTTCCAACGAAGCAGTCCTATCGCAAGAGGGCCAACAGCATCAGAACCTGACAACAAACATCAGGAGTAAAAACCTGTGCCCTTGTATTGTAGCATCTTACAATTTTGGAGAAGGAAGCTATAATACGGTAATATCAATTCATTTTTTGATCATTAAGTTAGCCTGTTCCTTGAAAAGGAATGCCATATTTTATTCCGGTCCACTATCAGTAATGCTGTTAAATGCTGGTGTAATGCTGAAAGTATACTTCCAGTATGTGTTCTCCTTGTACTGAACAAGACAGCATTTAACATGAAATAAGACATCATAATTCCAATGTGAACCTACAATTTGTTGTGGTCTTGCTTATACACAGATTTCTGCAAGGCCTCACTCACACTTTACAACCTGAATGCTTCTCAGTGAGACTGGAAAGCCAATGTTGATGATTTTTGGTTTTGGGGTTTTTTTGTGTGGTTTTTGTTTGTTTGTTTGTTTGTTTTTAAATCAACATCTTGCTGCCATTGTTCCAACCCCTGTGAGGTTCAGAGCTCAGTGGGAATTGGGAATTGGGAGGCACAGCCACTCCACTGCCACTTCAGATCCCGTTCTGCTGTTAGATGCACAGGCTCTGCCCTGACGCAACTCTCTGTTCTTCTGCTATAGTCCTCAGCAATTCTCTTATCCACCAATCAATGGCTTGGAATTTTTTCAATCTATTTCACATTTTCTTTAAATTATTCTTTGTTTTGTATTCTTTAAATATTTTTGCACTTTCTGAAGACTTATGTTCCATCTTACTAATAGCTTCACTGTATATGGCATTGTGACACAAAACAATAGGGCTTATTATGACACTATGCCACAAGACTGTGGAGGAGAGCTGCCCTGTAGAGATCATTCTGCTGCAAGTGATACCACCTCCACTGTCCCCTCCCAAAAAACACAGAGAAAAAAGAAAAAAAAAAGACAACACCTTTGGAGTGTTGATTACCTATAACTGCAGAATAAACAGACTTCTATATGTCTCTCCTACAAGTATTATCTTTCTAATTCTCAGGTTTGTGATATTTGCAAGATTGGCAGCATCTTAATACAAAGTGTCCCATCCACAAAACTGGACTCTCAAATGCAGACAAATGCTTCAAATCTGTGATGGTCCTACAAGCACCCTCAGGCAATTGTGGCAATGCTCACTTGAGACTACAAGTGCTGCTGCATCAAGCACTGAAATATGATGCAACAACTCAGACTTCAGCATGATCATGTAATGAATTCTTCTACAGAAGACAAAGTATTTGACAGTAGAGCATGCCTGAATGGAACTCATAAGCCATACTACTAGCTCATAACTTCTGCAAGAGCAATATGAGAGTATCTAATGTAATATTATGTAATATTATGGCCACGACTTAGTCGCCATCACGGAGACGTG
>WAAD01035866.1:20803-33549 GCA_013389945.1 Fregata magnificens | reverse complement strand
CTCAGCCGCTCCTCATAAGACTTGTTTTCTAGTCTCTTCACCAGCCTCGTTGCCCTTCTCTGGACACGCTCCAGCACCTCAGTGTCCTTCTTGTAGTGAGGGGCCCAAAACTGAACACAGTACTCGAGGTGCGGCCTCACCAGTGCAACAGGGACAAGATGCCTTGCAGAGGGGTCTAGATAGATTGGAGCATTGGGCAATGATTAATGGGATGACATTTAGCAAGTTGAAATGCCGGATTCTGCACCTAGAATGGAGTAACGCCAAGCACAAGTATAAATTGGGAGAGGAGTGACTGGAGAGCAGCCCTGCAGAAAGCCCTCTGGGGGTGCTGGTTGACAGCAGGCTCAATACAAGCCAGCAGTGTACCCTGGAAGCCAAGAGGGCAAACTGCATTCTGGTGTGCATCAAGCACAGTATAACCAGCCAGTCAAAAGAGGTGATTATCCCACTGTATTCAGCATTGGTGCGGCCTCACCTTGAGTACTGGGTGCAGTTCTGGGCCCCACAATTTAAGAAGGATCTGAAGGTACTTGAATGCATCCAGAGGAGGGCAACAAAGCTGGTGAAAGGTCTGGAAGGCATGTCCTATGAGGAGAGGCTAAGGACTTTGGGCTTGTCTAGTTTGGAGAAAAGGAGGCTGAGGGGCAACCTCGTTGCTCTCTACAGCTTCCTGAGGAGAGGACATGGAGAGGGAGGTGCTGATCTCATCTGCCTGGTATCCAGTGATAGGACGCATGGGAATGGTTCAAAGCTCTGTTAGGGGAGGTTTAGACGGGACATTAGGAAGCATTTCTTTATCCAGTGGGTGGTCAAACACTGGAACAGGCTTCCTAGAGACATGGCCGATGCCCAAAGCCTGTCAGTGTTTAAGAGGCATTTGGATAATTCTCTTAAATAACATGCTTTAACTTTTGGTCAGCCCAGAACTGGTCGGGCAGTTGGACTAGATGATCATTGTAGGTCCCTTCCAACTGAAATAATTATTCTATTCTATTCTATTCTATTCTATTCTATTCTACACTTACCAACAGCACTTTCATTCGGTGAAGCCTAAGAAAAAATAAGAGCCTAGAAAACATACAGTCCTGCTTCTCCCTACTGCCAGTGAGAGCAAAGTATATGAGTATTCAATTTAGATTGTATTTGCTCAATTGAAAGAGATAACCCTAAATAATAAAATAAGTAGTGAGATAAGGACCTAGTCAAAAGAAATTCTTTGAAAACAACCTTCAATAGTTCTCCCAGCTTTATATTTTATGTATTGTAAAATTAGGTCCAAGTTTTAAAGGAATGGTGAGAATTGCTCCCATATATTTTTAACAATTTACCTTAATATTGAGAAAAGGTTGTGTAATTGCATGGTGCTTAGCATTTGTTTTCAAATGATTAATTTCTTTTCAATTTTGGACTCTTGTATTTTGTTTTGTCATCCTAAATTTGTATTAACAACTTTTTTTTTTTATTTAACTGTCATAGATACCTTTTCTAGCATAACAAATTAAAAAAGCAGAAACACTTAAAATATCTTAGATATATTTCAGGTCTGTTAAAATCAAGCTTTATGTATATGCATTATGTAAGTATCTTGGAGAACTTTCACTGGAGGCATTTTGAGGTAAAGACATTCTCAGAAAGACAAAATGTAAAAAATAGAGGATGTCTACTTTTGATTTCTTTACAAGCTTTTTTTTAAGTAACTTCCTTCATTTCTGACTCAATACTGAAATCTGAACTGATTCTGATGTGTTTCCTCAAAAAATAATTCAATTTATAGGGACCATATCTGGAAAAAATAATTTCAAAAAGGAATGTAACTTCCTACAATGTTCTGAAAGTTGTAGAGATAAGTGTGTTTATAATTTCCCTCCTACTTGCAATCTCTGTCATGAGATTGAGGAACTGGGAGTCTGAGCACAGACATCAAATACTTCTAGCATCTTTTCACCTCTAATATTTGTATAACAGCAGGAATGCAAGCTGAAAAGAAGAAATTATGGGAAAAAAAGAATAGTAAATAGACACTGGAGAAGAGGGGAGGTGCTGAGAAACTGGCAGGAACAAAAAAGAAGAAAAATAATTTGAAGTAGGAAATGTGAACTAGGGTGAGGCTGGTGATCGGTGGGAAATAGGTAACCATTGAAAAGTTCCCTGAAAAAGTATTATCACTATAATACATCTTAATGAATGAATAATTTTTAAAGCATATATGTTACATACTGTAAGTTCTTTTTTCCACTGAGTAAACACACACATGTAAGCATAATCCCCTATTTCTAACAGCCGCATTTTTGCTGAGTCCCTTATTTGGGAATCCTGCCAGGCAGGTTCAATTCTAGTTCCATCTAATCTCTGCCATAATGGAATATGGAGCCTATTCAGAAAACCCTGCTACGTTATCCTCTGGGTTGCATATGGATTTCTATCACCTCTTATCATTCATCATGTATTTATATTAAGACTGTCTTTTATAATTTGTCAGCACAGGGAACCCTGACCACTAGGGTGTCTATACCACATTGCAGTACAAAGAAATAATAACGGAACCTAGTATGACTGAAACTATGGATACACCTGCAATATGAGCAAGCACAGCTGATGTACATCTTGTGACTGTTAGCTATTCCTTTAACTATGAAAACATCTGCTTGCAAAATGTCCTGTTTTGTTTTGTTTTGTTTTCTAGTGTAAGGAAATGGCATGCCAAATACCAACTAAAGTAGCAACGAGCAGACTGAGCTATTCCTATTTCCTTTGCACTGTACCTGCCTCTCTGAATGGTCCTGAAAACAGTAATAGGACTTCTCAAAAAGAAAGATGTCCTGAATACAAATAAAGACACCACTGACTATTTCTGATTAATTGTTTTGATGTCAAGCCAAATGCTCGACCTGTGTTGTTTGACAATGCTGTTCACTCTTTTTGAACTGTGTAAGACACTTTTCTAGCCAAATATTTGCATTTCTTTGATTAATAGATGCTTGCACAAAACATATTTTGTCAACTCTCTTCCTCTGCTGGATACCATCTATTTAAGACTGGTTTTTCCAAAGCAATCCATGAATTATTTCGTTAGCTACAATGTTCGTTGTGCAGCTAAAGTGTCCCTCACCTGTTTAAAAATAAAGGGGGGTATAATGTCCTAGGGAGTAGGTTAGCAAAAGAAGAGTGACAGTAATAAATTAATCCTAACACACGTTGTGTCACTGGAAAGGAGCCACTCCAGATTTTCTGCACTTATTTAAATTTAGTGTGCAAAACATAACCTCTCATGTGAGTTTGCTCAAACATCTCTTGGTATTCTATGAAGCAATCAGAATTTTTAACTTCAGTTTTGGGCTTTGTGTTAAAGACACAGACGTAGTTTGAGTAAGATTTAAAAAATGGTTTGTAATGTGTCAGATCTTGACTTGCCTTGAACAAGCTTGTTTTCCAGAAGCGGGTGCTTAGTACCTTCCCATAGTCAGAGTCTTTTACCCAGTTGTGCTGATACTAGAGAGACAACGAATGTATCTCTGTAAAAGAGTCTGGGTACCCACACTATTAGCCTTTCATTTGAAAATCTTGACAAAAGTGAGTTCACAATTCTTATGGGCCTTGATGGTAACTCTGAATGAACAGATCCAACCATTTATAATAAAAAATGCATCCTTTGGTGAAACACTTATTTTACCTATACAGCAAGCCTTTAAATGTTGTTGTTGAACAGAATGGAGCCATTGTTTTCAATGTTGGCATATGCTGTATGAGAAGAACAGATAAAAGCAGAGGAAATTCTGGAATGGACAGCGAAAGCATCTATCTAGCCAGGTCTAAAGTACAGGACTTAAAACTTCAGCAGTATTCTCATCACGTAACTCACCATTTTAAATTTACTTTCTCGCTGTCATGCTGGTAAGTTACTTAATGCTTCCATGCAGCTATTTCTATATAGTCTGCTTTGCTTAAGCAGACGTGAGATATGCCTGCTTCTTACTTCATCTGCATATTGTCTGTAGCAACAGGCTCCTCAATTCAATGAGGCATTTTGACACGATGAGAGCACAAGTTATGACAATAAGAAAACATCCTATTTTTTCATTTGCATTTGTATTTGTTGCAGAATATCTTTGGAAAAGTGCGTGCTTCATGCTTCAATTTATAAAATCATCACCTTTTGCTTACATTTCAACCATTTCAACCTCAATGAAGGTATTGTCTTGGGTGAGGATGGTCTTAAGCATTTGTTAGGTGTTTTTTTGATTCAGAAGCTGTAATGTTTTACACCTGGAAACATGCAGAGTTATGCAAATATGTGCTTTATAGACATTTTTAGAAGTTGGCAGTTACGATGTCAGTTGAGTTATTTCTTCCATAAACAGATTGTTAGGATATTCTGTATGAAGGAACAAAACTGGAGAGAACATTTTATGAGTGAAGGAAGAGCAGTAACTCAGGCTATCAAAGAAAAAATATTATATAATCATTATTTAGATGATGTTTTATTTCCTTCCCAATAGTCAGTCTTTTTGTAATTGTTTGTTTTCGTGATAATTCTTCAATTTTTCCTTTGTAATTCATAAAGTCCAGCTTTCATCATCAGAATATTATTGGCACAATAGGTTACTAGTGAAGTAATTGAAAGAAATCTGAAACAATATGTGATAAAAAACAATTCATGGTACTTTCTCATTTTATTTTGGCCAATATATTCAAGGTGACTGTGCATGAAATGTAATTTGGCCAACAGTTGTTCCATTGCACATGCAATGTGAATGGAATACAGACCTATATCATTAGTACAGGAAATCATAAGATTGCATTAACAAGTAGGAGTGTTTCTCCCCACGGATGTAACAAATGATAAGCTTAAAAGAAGTTAGTAACATGCGAGCAGAATCAAGCATCCTTATATTAAACAGCACATTTTAGTGAGGCAGTGAATCCATATTTCTGAATCAGCCATGATATGCTAGCATGTTGGCCTATTGAGTGGAGACTCAAAATGTCCAACAATAAGCAGCTCCCCTTGCAAGACGTAAAGGGGTTAGGGATTAAACCTTTCAAGTCAGAGATTTATTTTTCTATATGCTTAAAAGCCGTAGCTCATAGGCTATTCCTTTTGTTTTCTAGTCTTCCATTATCAGCAATGATCTTAACATCTTTAACCTTTCATACTACAGGTTCACCATTAAATGTCAGATAACTTGTTTCATAGGCTAATTTTTCTTCTTTGTTTTTACACTTATGTCAACATCCACGACATTATAGCTCTTTAACTTCTTCAGTGAAATATGATGTCAGAAGTAAACGTTTTCTAGTCCTGAATTATGTATTCTAGAACCATATTCACTACGGTGAACTTCACAGGTCATCTAGCAATACATTTTCTGTAAATAGTTTGGATTATAATCTATTGTTTTTGCAGGGAAAGAGCTAGTAATCGGAATAATGCCACTTTGGTTATAAGCATTCATCTAAATCATACAACTTTCTTTGATTTTAAGGCATTGTTATAACTGTATTTTCTAAAAATTAAATACATTATGTCCTTTTCTGCCCTTCAGATGTGTTGTCCTATAGATAGCATAATGCACAAGCATATGGAAAAAATGGGGAGGAGATAAATAGATCTGTTCCCTTTGGCAACTGAGAAAACAGGAAACAGTGAAGGCAAGTGCTGGTTTTGGGTGCAAGGACCTCACCTTCCCTCTATCCATTTCCATGCCATTGCTGCTTTATCATGTATTCCATCTTCTCTAAATTATGCTCTATCACATATTCCATCTTCTCTAAATTATGTTCCTAACCTGAGAGGATAAAGAGTATCAGTCTAAACCTTTGCAGTGAGGGCATTATTCTTTTGCCCTCTGTCAGTGGCTTCATCAAATGCCAACAGAGAAGCATACAAATGCTGAGTCTGAGGTTGGTTGTACATTGCCTGCACAGTGAGATGGGGTTGTAATATATTTGTTGAGTTCTGACCACTTGATCGAAAGGCTCACAGCATGCAGTCTGAAGGGTGGTCCTCAGTTGCTCAGATGAACATCTAGTGTCATCTGAGATGCTCTGAGGTACCCAAGACATTTACGTGGAGAAGTCAGATATGCTACAAGACTGATGGAAATACTGCCTGCTTCTGGAGTGGTGGCTGGAGGCAAGGTTGATATCACAAAACATCTAAAATGGCAGAGAGATCTACTCAACAGCTACATCCAAATGCCTTTGTTTAGGCAGTAGACCCCTTCTGTGCGTTTCTTTCATGTGTCTTGTATCCAAGCCTGGATAGAAAGGTTGTGCACCACCTTAAATGGGAAAAAAACAATATATATTTGTGCATTATAAATGCAAACTCTAATAAAATGCCATGTATTGGTTTTCAGATCCATTTATTCTGCTGCATTTCTTGGTACTTGTGCACCTTTCAGGAAAGCCCATTGAGCCAATACTACTGAGAAGCAATAAATTATAGCACAGGGACAGAAGTGAGCCATGGCAAACCACCCAAAATTAGGTTCTTGCTCTGACTTGAAGTTTGAAGTCCACGTTTGAAGGAGAAGATGTCCTGTTTTCCTGCAGTTAAGTGCAGGGGAGGCTAATGTTGTGTTGAGACATGAGAAGAAATAGCAGAGGCCTTGTCCCCCTTTCTTCCCTTAGTCCTACAATAACATTGGCATTGTTCATGTTTTTAGTGCAGTGTCACAATTCTCTCATGGTTTCTGTGTCTGCTAGAAAGATATTCCCACAGGAAATTGGAGAAATCCTGCAACACTGCACTGAGAATGATAGGTGTGCTTGTGCTATAGCAGGGGGTCGGAAGATAGAGATTAATGGGAAGGAAGCAAAAAGTCAGCAAATCTTCTCTGCCAGAACATCTATGCTATGTACAGGAGGAAGTGAATGATGTTGAAGAGGGATAAAGTGGGTTATTTTTTGCTGTAAGAAAGGCCAGAGCTGACCTCATCCTAGGTTAGTAGGATGTGTTCAGAAATGAGCCATACTTATTCATGGCTCTCAAAGTTTAAAAGTTCACAGTTTTTTGCAGTTGATGAAGAGAATAATTAAACTTTCGAAGAGGGCTAATGTAGCAAAAATGGTTAGCAAAGAACATGACATCAGTAGAATTTTGAATTGATTTAGGGAAGGCAAGGAAATATAACCTGATATTAGATGAAGAAGCAGGAAGATTTAGAAAAACTTTGACAATGTGTGTCACAGTCTCTCTCTAAAATTTTTTCGAGAGGACCTTAGAGTACTTTATAAATGTTAATGAAACTGATTCATAAGTTATACTTTGCTTGTTTTACAATGAATGACTGTAAGCTTATATTCTAAACGTATAGAAGATGTTTACATGTAAATACTTATCTTTCCTCATCACATAGGTCCAAAACAATTCTAGCAAGACATTTTAAAAATATATCACCTGGCAGTATCACCTAATATTGTGCAGGAGTATATAATTGACATGGTTTATTCATTAAGAAAAGGAATAGCAATTATTTACTGTACCTACTACATCAACTAAAGCTGAAAACTAAAAAAAGTATAGAAAAATTCATGATAACATCTACCCAGGTAAACTGAAGTCTACATTTTGAGACATATTTTTTGGATCATCCTAAGTCTGGAGCTTGCCATCATTTTTTCAACTCAACAGAAGTTTTGGAAACTGTTATGTATTATTGTAAGGTGTATTTTTAACCTGGGGTCGCTACAAGGTAAAGACAAGGAGTAGTACGCTGTTTGACCCATCACAGGAATTCCAGATAAAACCCCAGAAGTTGAGTCAGAGATAATCATAAGATCTGGAATCTGCAATAACAAACTGTTCATATATCTACCTGTCAGCCGTCTTCCTCTAAGGGAGGGACACAAGGTCACTGAAATGGCCACTTTCCATCCCTTTTTTTCTTCCTGGAGAGACGGTGGGGTAAACGGAGTATCAAATATTTACAGGAAAATATTTTTTCATCAGGACTAAGTGATTTAATTTCAAATGTTTGTTAGTTAGGGTTTTGTGTCCTTTTTTGCAACTTCCCGTAAAAAGTAGTATGCTAATCAAGCCAATGCGGTTAGTTTTGTCATCTTCTCGAGAATGAGATTTCCAAGTTTAATTAAAGGAATACATTCCAATTAAATAAATCAGGTATTAGCTTTTTCATTAAAAGAAAATGAGAATGCATGGACAGAAAGACAGAATCACAAAAATGGAAGATGGATCACTTACTGCATTCAGTTAAGCAGTTCTACCTAGAACAGTACAATACATACCATCAAGTGTATGGTACGTACAAGCACTACCACTATCCTCCCAGTCGTATTCTCTTATAAATTTTTAAAATATCTCAAATGCCTAGATCCACAAAAGATTTTGTTTTAAATCTCCTAACACAGTCATGGCTGTGGCTTTTCAAGTATAAGAGCAGTAGCGTTTATTGTCTAATAACAGTGGTTAAATGGATGGGTAATGTTAGGTAGTGAAGTGACAATGCCAAACTCTCAGACTTCATTATTCTCAGTTTTCTGAAAAGAAAAATGTTGAAATCATTTGAAGCAGGCAGTTCTATCTGTGATTTTCTCCATTACAAGAAGACTGATTATGTTTAAAAGCAAAAGCAAACAAGCTACAATCTCGGCTCTGCTAGAGTGTTTAATCCATGTTCAGTTGCACTTTGCCTGCAAACTCTGGAGAGGAACCAGTAAGAAAAGTGGAAAAAGAAATGTTGCTTTGATTAAGTTGGATAATTTCAAAGAGAAAGTGTATTTGAATATTCCAGATATATTCTGCAGTTAATACTTCTGTGAGGCAACTGAAGAACAGAAATTATTGTATCGCTGTGCCTGCCCCCCTGCTCCTCATACAGTCTGGGTACCTCACAGCCTTGTATTTATTTATCAGTGCCACAGCTGGCTTTAGGACAGTGCTATTCTCCTTTTTCAGGGGCAGGGAGGGAACTGCAAGCTGCCTGAGTTCACACAGGACGTCGGTGCAAGAACAGGCAACGGAGTTCTATTCTCCTGGGTCGTGCATTGGCACTCTGACAACTGAACCCAGCTTCCTTCTCTCTGAGCCTGGACAGGACACAGAAACGTATTCATTTGGCAAAGCGGGAGGGGAAGCCCTGCATCCCTTCCTCATTTTGTTTTTATTTTGGAGGGGCCGGTTGCAGTTCTCATGCAGGGCAAGGTTATTTAAACTTGATGATCGGTTGCCACATGTTTTTCAGTATTTCCTAAAGTGTATAAGGGATGAATTCCAGACAGAGCACAAAATCTACTTAACCACACAAAAAGCAGTACCAGTGGCTTTTACCAATGTATATAATGAATGTTAATAATTCATTGTTGGTCAATGTGCATCTCCATTTACTATAACTTATCTTTACATGTATACAGTATATTTTTAAAGGTAAAAGAAGCAGCATGAATAGCATATGTTCAATGGAAAGGTTTTTTTCTTTTGCTTTTTCTTTTATCTGGTCTTATAAAGATACATTAGAAGACACATCTAGAAACTTTTTATAGTTGAAAGGAAGGTCCATTGTTTTGAATGACTTCATGATCATACTATTTATAAAACTGAATCTGTCTTCCTGATTTTCTGAAAAAGGTGCCTTCCTGTTTAAGTTAATTTTATGTGTATGTAATATACTGTTGTTGTACCAAAACAGAGTACGGTAGTAATATTTTATCATATTTATCAGTGTCAGTATTTTTTCTTGCTAGTTCTGTTAAGGCAGCACTGTTCTTTTTCAGATGGTGTCTCCATAAAAATGAGACCATAGGCTCTTTGGGGAAAAAGTTTTTCTCATATACAGGGTATGGATCTATATTACTTATGCGGGTCAAACACATTTTCATAATTTTAAAGATCAGATTAATTTTCTGCATTTGAAGAAAAACACAGAATTTTTCTAAGAAATGTGGTTGACCTCAAGTTTCCTAAGAACGTGAAAGTCCTGGTTTTGCAGCCTAAGGTATATCTCAGTAGTCACGTGCGTTTGCTACTTCAAACCAAATTGATTGTATGTCTGCATGTGTATTTTTGTGTAATAGAGTGTGCAGTGTGCTTTGTAATGGGCTGAATTTAGGTAGTAGTTGATAGTATGTCTTGGAATAGCAAAAGCAACAACACAGAGAATTATTATTTTCCTATCTAAGTTTGTCAGTTCTACAATGAGTTCAAAGCAGTAATGGTTTTTCTTTTGGAAGTGCACTGGGTATACCACAGCAGAGGGTGGAACCGAGGGGCAAAGCTGATACATGCTTAACGCTTCATAGACATCTCTGTCCTGATTTTGTTCTTCTACATATACAACTTGTCATAAAGGAGAAGATTTTAAAGGGATGAAATGGAGGTAGGAAAAATTTTAAGAGAATTGTAAAAGAAAAACCAGTTGATAATCAA
Organism: Fregata magnificens; assembly: GCA_013389945.1. Taxonomy (NCBI): domain Eukaryota; kingdom Metazoa; phylum Chordata; class Aves; order Suliformes; family Fregatidae; genus Fregata; species Fregata magnificens. The sequence continues at coordinate 23,159 of WAAD01035866.1, read as the reverse complement.
CATGTATTTTTTAATTCCACTTTTGCTGTTTTATTGAGTACAGAAAACGTATTTGTAGCTGGAAGGGAAGTGGGTAGAAGAACTGTTCTGAAGAATTGTTCAGGGAAGGAAAGGGGTTTTAGAAAATTAAACAGTGGAAGGAGAGTGGCAAATATAAATTGAAGATTACTTTTAAAATCAGCATTTCCTGCTTCAGCTGGCATTTACTTTGTGGAAAAGAGAGACAGCCATTTTATCACTTAAATTTAGCACTGGTCACTGTAGTTAGAGTGATCCTGCAGTTGCTGTAAGAGCAACTGGTTCTTCAGGAAGCTGAAAAAACCCCACTAGTTAAGACTAGCTAGGGGTCTCAGTGAGTTTTAGCTGTTTGTATTATGATATGGTAAAAGGGAGGAGTTGGAAATCAGTTGTCTAATTTTCATGTGCAATCCTGTTGTCACTCCACAGTGACAATATATGGGGACATGCATTGATACTGCAGTTGGTCTCTGTTGCAAGCCATTAATAATCTGAGTACAATTAGGCAGTTTAGATGTCAATGTCCTATACAATTTATTTATAGATGGATATTTTGCATCTGTGTAGGGAAGAAGATGCCTTTCCTACTGCAGAATACCAGTGATCCACCAAAGGTAAAGAGTTTTACATTTCATACAGTTGTTTACTATCCAGCTGAGACTAGGAGAGTCTTACAGTAACAAGGAGACATTAACATATCTGTAGAAGTTGTGTGTTTTAGATGTTTTGAATAAATGGATTTGTTTGTTTATACATACAACTATCCATATCTACCTATCTACCTTAAGCCGACCTGATTTAAGCATAATTTAGTAACTTGTTAGCTATAATGAATTCTTTCCCCTGGGACTTAATATCCCATAACAAGTGCTCCTGCTCCACAGCATATACTTTGCTTTATCTGAAGGCTAAGAGAAGAAGTCCCCATTTGAACTGCATGTTTTAGATGGAGACTTGGCACCACAGGAATCTCAAAAGTTGAATGTGTCTTCTAGTAATTTTTTGTGTCAGAGAAGCCTCCCTGGTATACAGTAAGGCACTGGGCGATGTGCTTGTCAAAATTTGTGAAGCTATCTGTTATTATAGTAAATATCATAGTTATAACTTCAATAGTTAATCAGTCACCATCAAGAGTATAATAACTTGAAAAAAGAGATTTTTTGGGGAGAGGGAGAAATAATATCAGTCACTGGCAATTCCACAGAGCGCAAAGCGAAGGGAAGGGAGAGCTACAAATGCTCATAAGTTAGATTAGCAGTAGAACTTCTCAAAACTTACATGGTGTTAGATGGATAATTTAGTAGCAGAAAGCACAATCTCCAAAAGATTGCTTCACTATTGAACAAATCCATTGCAGGCATTTTGGTATCACAGAATAAAAAATTGAAAGAGAGAGTATGCTATACACTAACTCAATCAATTGTAGGAGAATAGTTTCCTTGGAAGGGAAGCATATGCAAGGCAAACCTCTAATTTCCTACTTGCTGAGTGACTGAAGTTACTTGAAATGGCCTGAAAAATAGCCCTACCTTGCTTATCCCAAGGGGCAGTGCACCCAGTAAGGTGCATTAGTCCCTGCTGATAGCGATGAACCTGGCTGTATATCCAGATTAAAGAAAGAATAAAAAGACTACATACTTTCCTTTGGAAAGACAAGCATATTGTTTGAATGGAAATTAGAAACTTTTATTAAGTCAGCATGCAAAACGTGGCAAAAGTACAATTTCCCATTGTTGACAGCATGCATTATATTTGTCCCTCAATCAGAAACAATAAATCCAAGTGGGAAACTAGCAAAACAACAACCTTCCAGAGAACCTGTTGTGCATTTTCTGCAGCACTTTCATCAGTGTGTGGGGTTTTTCACAGCTGCTGCTAAACGATACTGGCCGGTTAAAATGTTGTGTAATTTTTGGATTTACATTGTGAATATTCAGTGAATTGAATGCAGTCACTTTCACATAATAATATTACACGTCACCCCACATATCATTAACATTTAATTTGGTCCACTTCAGAAGACAGTGCTTGCTTGGTGTCACCAAAATAAATGTGGCCAAGTAAATATTACAGTAACATTTTCTTCGCAGAGAACACTCTCATGCTTTTATCATTTACAAGTCACTTCTTAAAACTCTGCGAAAAATAAGCTTTCCTGTGATGATATCCACTTATGTTCAGTTGTTAGTACGAAGTCAGAAGTTAGTATCAACCCACTGGACCATAAAGAATTTTTCAGTAAGATGCTATCCAGTTGCTGCGGAAGCTCATTATGTTCATAAATCACTCAATAACACTGAGTAAATAAGTGCGAAGGAATTTGATTCCAGGTTTCCAT
>WAAD01035866.1:1641-14076 GCA_013389945.1 Fregata magnificens | reverse complement strand
ATATGAATAAGTAAGTCCACAACAGCTATGGAACTCACTATGCCTATCAATGAGAAACTGATTATGAGAAACTAAAAACCAAATTTGACTCTTGGTTTTGCAGAATTTCACAACTTTGGGGGTATTTAAGTCTTACTTTTCAAAGATTAAAGTCTCATTTTTCACAGATTAAATGGCAGAATCTAGACTAATTAAAAGCAACAGACTTTCTCAGTATTTCTCTACTGTAATTTAAGCTCAGATCCATGCCTCTTCTCAAATTTGAGCTCTTCTCATGTCTATATTCTTTAGACTCAAGTCCATGATCCATCATGAGCTTTGAAAAATAGAAGCCGTGTGTGATGTGGTTTAAGAATTTGAACTCAGGTTATGCCTAATTATGTGCCTAATTATTTCCCTACCGATAGTGTCGCTGGGCTGGGCTGGCCAAGGCTATACCCACTTGGCCAAGTCCACCACCACATTTCCCACGCTATTTTGTAGTGGTGCCACGTCCCCAATGTTAGGCAAATAAACCCGTCATGTTGCAAAAGCTGCTTGATATTTGAAGGCAGACAGTGAACAAATTAGGGAGAATATTGTATTCTTGCCTGAACTCACACACTTGTGCTCCTAAGGTTACTGTAAATGGTAAGCATCTAGCTTTGTTAGACTTCGAGTTAAACTGTATGTAATATTAGGTTTCTGATTGTGGAACCAAGATACAGAACTTCCACATGTTTATGGCTTTAGGATTCTAGAGCATAGATTCCTGAGTAGAAATGTTAGTATTTTTGAAAGAAAAAGCATATTAAAATACTATTACTAAAATAGTTGAAATAAAATTCCTGGCTGAACTAAAAAGAAATCAATATCTTTGCTAACTCCAATTCCTGTTGTAGGAGTAAAACATTTTTACTAATTCTGAGGTCAAAGTTATGGATTAGAGCAACAGATTAAGAAGGTGTACTACTGATTTATTATAAGAATAACACTACAAATTCACTTCAAAATTAATGAAAGTTGATTGCAGATTGGTATCTATAGCAATTACTTAGAGTGTTTCTCCTCACATTTAACATTTTAAAATTCTCTCTCCAGCCTCTGCACAACCTGGATGTGATTTTGTGAAAGAAAACCAATTTGCATTAACAAATGACTTTAATGCATTTGAAAGTTGTCTTTATGAAACAAAATATTCCATGGCTGAGTATGTAGGAGAATGAACACTAATGAAAGTTCAAAGTCAGAACTATGTAGCAATTCATTGTAAATCAGTCAGGATATTCAGAAGATGTGAGGAAGCTTAGTATTGAACAGCTAATTGCAACTGCAGTAAACCTGATTAATGCACATGACAATTTAACCCTATATTGCTTATAAACCTTCTCTCTTGGCAATCAACCTACTATTTTCTAATTAATTGCATTTGTTAGTTTCTCCTTGTCAGTTGCTTGATATTCATGGTTTTTTGACCAACTAGTTCTCATTTCTAACTGAATCACTCTCAGGGCAGAAAGTAAAAACGTTGCTATTCCTCGTGCATGATTACTTATTTTGTCGACATCAGTGCATAGTAACTGCAAGTTTCTTCAAGCTCTTGTGGGGTATTTATTTCTTAGGGTTTCTATGAGGTCATACACTTAGAGTTCTTAGATGACAGAAACTCCTAGTGGAGTTTTGAACACACATTTAGCTTTTGTAATTCTGCTTCAGGCAGTAGCAGGCAAGTTAAACAATCACTGATTGACTTTTATTAACTCTGATTTGTAAGGCTGATAGACTTAGGAATGCAACCTATAGACAGATTCTTGAAATCCAGCCAAGACAGGAATCCTATAGAAATTCCAAAAATAGGAGATAATATACTTCTTGCAAACTCATTTTTTAATTTAGGTAATATTCTTTCCTCTATAAGGTGTTATTCTTTTTCTGCTTTTGTTATTTTATTTGAAATTTTCATTGATAAATTTGTGATTATTGAAAAAAATAATTACCTATCAAACATTCAAACCTGTGCCATCTTATATGACAATTAAAAAATATTTTTTCCACTAAGATAGCTGAAGAATTTAAGTTGAAATGTTAACTGATGTAAAATTAATGTAATGGTTTCTTTGGCATAAACTGGCTTTGCTAGGAGCCCTGAGGAAGATGCTGCACAGTGAGAGTCTTGATCTGTCCTTGGATTATCCCCTTGCTCCAGGGGAAACTGGAGCCAAGCTGTACTTGGCATGCATTACTTTCCTACTGAGCAACTCCATTCAGCCCAATGAAGGAGACAGCAAAGGGCCAAAATTACACCTTTCTCTAGGCTACCCCCCTGTACAGGGTGAAACACAGCCTTGCTAAAAAACATTCTCCATCCCATGCTGGTTTTCATTGCTATTTTGCATATCCCATGATCTCCCTTGACAGATCAGATCCGTACAAGCCAGTTCCTGATTGTATAAACCATAAGTGATGTGATTTCATAGATTTTGATGTTTGTGGGATCTCAGGTTCCTTTTTTGTTTTAAGGGTTTCTTTTGGATTTAATTATTACATGGGATTTATTGAATCACTAGACCTGTAAATAAAACCAATTTCTCCTATGAACATATAGTTACAATTACATATTCTAGGGAAAAATTATAATTAGTGATTTGGGTTTTATGTCTCTTATTTTTCATTCCTATGTCAAAATGTATCTGTCATAGTGTTTGGTCCTGCAAGCTTTCTATGTATGAATCCCCAGACTTCAGCAGCAGTTCTTTAATTTTGAAGGGCTTATAGAGACAGCCTCAGAATCTCTAAGTGCATTTACACATTTGAAACCACATACATTAGTTGGATCAATGTCAGTGAAAATGCTTAACATTCTTCTTCAAAACAGAATCTTGAAATCTGTTAGCCTCCCTCTCATTTTTCCATTATCTCTCTTCTTGCTGACTGCCAAACAGGAATAATTTTTCCAAAGCCTTGAATACCAAATCTATTACTCAGTTCTATATTAGTTCTTATACTCTCCCTTGAGTGCTTACGCAGTGGATGAGCAGTGAAAGGAGCACTGTAGTTTGCAATAGGGTGTAAAAGATTGGATCTGTCAGCAATTGAGGTGCTACTGTAAATTGACTTTTCATTAAAATTTTGCTTTTGCTTGTCCATTTGTCTGCTACACTGCCAGTTTATAGGAAGCAAACAGGCACTGGAAGTTCATTAATATCAAGTAAACAGCCAAATGAAACTATTACCCAAATTTCAAATGTGAGTTCTGCCTATCACCCATGCTGGAAGCTGAGTGGCAATGAAACTAGATAAAGACATTTCCTCTTACTCATGCAAAATGGTATTGCTTCTGCTAAGAAGATTACTGTATATGGCGAAGAAAATGTTTTGCACGGTGATTTCTGCTTCAACAGAACAGAAAATGCCTCTTCTAGACAATGAGTTTCTATGAGCAGTTAGGCACCACTGGCAGCACAGATTTTTGGAAAAACAACCAAAAAATGAGCGTTCCTTACATAAATACTTTCTGCCATCATTTGATTGCCTGTTTAAATTTGCTTCTGCTGAAAAAAAAAGAGGGAAAAATTGTGAGTAAGCTCAACAGCTTGTCGGAAGAGAAACATATTCCTGAGGTGACCTACCTGCCTCATATTAAAGCTTTTTTTCTCAACAAATTGCTGTTAATAAACATTTGTTCAGCTACATATCGAGTGTTTTCAAATGAATGATTGTGTGATTTCTGTTACTGAAATTAAAACATAACTGTGATCATGTTCCTTAAAACTAGTTCCCTTTCTCCATTTTTTTCTATGCAGATATGTTCATTTCCATGTCATGCTCATGATGATCCATGAGCACATAAATATGGAAAACTTTAAAAGAAAGACGTTTCACTGTACAGATCTCTTGTTTCTCATTCAGTTGAGACCAGCATGATCTAACCAGTGTTCACTTGCACCTGTAATCTGGTCTATCACAGAGGTTTTTTGGGAGCGAGATGGAGATACTGTCTCACAAAGGCAGGTGACTGGAGTCTCATGCGCTGTCTCCAGCTGCAAGGAATAGGTGAGGCTACAGCCTGCCTTGCCCGCTCACACACATGGGTACAACCTGGCAGTTGAATTAAAACCTGCCCATGGTGTTTCACCCTCACCTCCAGGGAGGAGTACAACAGGGTCTGATAAGACTAGTCTCTCTGAACCCAAAGAACAGACTCATGTTGTGTACTTCTCCTTGCCACTTTCACTTAATTAAACTTTTGAATATTATTGCTGGCAGTGGAGCACTACTGTTAAAGGTGCAAAGTGGAGTACCTGAAAAAAGAGGGACTGAGACAAATTTATCTAAGCATTTTCATTAATTGTTAAGGTAACCTAAGAGATGAGAGATTCAGGCTCAAATTCCTTCCTTAACTGATTCAGAATGGGAACTGAAATCAGGATTTATATCTTTTATACGTGTGAGCTAGCCAGTAGTCTGAAATGACTGTTCTGTCACTGGGAATCTATAAAATATTTAAACAAGTTTGAAGACTGTGAGCAAGTAACTCGATTATTATATTGCCAGCTGGTTATGTTGCTCATCTGAGTTTCAGTCTTGCTGAGTTCTCTGCACTAGTGAATATTCAATATTGTACATAAAGTATCTATGGAAAAAAGAGAGTGTCACTTTAAAACATACACTATTCCATTCATTATGATATCCCTAGGAGACTGGTTCAAGAGAAGGGAGCTGACTTTTGATTTTCAATACCATCTATGAATGCACAAATAGGAAAGCCTTCAAATTTTTAGGTATTTAAGTTTCCATCTGTTTTAAAATAAAGAATTGAAATTAGATCAAACTTATTGCTGACATTTTAAACATTTTTTTCCTTTTATTTGTCAAAAAAGTGTCCAGTGTGGCATACAATTTGAAATTTGACTGAACCAGCGAGTATTCTGCTAGGAGCTCTGGGTACAGCAGGGATCCTCCACATCACCCAAATTATCTCTGGAAAATGTAGGTACAACCTATTACATTAATTTTGGTTTTAATTCAGCCGACAGTGTTCTTTACAAAGATGTTATAGCATGCAGTGAAAATGTATAGGTATCAAGTTATTTGGGAATAATATGTCATATATAGTAATTACTACTGAAGGGTCTAATCAATTGTAATAGGCATCTTTTAATTCTGCCATCCTTTTGTGTTGATACATGCTACAACTTCTGGCAATATTCTTCAATACTGTCACTAAAAGAGATCAATTACAGCATATCCTTTTAACAAGTTTGAAATAAAATATGCGAAGGATATTAAAAATGTGCCAAGTATGCTACGCCCACTGCCAGTTTCAGTACTAGTAAATTATCCTGTTTTGCAAGTCATTGCCTGTTGCTGTTCACAGATTATGTGAATAAACCTCCAGCTTTCATTCATTACCTTCTATTTTTGAGCAAGAATTTGGAGGAAATTTATATTTTTAAGTGTTTGTAAGTGATTAGGCACAGTAATGAAAGCAACTAAAAAAAATCTAGCATGTTTTTTCCACCTACAGGTTTTCCTTTCTTTATTGTAGGATAAAATAAATCTGACATTTTGGCCTCTAGCTACAATATAGGTTTGTCTTATTAACAGAGCTTGTTTATTACAAGGAGTTGCTTTGATATAGCGCTAGTTAGGAAATATATTCTAAAATATATAAATTGTGGTTTGAATGGAGATTGTGTGGGCGAGGTAAAAAAATGGAGTGGCAAACTAGTTTAGAAGAGACAAGAGCCTTTTAAGACATGCTGTGTTGTATAGCGAAGGGTATTCAGACTTCAAAGCCACACACGGATAACATTTTCTCCCACTGGTCAAGTACTCAAATACAATGTAAGCAGCAGTTTTCATAGCACTTCCAATCTTCAATATACTTGCAAAATTGTATATAGTGATAAAAATTGTGTTAGCTTGCTCTCTTCTAGTGGGTAAGGCAGACGGCTTCTGAGGAGGCTGGCAAGAGTTAATACATCAACAATGCAGCTGGACAATCTTGGCTTTTGTTAGACAACATTAGAAATCCCAACATTAGTTGATGAGGCTTAACCAGATTTTGTGTTCTTGGTGGCATTCACCTGAATCTTCTGCATGCATTTTTTTCTCCTGCTTTCCCATATACCCCTGTATCAGTGCAAAGCTATCAGTTAAGCAGTATTTAGATAAATTCTCCACACATTGTAACTGACAGCGTGCTTTGCTATTTACATTTACCATTATTGAAAACACTGGTGGGTCTGATAAGTTATTTTCATGTTTAAGTTTGTATCTTAGTTTTATGGAACAGTTATTGGAGGAAAATTTGCCAAAAACATTAGGGACAGTGTTATTAACTCACAGTCTGAATGATGGGAAACGAAGCAGCACGTGTGCTCTAAGACACTGAATCTGTTAGCCAAATGGCAATGACTGGCCTGAGATGACTAACTCTCCTCCTGAGATTGTGACATGCGATCGATCTGGGTTGCTGAGTTGTCTGAGCATTAACCTGAATAATTAAAAAATTCCCAGACTGAGAGGCTGTTTATAGTCAGAAAATCTGAAGTGGCTGCCAATCCTCACCAAGAGAAGCCTGTGTAGTTCACTTGTTACAGATTTGCTTGTTCTGTAAAAGTTTATGGAGAAGAATCTTTATCACAGCTCTATTTTGTTTTCTATAGCCAGTTTTTGGACATACATGACCAGAAGGAAATTGCCCTCTGTGTATGGGAATTTCTTTGTTGGACTAAAACATGATGAGGTGGTGTATCCACTTTAATATGCTCCTACATTTGAGAATAAAGGATAAGCTATGATACACACCAGAAAAAAAACCCCAAACGTCCTCACTCCATCTTCAGTTTTTCTCTGGAAGGGATTTAAGGACTCTGGCCATCTGGATGTCTGGCAAACTCAGTCAGAGCTGTGGCTACTGTGTGTGTGCAGATTAACTGTGTAGCACATGCACAGTAAGTCCAATGTGTCCAGTACACATCAGACCTGCTGCACATGTGCTGCACAGATGGTCTGTGCATACACAGTAAATCAGATATGTTAAGCCTACTGCGCATATGCAAACCATCTGTGCATTGCACATATATATATTTTTGCATGGGAAATCCCTCGTCAGAGCATGAAAGGTTGTGGCAGAGAGGAACTCCAGTGGTAGAGAGACCGTGAGAGACTCTGACAGTGGCATAAATTAAGGCAGCTCCTTGCCTGTTTTTGCTCTTGCCCGGACCAAAGCTGCAACAAATCAGTTCCTCAGAATCAGAAAGTGTGACTAGCTGCTCAACAGTTTCCCTCTCTGTAGCAATTGGCTGCAGGAGAGAATCTGCATCAAAACCATTAGTTTTGTAGGCAGGGATTATCAGCTCCCTATTATCTCCCTAAACTAGCTAGAACTGCAGCTATTTCATCAGGTAGCTCGAATGAACAAGGTCTGGTATTTTACTTATGCAATAAAAGAGTGGTGCTTATTGTGCAGGCCTCAGGGATACGTTTAGCCAATCATCTTTCTTTTATTTCCCAGTAATCCTTTTGCTTCTGTTCTAAGTATCAGCATTTTTACATAGGCTGTTTGTGCCTGAATAGGGATGCTTACTGGTTAGTACACAGGTACAGCTACATACGTATATAAAAATACTATTTGTTCAGTGTACATGTAAGTTACTGTTTATTATGGTTGTTTACGTACCTCCTTAAATCTCAGTCCTAACAGTGGCTAGTGTGCTCTTTAAACTAGGTCTGCTCTAGGTCTGTCTCTAGTGAGTTCTATGGGTCTGATCTTGAAGACCCCCTTTTTTACGCCACAAGGCAACACTGCTCATCTGATATGCTTGAGGGAAGGGAGGCCATATAGAGGTACCTTGACAGGCTTGAGAAGTGGGCCCATGTGAACCTCATGAATTTCAACAAGGCCAAGTGCAAGTTCCTGCACCTGGCTCAGGGCAGTCACCAGTGTCAATACAGGCTGGGTGGTGAACGGATTGAGAGCAGCCCTACAGAGAAGAACTTGGGGGTACTAGTGGATGAAAAATTAGGTATGAGCCAGCAATGTGCACTTGCAGCCCAGAAGGCCAATTGTGCCCTGGGCTGCGTAAAAAAAAGTGTGGCCAGCAGGTCGAGGGAGGTGATGCTCCCTCTCTCTACTCCACTCTGGTGAGACCTCACCTGAGTACTGCGTCCAGCTCTGGAGTCCTCAGTACAGGAAAGACATGAGCCTGTTGGAGCAGGTCCAGAGGAGGGCCACAAAAATGATCAGAGGGTTGGAGCAGCTCTGCTGTGAAGAAAGGTTGAGAGAGTTGGCGTTGTTCAGCCTGGAGAAGAGAAAGCTCTGGGGAGACCTTATTGCAGTCTTTCAGTACTTAAAGGGGGCTTATAAGGAAGACGAAGAGAGACTTTTTACCAGGGTCTGTAGTGACAGGACAAGGGGCAACAGTTTTAAACTGAAAGAGGGGAGACTAAGATTAGATGTAAGGAAGAAATTCTTTACAATGAGGGTGGTGAGAGACTGGAACAGGTTGCCCAGAGAAGCTGTGGATGCCTCGTCCCTGGAAATGTTCAAGGTCAGGTTGGATGGGGCTTTGAGCAACCTGATCTAGTGGAAGGTGTACCTGCCCACGGCAGGTACAGGGGGGTTGGAACTAGATAATCTTTAAGGTCCCTTCCAACCCAAACCATTCTGTGATTCTATGAATTACACAAATTACACAAATTTCTTCTACAGCCAAAAGTTCTTATTTTAATGTTGTACCATTTTGATGAATTTTATTATTTGCTAGTTTGCTTTGCAACAAATAACATGACATAATTGTGCCAAGCAGTTGAATCCTAAGATGTTTTGGATGTAGTGTTTCTCATTGTGTTCTCTTGGATGATTTAGTGCCATTATTAGCTCTAAAAACCTCATTCATTTAAGTAAAAAAGCAAAAACATAGATATACATGCAAATAGAATATTGCAAAGTGAAATGAATAATAAGGTTTAGTCTAATTTTGATTGGCTGTAAATGGAAATTGTTCTGGCAACATGGTTAAGTCCATACTTCCTGGATTCAAAAGTACTGAGAAACCATAGGCCTTAACTGCAAAGGTCTCCATGAATCACATCTTTTCCTATAATAAAAAGAAAAGTGCACATACAGTGTTATTAAGGCCAAGTCAGTACACATACCTGTTAACAAGTCAGTACCACATACCTTACCTCTTTTTTGAAGAGGCAAGAACAGCTGTGATGACTGGAGGGGGCTTGGGTAAGAAGGAAAGGTCTGTGTTGTCAGATAGAGGAAAACAAATATTGGGGGAAAGAAGGTACAATTCCAAACTCCAAGGACTATGAAAACAGACTTCTGAATAATGAATTCTTGTGTGAATTTGGTATATATCTTTCTGAGATACACTTAATAAAGGCATAATGATCCATATATGTAGCAATTTACATTAAATTAAGAAAGTCATATGTTATTTATGCTTCTAATGACATAGCGTTATGATGCTGCAACCCTTTGCTCAGTGGAATTAAAGGAATAATGTTCTTGGTGACTTCTGCAAGTTTGTTGGGGGATTATATTTGCTTCTTCCTCAAAAATGAAAGCAAATTTTCTCATTTCACTTCTCACAATATTCGAAAAATTGTCTTGGAACTAGCTTTGATCCATCCCATAATACCTTAGTGTAACTGTTCATGACTCGCAAGGCTAAATCGGCACAGGCAATATGAAGTCACAGTAATGCACAGCCTAACCCTGGTAAATTCTCTACCAACAGAACATGCAGTTTGCAAACTCAAGGTGCTCAACAGTTAAAGGATACCAGAATTAAGATTGCCTTTGAGGGTGCCGTGACTCAGAAATGCCATCTTCCTTTCTGGTCCTGGAGAGGAGTGCTCTTCACTGGGCTCAGGCTTTCACACACTCCAGCCCTTTGCACTGTTGTCTTACCTACTCAGCCCACTCTTAATTGCTTGGTCATTTTCTCCCAATCCTCTCACCAAACAAGTCCAAGCCTTACCCTTCTGAATTTCCAGTCTCAAATTCCCAGTATCTATCTCCTATAACCAGTCATTTTCCTTAACTAGTATTCTCTCCCCTTCCTACCCCTACCTCTCCATGCTTTATGTAATATTTCTGCTTTTGTTCATGGTTTCCCATTGAAAACTGCAAATACCCATACGCAGTGAATTTATCCCTACTTTTATTCTGGGAAGAGCTGTAACTTTCTTGGCCAAAAACTTTCAGACAAAATCAGCCTCATTCAAATACTATAAATAGGCCAGGTTTTACAAGTATTTTAATATAGTAATAACACTGTGTAGTAAATTACATGGAGTCAGTGTTTGAAGTGCTGAATTCCAATACGCTGTAAATAATCCATTGAACCAATGGGAAATACCTGAATGAATAAAATAAGCAGGATTTTTCTGTAATACAAATTAGAAACATACACTTCAGAGCTGGGATGATTTTGAAATAAGATGCTGGAAACGTCATAAAAGTGCAACAAACAATAAGGTATGACATATCAAGTGATCTGTCATTTCTAGTTAGAGTTCATCCAGCCTCAGAAACCAACAAGATAGATGGGTCTCTAAAAGAGAAAGAAGAAAAAAAGAGAAAGAAAGGAAGGCTTAAGGAAACGGGGGTAGGATAGGGATAGGAGATTATCTGAGGCCATCTCCTTGACCCTAGCCTACCCCCACTGCTGCAGCCACTGGTCAGGGCGAAGTAAAGCTGACAATAGCTATTCATCATGCTGTACACTTGAATGTAAAATAAAAACCACAACTACCTCATATGATGCAAGTAGGTACAGGAAGGGATTAAATCAATGGAAGATGTTATCCCAGAGCAAAATAGGAATTCATATTAAATTCAGCTCTTCCTAGAGCAACTGATTTTTTCCCCCTACATGCATGTAATACACCTTCATACCGAGTCAGGTGTGTCGAAATTCCAGGGGAGTTTCTTGACCCACTCCTCCAATTTCTCTCTGTCATTAAGCTGGATAATGTTCCCATGGATGATTTGCTTTTGAAGATGAGCAGATGATGTACAGTGAGGAAAAACAGTTATTATTTGCTTTCAGGGAGCCTTCTTGGATTTCCCTTCTTCATTTACTTCAAAAGCTGGTAATGGTTTTAATTTCTTTGTCTGAATCAAGGAGTCAAAAAAATATCATCCTTAGAAAACCCATTGTTCCTTCCTGCAAAAACTTCTTTCTTGAAAAACAGTACAGCAGGCATCCGTTCATAGTCAGGGAATTTCTGCAGATGGGCTGGTATGTGGAAGTAAATATTCTCCCCCGAAGTGCAGAAGATGATGTCAGTAAGTGCAGAAAAAGAGTTCCTTTAAAAAAAAAAATTAAAAAAACCCAACCCAACTCTCTTCTTCCTCCTGTCTTACTGTCCCTGAAGGAGGGAAATTCAACATCGGGTGTCACAGTACTGTGGTGTAAATATCTCACAACAGTCTATTAATCTTGACTAACAAAACACACATTCTTCAAATTGCTTAAGGCCGTGCTGCAATCCTGGGCCAGTCTGGGAAGAACTTAAAGAGGAAGAATGCAGTTTGCTTCAGTTGTGTGCACACGTATGCACACATACTTTGAATGATCCCTTCCTTCTACAAAGAATGTGATTGCCCATATATTTCTGCTCTCAGTACCAAAGTACATTAATTAAAACTATCTGGTTAATGTGACCTTACTATTTTTAGACCTGTGTAATGGATTATCCATATACAACTACTGCTTCAGTGTTTAAACTGAACCTGTCTCGTATCCAAGTAAAATAACCGCAACACCTTCTTTTCCTTCCCTTACCCTTAAAAATAACAATTGTCACAACCGAAGAACACAGCAGTACTTCAGTTATTTGTCAGAAATCACTTCACAGACAATGACAGCTCCAGTTCCTTGTTATAATTGGACAGTGAAACAGTTAAAGGGTGTCTAAAATAGAGGTGTTGGCCCTTTGACTGACAGGTGCCATGGACCTGCAGTGTGTCCAACCTCCTTGCCAAAAGCCAAGATCTCCTTCAAAACTTTAGGAAGATTTTTATACTTTATGGAAGTTGTCTATTTAAAGAATTAGTGCATGGAAATGAATAATAGATCTTTTTTTTTATCCGTAATTTCATCAGCATAAGTAAAAATTCTGTCTGCAGCTACTGATTTTCGTAAGATCTGCTGCTAATTGTGTCACTGATTTATCACTAGAAAAACAGTTTATTCTGTGGAATAGATCCAAACCATTAACAGACTCGCCTTTCATGATGCATTTTAAAGGCACTATAAAAAACAGTTTTCATCTATTTTCAACCTGTGCAATTCATATTTCATTTGGTTGTGGTGGCTGATTATATTTCTAGCTGATTTTGTATTTTCTTCTTTTTTTTTTTTTTAGTTGGCAGCCTATTTTAGGGCTGTGTCTTTGTAGAATATTTTAAATGGTGAGAAAGCCATT
>WAAD01035865.1:313365-326265 GCA_013389945.1 Fregata magnificens | reverse complement strand
TTGGAGAAGAGGAGGCTGAGGGGAGACCTTATCGCTCTCTACAACTACCTGAAAGGAGGTTGTAGTGAAGCGGGTGTTGGACTCTTCTCCCAAGAAACTAGCGATAGGATGAGAGGAAATGGCCTCAAGTTGTGGCAGGGGAGGTTTAGATTGGACATCAGGAAGAATTTCTTTACTGAAAGAGTGGTTAGGCATTGGAACAGGCTGCCCAGAGAGGTGGTGGAGTCGTCAACCCTGGAGGCATTCAAAAAAGGCGTAGACGTGGCACTCCAGGGCCTAGTTTAGGAGTCATGGTGGTGTTAGTTGACGGTTGGACTTGATGATCTTAGAGGTCTTTTCCAACCTTAATGATTCTATGATTTTATGACTAGAGGAAATGGCCTCAAGTTGCACCAGGGGAGATTTAGATTGGTTATTAGGAAAAATTCCTTCACTGAAGGGGTTGTCAAGCATTGGAACAGGCCACCCAGGGAGGTGGTTGAGTCACGATCCCTGGAGGTATTTAAGAGACGTGTAGATGGTGCTTAGGGACATGGTTTAGTGGTGGACTTGATGATCTTAAGGGTCTTTTCCAACCTAAATGATTCTGTGATTCTATGAATTCCTTGAAGGTGATGCTCTCCTGCCTCGGGGACGGCTTTCTTGCCCTACCAAGCAAGGGACGTGGCTGGGATGGGGCAATCGCGGCTGCCGGTGGCTGCCCAGAGGCAGACAGGGAGCAGGGCAGGCAGGAGGGGCTGGGGGAGCTGCTTCATCCTTGCGATGCTGGAAGAGCAGCCCAGGCTCCTTTGAGATGTGAGCATTTCCCAGGGCTTGGTGCCAAGTCCCAAGGTCTTGGTGACTGCTCCTGGGGTGCCACCCTGACCAAAAAGCCTTCTCCAAGGCGTGTCACCTGTCTTTCTTCTGCCTCCAGCTCCAGGGCTGCTGCATGGGGTGTTGCAGGGCAGCCAGGGGTGTTGGCAGGGCAGGTGGGGTGGATTTTGTACCTGGCTGACTTTTCTTCCTGGCTGGTTTGGGGTGTCCTGCCCCTGCCTGCCCAAAGGGGACAGTGTCCAGGTGCCTCCTGATGCCCCACGGCTGCCCCTGGGTGCGCACCCCTGGGTGCTCTGGGCAGAGGGGTCAGCCCCAGGGGTGCATCCAGGTGCCGCCCCACTGTCCCGTCCAGGGAGTGGTGGTTTTCCCCGGGCTGTGCCCTGACCTGACGTGCCCCTTCCTCCCACAGGCCTCAGCGTGCCGGCCTGGTGCTATGCGATGCTCCCTGAAGCGCTCCCTCACAGCTGCGCTTGCAGCCTCCTTCCTCCTCCTCCTCCTCCTCCTCCACGGGGGCAGCCGGCAGCAACAGGATCCCCTGGAGGTGAGTCCCCCACCAGTGGAGAGGCCACTGGAGCATCCTCCATCCCTGCCTGCCCCACACGGACCCTAACCCCAGCTCTGCTCCCTTCCCTGCCCCACATCATCCCCAAACCCCAGCTCTGCCTTCTCCTCTCCCTGGGGTTACCCTGTGCACCTGGGCCTCCCCCGATCCAGGAGCTGGGAGGGCAGGACAGGGGCTCCCCCTCATTTCTGGGTCCCCCTGTTGTCATTCCCCCTTGCTCACACGTGTCCATGGTGCTCTGGGGTCTGACCTGGCTGCCTGTGACTCCCATCCAGGTGGAGCTTAGGAGCTTGGCCCCAGACACAGTCCTGCAGATGCTGCAGCCAGAAGGAGCCCAGCGCATCCTCAGGGACACGGACGACCTCTCTGCACTCCACAACGTCTCCTACCACCTCCTCGCTGGCTCCCTGTCACCCCACAAAAGTGAGTGGCTCCAGGACCTTGGACTGAGCAGGGCTCTGGGTTTGCACATCTCTCCCATCGCAGCTGCATGTCCCAGCATGGACCTGCGCCATTGCTGCTGCTGCCGGGGTGGGCAGGGGTCTTCTTCCAACCTTTTTGGGACAGGGGACGGGCCGATACCTGGTGACCTCCACCCTAGCCAGCCTTTGCTGCTCTGTCTGGGGAGATGGAGGGGTAGAGGAAGGTCTGCGTGCTCCAAGCGTGGTCCATGCTTCTGCACCTTGGGACTGGGGTGACCGCAGACATTTTGGGTTTCCCAGATCTCTGTGGGGAGGGTGGCTGAGATCTCATCTCCCTGGGGTTGAGTTTCCTGCTCTCCAGTCAGGAAGGTGGAGATGGTGGGGCTGGACCACTGGGACAATCGCATAGTGTGGGAGATGTGGGTCAAGCTCTTGGACAGGTGCACAAAAAGCAATTTGCATGCAAACACTACGGGAAGGAGCTTGGGGCAGCCCCATGTGAGCCCATGCTGAAACCGGAGGTCCAGTACATGCACGGTGCTGCACAGACCAGCAGCAGGAGAAACTGCACAAATGCAGCCACAGCTGGGCTGTGGGGAGGGCAGAAGGATGCCTCAGCCCAATGTGGTTGCATCTCCACGAGGATCAGAGTAGGGTAGGGGCATGCTTCCAGGATGTGTAACCATGCCACAAAGCAATCCCTGCCCCGTAGACTGTCTCTGCACTGTTCCTTCCCCAGGTTTGGCTTTTTTTAAGGTGTTTTTCCCAAATATTTCTTCTTCAGAGGAGCCCCTGACTTCTCATCCTGTCCTCTCCCTGCCATTTGGGCCAATTTTGGGCACCTCCTGAGATGCTGGGGGTTCAGCTTCAGAAAGGACCTGCTGGCCTTGGACATGGGGCCATAAACAGCATTAACCGTGCGGGTTGGCCATGTGGAGGCTTTTTGGAGCCCCCTCCTTGTGGCCTGCAGGGAAAAACCTCACTGTGGTGCATCCCAGGTCACCCTTCAGCCTGCTAATGCCTTTCCTTTGCCTTACAGAGTTCTTGGCAGTGGGATTGGCGTCAGTGCGGCGGCCGCGTGGCTACTACCTCCCGGCCACACTCCAGTCCCTCTTCAAGCAGTCGACGGAGGAGGAGCTGCAGGAGATGGTGGTGGTGGTGCACCTGGCCGATGCAGACCCCAGATGGAATGCGCACGTGGCCGCCGACATCGCCCACAAGTTTGCTCATCACATCCTCCTGGGCCGGCTCGTGCTTATCCATGCTCCTCACGAGTTTTACCCCACCCTGGAGGGCCTCAAGAGAAACTACAACGACCCGGAGGAGCGGGTGAGGTTCAGGTCCAAGCAGAACGCAGACTATGCCTTCCTCCTCGCTTTTGCCGCCAACCTCTCCTCCTACTACTTGATGATCGAGGACGATGTGTGGTGTGCCAAGTCCTTCTTGACGGCCATCCGTAAGGCACTGGCTTCCCGGGAAGGCTCCAGCTGGGCCACCCTTGAGTTCTCCAAGCTGGGCTACATCGGTAAGCTCTACCGCTCCAGTGACCTTCCTCGCCTGGCTCGCTTCCTCCTCCTCTTCTACCAGGAGATGCCCTGCGACTGGCTGCTGGTCCACTTCCGCCTCCTGCTCACCCAGAAGGATGTCATCCGCTTCAAGCCCTCCCTCTTCCAGCACATGGGCCTCTACTCCTCCTTCCAGGGCACCGTCAACCGGCTGGAGGATGATGAGTTCCAGGCCGATGCCTTGGACCTTCCAGACAACCCACCAGCAGCCTTGTTCACCAGCATGTCTGTCTTCGAGAACTATGAGCCCCTCAAGGCTTACAGCACAGCAGAGGGGTATTTTTGGGGGAAAGACCCAGCAGCTGGCAGCACTTTCTCGATCGTCTTCCGGCAGCCAGCCCACGTCACCCGTGTCCGGGTGCGCACAGGCTCTGACGAGCGCCGGGATGATTTTCTGCACACAGGGGTGCTGGAGCTGGGCCGGCGGCTGCGGGCTGACGGCCGGGACTGCTCTGCCTACATCACCGTGGGCACCTTTGAGAAGGGGACCTTTGAGCAGCAGGGGCTGGAGAGGGGCATGCCCGGCCCCGTGGAGTGTGTGAGGATCCGGGTAACCCGGGACCAGAGCGAGTGGCTCATCATCCAGAGCATCGACATCTGGACCACGGCAGGCACCTGACCGGGGATGTGGTGGGTTGCCAAAGTGGCTGGATTTTGTACTAAGAGGTCCTTTATTTTTCTCACTCCCTTTTTTGATAAGGAATTAAATAATTGACTCCTGCTGGTGCTGCCGCCTGTCTCTGGAGGGATGGTGGGCGCTGCTGTGGGCTGTGGATGGGGCCCGGAGCAGGGCCCACCAGGCTGTGCCTGCTTGGGGGATGCCCCAGTGAGCAGTGCAGGGGGCGTGGGGAGGAGCAGAGGCTTGGGAGTTTCAGGCTGGGCAGCAGAAAACATTTCCTCCCAGGGAGGATGGTGCACAGGACAGAGCTAATCAGCTAATTAACAAACCAAATAATTAACCAGGCAGTGGCATTTTTTGCAACCTCTTCACACCATCCGTTCCCCATCCGAGTCTTCTAACCTGCAGTTTTTTTCCTCTCCTACCCCATTTTCAAGCTGTTCCTGGGAGGGGCTAGGGGAAGATATGGGGTGCTGCTCACCAAGCCCCTCGCCCTCCAGGATCAGGGACCCGTCGCTGATGTCTCAGTGCTGATCAGAGGGGCACCGGCCACCAGATGGACCCATCGCACCGGCTCAGTCCCTGCACCACAGCCAGGGCAGGGCACCTCTCATCCGGCCGCTGCTTGTGTTCAGACCCTTCAAACAAATTTTCCCCCTCTCAGGGGGCTGCAGTTCCCAGGGACCACACCCTGCCTCCAGGAGGGATTCACACCGAGAGGGAAGGAAAGGGAAGATGGGGTTTCTAAAAGGGGGAGAAAGGTCTAACGACCGAGGACCACGGAACAAGGATGGGTAAAGGAAAATGTGACCTCGGTAGAATGCGAAGCTCTGGGTACTTTTTAGCCCGGCGAGGTGCTGAAGGGTGACTGGGGTACATGCAGGCTGCAGGCACAAAGCCCCTGAAAAGCTTCTGTTCAGATTTGTCTGGCAGGGTCAGCTTGGAGGGCTGGATCCTGCTGGGCAGCTCGATCAAAAGCTGTTGGCGCTAGCAGGCAAGGTGGTGACTAGCGCCTCTCCCAATTAGGCTTTTAGCAACAATTGCTCAGCTTTCAACAAACAAGGAGGAATTCTCATCTGCTTGGCCTTCCTGCGAGACAGCTCAGAGCAGCCTGTCGCTAACTTGTGCCAAGCGGGGCTGCTCTGGTTTGCCAGTGTTTTAAGCCCGGCTCTCCTGGAGCAAGACAGTCACCCTCTGAGCACAGACAGGCACAAACCAGTGCCAGGGGACCCACCTGCAGTGCCAAAACACCCAAGTGCCGTAACCACAGCTCAGTCTCGAGGTCCTGCATCAACTCGCCTGCTGGGCACTGGAATGCAGCCTGGAGAGCAGCCGCTCAGTGCTGGGAGCCCCAGACCTGGTGTGATGGGACTCTTCTCTGAAAAAAAGCCAGCCATGTGATAGATCTTCATCTGCATTTAATACAGAGATGCTATATGATAAATTCCAGCACCTTCCTGACATTATCAATGTTCTCAGTGGGATCAATATACACATTGCAGAATCACTTCAGTTTCCGCCACACAGGCCAAGTACAGTCAGAGCTCTCGGAGTGTTTTCAGTAGCACAAGTGTCCCCTTTCCAGGGCCTCAAGACCCAGACAAGTGTTTACAGTGCTCCAATAAAGCCTTTGCCCCAGTTCTCTTGGACACAAATGCCCCGACCTCATTGTGGGAGCGTCAAGGGTTACTAACGTGGGTACAAATGGAAAGCTTTCTCCCCAGTATGTTTTTATCCACTGCTAAAGCAGGAAAAGATATAAACGTAAATCAACCTTTTACCTGCTGGTCTCTTACTTGTGAATGTACTAATCAGTTCTGTGGTATTCACCTACACAGAAGCAAGCTGCAGTCTCAGTTATGCTGGTGTAAATCTGGACAGACTCCACTGAATAGAGTGGAAATCTGCTCAGTTTACACCAGGGTACGTGCAAACAGCAGCTGACCACTGGCAGGGAACCCCCTCCTCCTCCAGTGCAATGCACTTGTCTCAGCGCCACGATGCCCAGTTAACATCGGTGCAAACTGGAGGAGGAGGAGGAAACTTCTTTATCCCGGAGGAGCGCCACATGATTTATCCCACATAAAAATTATCCTGCTATTTTTATCCCAGGAAGACTCAGCCAGCTTCCAACGCTTCATACCTAGACCCCTGTCTCTTATGCGGGGGTGAGCTGACAGAGACTTCAGTCCCAGCAAGTGGTGCCCGCAGGGTCCAGCCAAGCACAGCGCACTGGAGCTGCAGCCCCTACTCGAGTCAGTCCATGAACCGGGACAGCAGCGCTGCATACAACCGATCATTTACATGCAGCCGCGGGGCTAACAATCAGCACAGATCTCAGCCAGGTAAGGGTTAAGGAGCCTCTGGGCTGAGAGATAAAGGGCAAGGGGACAAAACCAGAGGCAAGCATTTTGGTCTGCCTCTCTCTATGAAGATGGTAAATCAAGAGAGGGTTAGAGCTTTCAGTCAAACACCACAGATGTCCTGAAGGATGACTTGCTGTCTGTCTCGACCAGCGGAGCTACCATCTCTTGGGAAGTGGTGCCGCATAGCTCAGCAAAGATCTAGCTCAGCATCTTGTGGCGGTCAAAAACCGTCTTCCTCTGCTCCTGCACCTGGCGCTTCCAGCGCTGCTGGGCCCCCTCCACCCTCTCCAGCACCGTGTTGGCTCTGGTGCCAGACGGGGTGGGGGCTGCGGCCAAGGAGCGAGCATCCTGCAATGGAAAGAAACGGTGAAAGAGATCAAGGCACGCCCCGCCCGAACACAGAAGGTGGTGGCTTGACTCTGGGAGAAATTTCAACTGAAAGAGCAATTCAAGGCTTGAGTTGTCCTCACGAAGAACCTCATTTTCAGAGCTCCTCAACACCACCCCCCCAACTCCAGCTGGAAAGCTTGCTCTTGGGGACCACCCACGGCAAAGTCATAGGCCCCAAACAAAAAGTCCCCAGGAGAGGAACTGCACTAAGTCTAAACCTCTGCTGGAAATCCACTGCTAGGAACCTGCTTTAGCAGTGCGGCTCCTTGCAGATTGCATCACCCCGCTGAAATTGGACCAACCATTTCCCTTGTCCTCAGCGCACTAGCTTACACAGTAGCTGCTCATCTGTTTCTCGGATGGTGCTGCAGGACTTCTGTCCAGCCCCGCTGTTCAGACTGCTCCAAACCACCACATTTACACTGCAGTAATGTCAGAAGGCCCCTTGGCTGGGGATCCATCGTGGCACACAATCACCAAGGCAATCACAAGGCCTATCCCAAAGAGTCTACAGTCCAGCACACTGAAGTAAGATAAACCTCGCATAATATCAGGCATCTACAGTGTGCACCTAGATCTAAATCTGAATTATTCCTGTGGAGCGGTGGAGCAAAAGCATACTTTTAGGATACAATTCATCTCCTCCTGCAGGACCTCCTTTTTTTAGCAGAGGGAGGTAATGGATAGACGGTGCACTTCAGAGCAGCTACTCCTCATTTACATCAGCGTATGAAAGAATTGGGCCAAATAGTTTACACTTACAACAAAGTATAAACAGAACAGTCTGATCCAGTGGTTTTCTCAGAGACTAGGAAAGAAGAGTATCTTCAAACATTGAAGCTTCCCTTCTCAAAGTGTGACTGAGCTAATCACTAGCATCCAGAGTCCCCAATTGCTAGGGAAGGCCTCCTCATGAGTCTCTTCCCAGCAGCCGAGGGCCTGGAGTGGCAGCCAGGGCAATGCTTGAGCACAGCCCTGGGGCTCCACCAAGGGAAGGAACTCCGCTCCAGGAGAGAGCTCTGCCTAGCACTGCACCCTGCTAAACTGCACATGTCTGAACTGAGAAAGCCACAGGGAAAGCTGTGTCGCAGAGCCACATGCTGCACTAACAGGCAGCAAGTCTTGGACAGCCCTTGCATCCCACAAACAGAGCGTGAGCTACAGATGCAATCAAGCATGAGAGCTAATCACTGCGCATGCAGCCACTCCACTCCTCCACACTAGCCATCAGCTCTGCCTCCAACACTTTCTCTCTGAGAGACTATCCCCATCTCAGTCTCCTGTATTTCCCTACAAAGGAAGGGAAGCCTCAGGGGAAGAAGAAAAGATTTACAACTCAGGGCGCTCTTGTTCTGAAATCCGCCTTGGAATCAGGCCTGATCATTTCCCCTAAAGCACCCCCTCTGTCCCACGGGGAAGGATGTTGTATGCTGGATGCTGAAATTGCATGAATTTCATGCAGTGAGAAATTTGTCCTCCCCCAAAATCTGTGTGAGAGAGAGAGAGAGACAGGCTCTCTTTGCTGCTGGGTCCTAATCTCCTTGCCCAAGACGTCGGATGCCAATGTCCCCCAAAAAGATCAGATCTAAGTGAAATTCTGCTCTGGGGAGAAGCACAAGGAACAAGAGCCTGGATACAACAGGGCCCAGCCCCAGAGCAGGGTCAAACAACAGCACCTCAGAGGCTGCTCTTCTAAGCAGCTACAAGAGAGGTCAGCCCCATGCTTCAGCAAATAATTAAACCCATCCTTCCCTGGAAGCTCACCACCAAGTAACTACACCTAGGACACTGCACAAACAGGAACCATTTGACTTCTGGTTTCATCTAGATGGACATATCAAATTCAGGCCGCTTGGTAAAACGCCACCCCCTGCCCCAGAGGACAGGTCTTGTCTTGGGCTCGTAATACAGAAACTGTACTTTGAATATTTCCTTGTGCTTCAGCATGATCTGCACAGATTTGAGTCTAAATGTTTACCTGTGGTAAGTGCCCAAAAAGCAACAGCACTAGTCCCACACTGGATCAGAGTGGACAAGCACGAGGTCACTCTGTTTCCCTGTCAGCCATTCTCTTGTCACCCTACCACCCTGTCCCCACCGTGACCACAGCCACCCATGTGCACCCTGCACGCACCAGCAGCACAGCCTCACCTCATTCTCCTCCTCATTGCGCAGGGGCTGGGTATAAGCATCTGGCTTCCGGATCAGAGGGTCCACCAGCACAAGGAAAGCCATGTAAAGCAGCAGTGCCCCCACCACAGACAAGTAAATGATGATGATCACCTGCAGTTAAGGACAGCGCAGTGGAAAATGATCGGTAGTGTAGGTAAGAAGCACCACAGAGGCCAGGAAGCTCCATCCACAGCTGCCTCTGATGTTTGATCTCTCATTCTAATTTTGCTCACTAGAAAGTCTCTTGCACTTGCAGGAAGGCTGATGAGATGTAAGTGCCATCACTGCATAAACTGTGCTGATCTTCTCCGCACTGTGCCAATTTAGGACATGTGCTGCATGTGAAAGGAGACCAACAAGATGGGTCCCCGGTCAGAGGTGCTTGGCACTGTCACACAGCCTCAGCAAGAAGACTGGGCTCCTCACTGCCAGGAGCCCTCCTGACTCAGACTCAGTGCCCCTGGCACTACCACTGTGTACTAGCTGTGATAGTTTTATTTTCCCTTTCTGGGCTCTTCTCCAGGAACCCACCAGTCTAGCTGTGCCTGGGATGGCGTGGCATGGCAAGAACGAGCCAGACCCACAATTACCTTGATGGTGGTGGTGCTGCGCTCCTCGTACTTGCATTCACACAGCAGGCAGTAGGCCTCCACATCATTCCCTGGCACCGGCATTGGCTCCACAACGTGCAGGCAGTTGCTGCAACACAAAGAAACCAAAATCAGCAACGGGACAAGGTGAAACCAATGCTCCGTGGAAGGACGCTGGGGTGACTTTTTCTGTGTCCCAGCTTTCCCGTCAGGCTGATAACACTGATCCAGTTTTAAGAGTTCTTCTTGCAGCTCAGCTAGCCCAAAGTTCCTGGGATAGACTGTCCAAGCGCCTTCTGCAGGGATCCGGTCCATGTGAAAGGGACTGGAGGGTACACCCTACATCTGCTGAGAGCCATGGCTTAAGAAGTCATGCCTCCCAGATTCTTCAATGTCTGTTCAAAAAATGCCCCTCGCCTGGGTTGAACATCACCTACCAAAACAGCTTCCTCTGCAAATGCACAGGCTGGGAATTAGTTCCTTAGCACCAACTGGAAACTCTGCAGCGTTGGCTTTCATGGACCGACCCCTCAGGCTTCAACCCACAACTCACCAGTCCTTCTGCGACACATTTTTGTTGTAAATGTGCCCACTGATGTTCCGGTACGGGGGACAGATGCACTTGCAGCGGATGTCCTCCGAGCTCTGCAGAAGCAAGAGGAGACAGCATTAGTGAGTGAACACGCGTGTACAGTTCTGCTGCCCTCACCACCCAGGGGTGTGGGAAAAGGCAAAACATTCTCTAAGAGACACAGGACTTCACACTATGTCTCTTCTTCCTGCACTGCTTCTTTCACAGTTCTAAACTTCACAGTTTTAAAATGGCTTGAGCACCTCTGCTCCAGACACCAGGTACTTTTCAAACAAATTTTAAAATGCAGTCTCCAAAACACAGCAGAAGGCAGGGCAGAGGCCACTGTCACGTACATTCAGAGCTCTACAATGATAAATACGCATCTGCTATAGCACTCCTTATCTTTGCAAACTTCCACAGAAACACAGTTGCTTCTCTGCCATTTTTGTTTCTGTTGTACTACACACACAGTTCAGTGCTTGTGTCTGAAGCTGTTCACTCACCTTGCCGGCTCGTGCTGGAGGAGAAAGGATGCAGCACAGCAGTGCTATCAGCAGCACGGAGCTCGCACGCTTCCAGGTGCACCGGGCAAACATCATGGAAGCCTGAGGAAACAAAAATTCACATCCAGGATAGAGGATCTCAGCTGAATGCAGCCAGAATGAGTTAGTTTGAGCTTTCCTTTTTGGCCCACTTGCCTGTATTTTGCCCAGGAAGTAGAATTTTATCCCTGAATCAAGGCTGATGCCAGTCAGAAACTCCTGGAAACACTTTACACGGATCCCAAGAAACACTCCTATCAAAAAGGCTTCCACCGTCTAGAGCCACACATCCAAACTACCACAGTCCTGCAAAACGTATTGCTGGCGGACTTACAATTTGACTTCTGCAACTCCACATAACCTCCTGTGACTCTCTTACTATTGTGGAGCTCCGCAACAGGTATTTTGCTGCTGACAGTTTTGCCCAGTAAAAGATACAGAACCAGGAAAACCACGGACCAAGAGTGACCTGAAGAAGTACACTGGGGCCTCATTGCTGTTTTGTATAAAAAAATGTTAAATCATTCATCTTCTGATACTCAAAAGTTTTGCTTCTGAAGGGGTCAGCACATTTTCCTCTCTCATGAGCCATGAACTATGGCAAGGGGGTGGAATATTTACCGATTCCTGAACCTCCTTTATCCCGAGATACCTGTTCAGTAAAATCCTAGTTTTTAAAAATTATTTCAAGTTGCTAGCCTGATGAATTCATTACATGCCTTTTGCTACATACGCACAAATAAAGTTGTTCTAGAGATGTGTGTTTGCACAAATCCAAAAGAATATGAGTTCATTTTCTTTGC
The DNA here is from genome assembly GCA_013389945.1 of Fregata magnificens. Lineage (NCBI taxonomy): Eukaryota > Metazoa > Chordata > Aves > Suliformes > Fregatidae > Fregata > Fregata magnificens. The sequence goes on along the minus strand of WAAD01035865.1, from coordinate 314,847 downwards.
CACAAAAAGCAAAGCTGGTCTTAACAAGGCTGGCATTCACATTTGCAATGGCATCACCCTTGGAGACAAAAGGCACAGCAGGCCTCATGGTGCCACCTTGGGGACAGCTCTGAAAAGCCAATTCAGCACAGCATTATTCAGTGAAGGTAATTTACACCTTCATTAATCAGCTCCATACGCCACGCGTAATCCCACAGCTAACTCCAGGTACTTATACTCTATTACCTAACATAATTCCATTAGTATTTACATCAGTGGAATATTCTATCACCGTTTGCTTTATCTTACGTCAACACTCTAAAAATTAATGTAACTAATTCTTCACTGATTTTATGGATTACAAATACCAAGTTCCTCTCTTTATCTAAACAAAACACCAGCCACTTCTAACAAGCTGACCTGCCAAAAACCATCAAAATGCATTCCAGTCCTATCAGCTTATCACAGGATTTCTTAACCCTTTCCACCCCAGTTAGCAGAAACCTCCTCACCCAATGGTTCTTTCTTTGGAAACACCCTTCCACATCAGGGTTTTAGCTCTTCATCAGAAATGCTGGTTAACGTATGACTTATCTGGGCTGCACAGTGCACATTCCCCATTGTAAGTGTTTTTGGATGACTATTTGTTTGAATTTTTAACTCAACAATGGAGTGCGTATCTGGAATTTAGTTCTAGCCTGCTCAACTAAATTCACATCATTCAAACAACTCGTAACTGTCATTTTTAATAAAGGCAGGGGGAAACACGTGATCTATTATACCATGTTTATCAGCAACAAAATAAAAACTTGGAATGACACCTAGACAGAGTCCGCCCATCGTGAACTGTAAAACACTGGTGGCCACACAAAGGGCAATCTACCTGTAGTTCGTTCCAAGTTTGACAGCATACGTTCAAAGGGGCGCTTGCACACATGCCTCAAAGCTATTGTTTTCCAGACAACCAGCCACGCTTACGGCACCCATCTGTCCAAAAGCATCTGTATCTGGACCAAAACCCAACAGCGCTGGGAACGACAGTGGAGGAGAGGGGCTCACACGTGGTTAAGGTCCCGGGGGTCGTGACTGAGGAGCGGGGCTCTCCCCGGCACGAAATCCCCCCAAAAGGAGGCACAACTGCACGCATCGCCCTGTGCCCCTTCTCCCGGGGAGCAACCCCAACAAACTCTTCACCTTTAGCATCACCTGCAGCCCTTTTAAGACTAAATCTACGACGGCTCCGACGCATTGCCCACCACCGCCCCGCCCGGGATCGCTGCTCCAACCACCCCCGGCACCGAACCGACCCCCTCGGACCCCCGGCTCCAGGCCAGCAGCAGGCCCCTCCGCAAGGGTTCATTCAAGCGGACGCTCGGCCCCGCGGGGGTTCCCACAACCCAGCGCCAGCCCGCTCCAGGGGCCTCCCGGGACACCGCCGGTAATCCAGGCCGCCGCCGCCACCGGAGCGCCCCCACCCACCGAGCAACCGACCACCGGGCTCCC
>WAAD01035865.1:277111-313226 GCA_013389945.1 Fregata magnificens | reverse complement strand
GGTCCTGAGGAGCCGGTCCGCACCCCCTTCCCGCCCCTCAGGGCTGAGAGGACGGGGTGGCGGGCGGCCGGCGGTGATCGGCCCCGAGGCCCCGGGAGTGCCCGGGCGGGATCGCTATTGCCAGACGGGGTTAGGCGGACCTGGGCTGGGGCAGCTCCCCCCTCGTCGGGCAGGCCAGGCCGCCCCGTCCTGGGGCTGAGCCCCGGGAGAGCCCCGTTCTCCCTCAGAGCAGCGGGCTCTGCCTGCCAGACCTGCTCCCCTCAGCTGGCCTTGCTCCGTTCACACCAAAGGTGTTGCTCTGACCATCAAAGGGGAAAACCCGGGCCACAGCGGTGCCCTTGGTTAAGTTTTTTGGCTGACGTACGGTTATAAATTGTATTCATGATCCTCTAGGCTCAAAGGCCGCAGGCCTGCAATCAATCTCATGTATTAGAAACCAATGACTCATTTTCGCTCCATCATTGTGCCAAGAAGAGTGTTGTGCCTTTCCAAGGTCATGGGGTCTTGCATGTGCCCAAAGACAACACTTCTGAGATCTGGCTCTAGAACTATCTTGGTTTTGCCCCATTTTCTGTGGCCACACTCTTGACTTCGGGTGTGGAAATAACCTTGGCCGTGGCCCTGCTCCTGTGGCAGCTCCCTGGGAAGCTCCGGTGGGTCAAATTACTTCTCCGTTCACTCCGGCATTTTGCTGATTTACCTGAGCTCTATGTCTGTGGTGCCGGGTAAAGTCAGGATCTAATTCTCTTCCAGGTAAAAAGCTTCAACTGCTGGAAAATTAAAAAAAAAAAAAAAAAAAAGAGACCCAAACTTTTGGTTTAACTTCTTGAAACCTTGTGGCTGGTGGCTGGAGAGGCTGTGCCTCGCCTGGGGTGAGCCTGGGCACGGGGAGGCCTTTTTGGGCCGTGTCTATGTCTAGTGATGGGGCTGCTCCATGCAGCACTGCAGCCCCATCCCGCCTCGGTGGCAGGAACCTGTCTGCAACGATGCCGTGAGGAGCCATGGCCCGTCGTGGGAGGGGTGTTTCCAGTCCTGACAGAGTTTGCTTCTTTGATGAAAATAAAAATGAGAAGACTAAGGTGAGATATATTCAGCCAGAAATATGTAACTCAGAGGGGAACGTCTGTCTGGCATAGATAGTTTTAACTTTTTAGAAAGGAGTAAATTGATTGAGACTGCTCGTTTTAGGGTTTGTGGAATGTATAGACTGTGGAAACTGCCAGCCTTTAAAATGTCCCACACTACTCCATGCACCCAGGTATGGGAATTACTTACGTAAAAGCGTTTTCTCACCCCATTGCTGTAATGTGTAAAATCCTGACCCTGCCACGGCTGCATTCCCCCCCACACTCAGCTGGAGTCTGTTATGGGACCGTGGCCTACGTCAGCTGGACTGATGCAAGGAAATATTCCATGAGAATAATCCTGGGTATTGGATGCGCAAGGGACTTCTAATTCATTCCTCCTACTCCAGTGTTGCCGACTGGAAGAACCTCTTTGGTGCTAACTCGCAGATCTGACTTCAGCGCAGAACCTTAGGCCTGGCTGCAGGACGCTGTCAGTGTTGTGAAATGACTGAGTTTTTACAGGTTTAAAAGCCAGATGACCACGGGGATTTTATGTTACCAACTTTCCCAGCACGATTGGTGGGAAGGTATTTTTATCTTGTTGTCACAACAATCTGTTTTTCTGTGTTCTTTTGCAGCCCAAAGGTACATACCACTGCTGCTTGTGGGGCTGGAGTAAGCTGGATAGACACCTGGAGGAAGCAGCCTGAACTGGTGACAAGACACTGAGTGATCCCCTTGGAGTAAGTAAAGGAACGGCCCAGACAGCTGAGACACTGAGTGCAGGGATCAGGTTTTTTAGGTGAGTGCCTCAAAGACAGACCCACCAAATACAAGATGAGCTTGAAAGTTGCATTTCGGTTTCAAGTCCCTTTTTCAAGAGACTGGTTTCCGATTCCTTGGAAGGGAGGGTTAGCTGCATGTGCATTTCCTTTATAGTGATGGGAGGGAGATCTCACACACACCACCTCCAGGAGACCATTTTCTGTTCCCTTTCTTGCTGGCTTTCCCTGTTCCCAGCAGCCTTTTTGTCTGTCCCAGGTAACTCAGATGCAGTGGGCTCAGTTATCTTCTGGATGTCATCCCTGTCGCTGTGTCTAAAGCCCAGCAGCAGTGGAAACAGAGTTTGGCTGGAGGGAGCAGGATTTGCTGCTTTATTTCTCCCTACCTGTTGCTCAGCCTCGTCCTCATTTGTAAGTGCACCACTATACAGATCCAACAGATGTGGTCCTGTTTCCTGAATTTCTCAGTGTGCTGAATGCAGGTCCCTTCAAAAATCTAGCTCCAGTAGTGGGTCCTGAACCCTTAGAGATCTTGCCCTGGATTCCACGTAATTTGGGTTGATGTTAGACACTGAAACTGGCCTGCAGAGATCTGTGACTTGCACAGTGGTCTGGCAAGAGGCTTCATCGTACTTTGGAGACCGCAGGATTAGCAATGACTTTGGAGCCATTCATTCCCGGTTTCTGTCTCTCACTTTGTTGGCAGCAGACAGGTGAGAGAGGTGCCTCAGAGGAGCTTTCCATAGGTGGTGTCCTGGGAATAGAGGCTAAACACAATTCATTTGGCATGGAGGGAGAGGGAATCGGAGATCGGCATAGGAAACAAAGAAACACAAATATGTAAAAGAGGGGAAACGCATCAGGCATCACTGTTAATGCCCTGAACCCTCCCCTTACTGTTGTAATTAGTCCTTACTGGTATCCGTAGTGTCAGCTTTTGAAGGACAGGTGGCATTTTTGTTAACATGACCAGCGGCTAAGGACACACAAAACCAGCTTGTCCTTGTTGTTTCTGGAAACAGGTGTTAGCAACTACACTGTAAACCTTCTTCCGGCACAACAATGGGGTCACATCAGCTGCCGGATATTTAAAGGGCAATTTATTTTAAATTGTAAACAAACAGATTGACTTGTGAATATCCTGGAGATACATCCTACCAATATAAAAGGCATCCTGTAATTCAGGGAGAAGACACTTCATTCTTCAGCTGCTGCAAAATGATCTGGTCTTTGTATTAAGCATGAAGTGAAATTTGCTCGCAAAATGCTTTCAGAATTGTAAACTGACAAGAGAGGATGCAAGGGTGCTTGGGCATTGGGCCAACCTCCCTGAGCTGTCTTCCTTGCGCAGGATGGTTGGTTAGACCAAGGAATAGCAATTCTTCTCTCTTTTTGCTGTCAGCTCCCTTATAGCTCCAAGGAAGGGGCTTCTGGTGACATGCCTCAGTTTCCTCAATCAAATGGTACACAGCAGTGCTACAGGGTTTCTGTGAGGGTGACTGAAGAACTTGTGAGGGTCAGAGGAAGTGCTTGTGAGTGTGCGTTGAGATCTCAACATGAAGAAGCTGATGATCTTAAAAAGACCTGTAGAAGCCTCATAGAGATTTCTGAGCATATGTTAATGAACAAACATTGTGAATCACAGGCAGGAGCAGCTGGTGCCTGCGTGGGGGTTGACAGAAGATGTGGCTTTCCCAGCATGCTGGACTCTGATAACCCGGGAGATACAGTGTCAGTATGTGTCCTTTGGTCATGCACAGACAGGCTGGCGTTGTGAAGGACCCTCTGTCAAGCATTACCTCCCATGGGATGAGCAGGGTAGAGAACAACCATTAATGTAACAGCCATGAAAGGATAAATCTGGACTATAGAATTTGGTGTTGGGTCTCATGGCTCACAGCTGTGCAGCAATTGCTCACTCACACCTTGAAGTGTGATGGTAAGGAGACTCGTAGCGTTGGCAGTGGGGTGCCTCTGGGGCGGCGAGGGGGAAACAATCCAGATGTGGCTTATGTCCCAAAGGGCTTGACTCATGCTTCTCCACCTTAGTTGCATTTAACCGTTTCGTAGGCTGCTTTTGCCCCTAGGCTGGAAACCATTTCCAGTCTAAATATTCACAGTTTACAAACAGGACAGCTGAGGAGAGAGGCCTTGTCCAAGTTCACCCAAGCGCCTCTTGCAGTGCTAAGACTAGAAGAGAGAGCTGCTACACCCCAGGGCAGTGCTCTAGCCACTGGTCCACACTGCTTCCCTCTGCTTGAGTTTGGTGTGCTTTCCTAAGCAAAGAACAGAGGCCTTGTTAGAGGGAGAAGGGAATTCTCTGTGGCCAGAAGTATTTTTCAAGAGTCAACGCTCTCTCCTGGAGCCTGGGAGCCTGTGTGGTGATGCAGCCCTACCGTGAACCACACAGGAGGCTGAGACGTAGCCTCATCTGCTGGAGATGCCATCTAAGGGGGTACAGGAATGCGCTTTTATGGAGTTGGGGCAGATAGAGACCTTGCAGAGCCAGACACTTAACTGTTTTTTCATCTTCTAAGACACCAGTGTAGAGCACTGTCTGCAGAAGTGGCACGCACAGCACATTTGGGTGTATAGATGTCTGTGAAGCATCAGTGACACCCTTCCTGCTCTCCTCCCGCTAATGTGTGTGTGATGTGGGGGAAGAGGGGAAGGAATAAAGTCAGGCTGGGTGTGATCATGTTTGTGAGACTGAGCGGCTGCAGCCTCTGGTGACAGTCCTCTGCTGTTTGGTTGCTTTGCACCCATCTCTGCACTGCACAGGCTTCCCTGTAAGTCTCCTTCTGACTTGGCAGAGAAACACTGAAGTTGGCACTCTTTTCTGTGACACCTGGTTCAGCCAAAAATAAGTTTCTCCAAGATTTTTGATGGAATAGCATGAAACACTGCAACATTTAGGCCTAAGCGCATTATTGGCATCAGGCCTGCTGTAGCTTGGTTTTACCTCCTAAGGTCATGCTCCTGCTGGGCTGCAGTCATCCCAGCCCACCTCACGCTGTGATCTACTCCTGCAAACTTCGTCAGCTAAGAGCTATTGAGCTGGGCTGATAGTCAGGGATCCCTCCTTCTGGTTCGGAGTGGGGGAAAATACTTCGCACGAGACCAAGGAAGTCCTTCCTGCCAGAGGTCACTGCTTTGGGGGCAGTTTAAAGCCAAGTCCCCATGGTTTGGAAGGATTGCTTGGTGCTGTTTTGGGAGCAGCAGTATCGGACCAGGTGTCTCAGCCCTCTTCCAACTTACACAGTTGGGGTTTTGTTTCCCTAAAAATTCCCAAATCTCAACTGAATACGGGATTTGTCATCTTCTGACCTGCCATGCTGAGCTGCTGCTAAACAGCTGCTCTGTTTTGGAAAGGGTGAAGTGATTTCTGTGGAGAGCCCTGGGCAGGATGAATTGCCAGTGTGTGAAAAGGCTGATGGGACTGGGAGGGGGCTGTGTTTATAGGATCCCATCTGTATTTGGCTCTCTCGGAGCATGGTGCTCTCCAGAAATGTTAGTAGCAACTTGGAGAAATGATTCAGTTGCGTTTGGAGGAGGTAATTTTCAGTGTAAGTAAAGTGTATGCTCAGTTTTTCTGGCAAAGAAGAGAATGCAAAAACGTTAATAATGGGCAGGTTCCCTCAGTACAACCCAAACGCTGTGCCTTCTCAGCTGTGCCATCAGCTTTTAATTTGGGAGTCCCCAGATGGGCCATCCCTATGTATCCATCAATGCAGATGGGAGTTTTGCCTCTCACTTCAGGGCTGAGCCTCAAGGAGGAGAGCAACAGAGGCTCCGGCTACAGTAGCTTGTCGTCTTCTGCGTGGACCAGCACTAGAGAGAGCTGTCCCCTCAAAAAAGGGACAGGGAGTGATCATAAGCCTTTTATTTCTATATTACTTGGAGGAATTAAAACATAAGCCAGGAGAGCAAGCACTGACATGCAGGTGGGAAGCTCCTGCAGTCTCCCCGTATTACCCTGATCCCTTTAATACAAGTGCATAAGCACACCTATATGGCATCACATCAGAGCATCTAGCCAAATAGCCTGCTTCTCGCTTTGTGTAACAGCGATGCGTAGGGCAGGGTGCAAGAGCTGTCCTAGTGTACAAGGATTCACTCCCCAGTTTGCGTCACAGGTCCATCTGTGTCTTAGGAACTTCCTAAACCAAAGACCATGGGCTCATTTCAGTATTTAATAGCTGCTTGATGAACTTTCCTCAGAGAATAAGAATGTGGGCCTAATCCACTGTTGTCTCTGCAGCTTTTGTTATCAGCTGTAGTAGAGTACATATATTTATGATCAATTATAGTGACATATTACAGTCACATGATGTCATTGGCAGTCACCCCAGCTGTGCTGAAATTAACCCAAACTGCTGTATTTCCAGCTGGGGGACTCCAATCCGTGAGGGATTGCCTGTGGTGTGGGATTTCCCTGTACATGATCTTTTCAGGTCAGACTTGCTCCCCAGAAGGCAGCGACGCTTTTGTTAGAAAATATTCTGTCCTGTCTAAATTAATCTTTTTGTTGCTAATCTTGGAGGTAATAAGATAGCGGGGTGGCAGGCAGCACTGTCATCACACGTGTAGGTTTTATTAAAAATAGACTTTAAAAAATAATTTCTTGGGCCCTTTTAAAACGATCCTGGACCTTTGTCAAGAAAACTCCATGCTTTTCCTCCCCCAGCATTCCTCTCTCCTTGGAATCCTGCTTCCCTTATGTCTTTTCGGTTAGCCTTGCTTGCTGCCGTGGATATTATTTCTCATATCATATTTCACCTTCCCCCTCTCCATGCCCCACTGCAGCCACTGAACAGGACAATCGCCCTATCCCAGCAGGATGGGAGGAGATACTGTTGCTGACAGAAGGCTATACGAGGCAATTAACAGCTTTTACCAGCAAGTAGACACTGATTGGAAAGCAGGTTATTCTGTACTTCTCAAAGAGCCATTCCCTACTTATCAAAGAGCCTTCTACTTGGAAGGAAGACAAAAGAGGGCCTGGGCACAGAAGCAGCTCTGCACTACCGCTGTGGTGGCTTTCTGCTTGGTCAGGATGTTTTCAAGAGTAGGTTCCAAGTGGGTTTTTTTGACAGGAGTGGCCTGTGCAAATGTGACACACCACCACTGAATGCTGCCACATCACTGAAACCTGCGCTGGATTGTTCTGGGCTTCTGGCTCTGTGTAACAAATGGTCCCATGAGCAGTAGGAGTGAGCCAAAAATCATGTTTCCCTCCATTGCTCTTTTGGGCTCAGTGACAAAGGGGTGTGTAATGCAGAGCAAGATTCAGCCTCTGGCTGTAGGAGTAAAGAACGTCTGTGGAGGGAGGTACTTGCCCTTTCTATGGAAACATGGGTGATCTGCACTGCTGGGACTTGCAGACCACTGAGAGCAGCCTTGGTGCAGAGAGAGGGGCATGGGGACTGCTGTGCCAGAAGGTGTTTGGTGCAACACTGGAAGATACTGGGAGGTTACTGGAAGGTGCTGGTAGGTAGGTGGTGGTATCCTGCTTCAGAACGCACTGGCAGCGATGGAAAGGCTGACACCAAGGTCAGTAAGCGCTGCACCGGGCATCCCAATCATCTCCTGAATCTCACCATCAGCTCAGCATAGTCTGCTGCAGGGATGTGGGGTCTCTGCTGGAGCCTTGCCGCAGGCATTGGAGCAGCGGAGACCTGTGCTCCTGAGGTGGCAGGAGAGCTGGAGAAATGCCCAGAGCCAGTCTGCTCTGGAGGGAGCTCTGGATTGATTAGTGATCCGCCAGACTGCCCCAGCTTTGCAGGGTCAGGTCTCTGCTGCCTAGTGCTGCGTTATTTACTTACCACTAACTCCCTTCAAAGGTATGCCCTAGGCTAACAGATATCTAGCGGGTGGCAGTGTACATCCCCTGTTTCTCTCCCAGTTGGCCCTATTTATAGATTTCAAATGTTGGCAGGTAGGGGAAGTGAGACATCTGAAGTATGAGGGACTGTCACCGAGAAGGCAGGGATATTTATCTGAGTTGATGAAACTTCTTGTCATTGCACAGTATCAGAAACTCTGCACATGTGTTGTGGATCATCATTTCCAGGGCATTGGTGGGCTTGTCATTCAGGACAGAGCAAACAAAACATTGTTAGGGTGGGAAGAGGGATTTCTACCTGAATAAATGATACCCAGTTATCACCACCTGGAAATTTCTCCTGAGGGCTAAGATAACATCTCTCCCTTTGTATTTCAACAGTCTGATCTCCCAGAGCTGTATGTTTGTCTTTTTTTCTACGCACACAGTGCAAGCTGAGGGAGCACCCTCTCAGCTGCATGTCAGATGGGCTGAAATATCTTCCTGGTGATTTAAAGCCAGTGGAGAGTGTCTCCATTATTGCCTCCATTACTTCTTTTGTCTTATCTACAGAAAGCTACTGCTGGTGATCTGCAGTTGCTCAGCAGGAACCTTTGCCACTTGCTGTTCAGTGTTGGTTCCTCCAAACTCTTGGAGGAGGGCCCTCGGTGTGCTGTGAGACGTCCTTAGATCTTTATAGGTCTTCTACCTGAAGTCCAACAGGAATAAGCAAAATTCTCCTGAAAACTGATCTTGCTGCAATGGGCAGATTTCACAGTCCCTTCCCAGTCTTGATGTCTCTTTCCTTGTTGGGGAATAGTCATGACTGGTAATACAGGGATGGCCAGATAGTCTGTAGGAGCAGTGGCCAGGTGTGCAGGGTGTCCCAGTGGCAGGGATTACCACTGTGCTCACAATAACAAGCTTGTACTGGTGCAGAGAGCTGGGATCCTGTAAAACCACTGCCATTTTTTCTGCCTGCTCCCATGACAGAGCTCTAGCTGCAAAAAATACCTTAGCAGGTACAGCTCTAGAAAAGTTTGGGCTTGGACTAGAGACTTCTGAAGTCCCTTCCCTTCTGTGATTCTGTGTTTTATGACACAGACATGATTTGAGGCATTGCACAGGGACCAGTGACCAGCATAACACCACTCTGTAGATGTCTTTTCCAGAAGGGATTTATTTAAAACCCAAGGCAGCTAATACTTAAGTGTCTCTGCAGACTCATCTCCTGTTTCCCCAAAAGCAATCTCATACCTCTCATGCCAGACAGATAGTGGTAAGGCAGGCACGCACACCTTGAACTCTCGCAACCCAAGCAACCTGCAGCCCAAGCAGCCCCAAACAGTGCTACCACCATCACCATACATCACAGCTGCCGATGACAGCCCAGCTATTTCTGCTGGCTGAAGGTGTTCTCTTGCTCCCCAAGACCCAAGAGGCTTCTACTACAACTTAGAGAGCCAGGGCTGGAGCAACAAAGCATCTGGAAAAGAAAGGGACTTCCTTTCATTTTTTTTTTTTCTCCTTTGACAAATATTTCAGTGCAGATGCTGAGTACCTTTTAATTCACATTAATTTGCCTATGTGTGCCGTTTCTTCCAAAGTCAGTCCCTTTTTGGGGGTCCTTAGGTCTCTCTGCAGGGCTGAAGAGCCAGATTCTGCATGTGTACAGTCCTGTTCTGGGGCAGAGAGATGAATTTATTCACCCTCCTCAAAGGGCTGGTGAAATACCTTGGTGCTGGTCACTCATCTGAGTGTGACCAGGAGCTGGAAGGAGCCAGCTGGCAGGACATTAATGGCAGCAGTAGTTTGTACTCTGAAGAGGCCAGAGAAACATGGCACCAGATCGAACCAGGGTTCCATGTCCTCCAGGATCTCGCCTCGCCCAGTACCCAGAGTTGTGGCCATCATTCTGCATGCTCCTGGAGGAGAGGCTGCCCTGACCTCCAAGCTCTTCTCTTCTCTTGGGCCAGTCCTGCAGGGCAGTAGTCCCCATCCACCCGTTAGTCCCAGCCGCTTGGAAGTCCTGCCCAGGTCACCCTCTGCGTTCCACCCAAACAGGCTGCCAAAAGCTGCAGTTGCATGTATGAAGATTGAGGGCAGTGCTAAGGAGCGCTGCAGCAGGGAAGGTGGGTTCATGCTTCCCCTGAGACCTTTTTTTCTGAGCATGATAAAGCTGAAAGCTCAAATGGGCTCTCAGACCTGACTGGACAGTGGATGGCTGCAGTAGGAGCCATCTTCATAAAAGTTAATTGAGCCTATGTGATCCAGAGTGTTGAAGGGACAATGTACACCTAGTGTTTTATCCTGAATTGCTCTCTTGCAGAGGAACATTTCACTTATCAGAAAATCAGACCCTCTTCTTTGTGTGCTAGCTTAGGTGCTGGCAGCTCAGCCTGCCGAGACAGCAGGTGCAGAGACAGTGGTTAGTGCTTCAGCCAGGCTCGGCTTTCCTTGTCCAAATGTGAGGCCGTAACAGTGGCGATGCGCTGACAGAGGGAAGGGGCCCTGAGGAAGCAGAGGGGAGAACGGGTGTGTGCCCTTTCTCCGCAGCCTTCTCCCGCTGCAAAGGTGTTTATCCTAATGACAAGTGCTGTGGTCCTTTCATAACTGCTGCATTAGCAGAGGATCAAGTAGCACTTAATGGGAGCAGTCTCCCTCATGAAGTATGATTGAAAAGGTCACTGAGGTGGAAGGGAAAATATTTGCAGCAGGCTGACATAAGCCTTGGCTTCTGATTGACAACAGGTGTATATTTTATGGGCTGCCCTCCCCATCCAGCATTTTTGCTGCCCTCCCCTCCTTCCAAGTATTGGCTCAATGTTTTGCCGCGGCGCCATGGAGCATCTGCTGAGCTCAGTGGGTGGCAGACAGGGGAAATACAGCCTGGCCGCAGAATTCAGGGAAAAGGTGACTTGAGGCCAAGTGTTGGCTTCTGAATTAGCAAAGCGAGGGAGTCAGGCGAGGTGTAAACAAAGCTTTCTTGTGAAACTGCTTCAAGCTGAATTGGTAGGTTGGCCATGGCTGGGCTCCTCATTTTAATGGCACAATAGATAGATTTTATTCCTCAAGGCTACAGGTTTTGCTGGGTTTTGTCTCTCCCTTCTGCTCCCCCTGCGTCTCCCTACGCTGGGTTTGCTGAAATGAGGTTGCTGGGTCTCAGCCAACCTACGTTTTGAACACCCCCAGTTTGTCCAAGCCAGCTGAAATGTTACTACTGCCCCTGGCAAGCCTGTCCCTGAAGTTACGGACACATATTGATTGCTTTGCATGTCTTCTCACCCTAATCTCTTCCTGCTTTTGGTGTCCCATCTGTCTTATATGGTTTCATTTGGGAGAATGCAGGGTATTCAATCCAGGCCAAGTTGCTGATGACAAGCTAATTAATGATCTAGCAAGAGAGGAGTAGCCTAATGAGGGAGAAGTGGGAGGAAGGGCAGTTTGCCAGGACTGTGCTGTGACACTCTGGCATAGTGGAGCTGATTGTGTGTTGTAATTGATGGTTTAAGGGAGCTATTCACCACACAGACTGTAGGGCAGAGTGACAGAGACCTCTTTTGATGGTGTCTTGTGAAAGGCTGTGATGGGATCACAACTTCCCAGGTCCAGTTCTTCCTCTACAGTGCCAAGTAAATAGCTTTAACATGGAGTTGTGCTGTCTTACACTGTTGTAATAGGTGATCTGGAAAGTATGCTACAGCCATGTCAGTGGAGACAAAAAGCCTAGAGCAGGAATGACATCTTCTCAGGACTACTAGTGGTCATGCTGAAGGTCATGTGCTACCCAGCAGCCCTGATCATGAGCCAGTTCACCTTCCTGCAGTGCACAGATATCAATGGTCAGTGTGAAAGGGAGATGGATTCTGGCACTGGCTGGAGTAGGTGCTCTGCTGCATCATTTCAGTAGGAACATGTGTGCTGGGAACTTGTGGGGTAATGTGGGGTTGGCCCAGCCCATACTCACGGGGAGTCAACGGCAAATGGCCAAATTACAGCAGCATGCTGGCAATGAGATTGCTGCCAGAGCTGCATAGCAGGACACTGGTCTCAGTGCCCCACCCTGTGTCTGCTTCTCCCACTTCATCCGTATTAGTCAAAGCAAGGCACTTCTTCACCTCTGGGGGATGCTGGAGCATGTGGAAAAGCTGATTTATGAGTATGAAGAGACTTTTATTTGGTTTTGCTTCCTGGCCACTGTTTTAATTATGAATTTCCTTTCTGAATGGTGGCACTGAGAGTCCTTTGATTCACAATCAAATTAGTCAGTGCATCTCACCAAACATGGAGAAATGAATCAGAGAGCCTCCGGATGCTCTCTGTAGCTCTGAAAGGGACTGTGGACTGGAGAATGGTTGTGTCAGGTCTTGTGTGTTTTGTCCTAAAGTCTGGAGAAAAATTCTTCCAGTTGTTGCTTCAGAAATGCTCGTTTCTCATGTTAAACAAATCAGGCAATAGTTCTGTGTTTCCCACCTCCTCAGAAAACAGTCTGGGGCCTCAAGGTCCAGCAAAATGGTCTTAACCAAAAGGCACGGTACAAGTACTGCTGTTATTGTAGCAGCTGTGTTTGGCCTCTGCCAGGGAGATCGATTTGCAGAGAGAGCTCCTGCCCTTGAAAGCCAAGTGCCCAGGGGTGTCAGTAGGTGCATACAGCCACATTCACACTGTCCTCCCTGCAACTGCGACCTCTCCTCACAGCTTCTAAAATTCCTCTCACCAGGGGGGTTATTTCCTTATTATTGACATCTGCTTGGACACGCAGATGCGCTGACCACGTACAGAGCCACTAGGACCGAAAGCTTTTATGCATAACTATATCAAGAGGTGTTAAAACTGGCCGTGTGTAATTTATAGTCTGCAGCAGGGGACTCGGCCCACTAGACACAGCATGCTGGAGCATTAGCTCTGCTGTCAGCTCAATTGTCAGCCGGATGCCGAAGGAGGTGGAGTAGATACTCTTTGGGTCACAGCTTTCCACATTCTTGATCGCAAGTCAGCAGGGTCATGAACCCTAAGACAACTGTTGTGATTCTTAGGCCCTGAAGCACTCAGCAGGTCCCAATAAAATGCTCTCATGCAGACATGTACGCAAATATGTCTACACACATGTACACACCAAATGTTGGAAGAATCATCACTATGACTGTCAGAGGAGAAGACAGACGCACAAAAGTGGCATTTCTGTCTGGATGAAATACCTCTGTATTTCTGTCTGTGATTTCTACCTAAAGGATGTGGAGGTCTTGCTAGCAGGTAAGAATTGGGACCTCCTATTCTAAGGGCTTCACTGGCAGGGATGTTGGTAGCGCTCAAAGCTTGTGTAATGCTGCCTTGTTAGTTCAAATGAGTGCGCTGTCTTAAAGCTTTCTTCATTGCCCTACTGGTGGCCTGATATATGGGTGCCCTATCACGCAGTGCACAAAGTTCACTGTAGTTTGGCTATTGAAAGAGAACACCCAAGGGTAGGGACAACAAATTGCCAAAATAACTGTACAGCAAGTCACTCCCAACTGGCATTTACTGCAGCCAAGAGTTTCTGAGTTCAGTGTCTCCTGGCCATTTGTCCTCCTAGACTTCTTTCCCAACCTTAGAAAAGACCTCTGAATTTGAATGGCAGAAAGCTGTGTCACAGAGTTCCCATTATAAAATAAATAAATCTATGTTAACTCTGTCAGATGCTCTACCTTCTTATTCCAGCTAGGAGGCTGTGTTAGCCAGATCTGATGGCTAAAAATCTCCCAATATTCCTCTTTATGGTCAGTTATTTCCATTTGTCCTTCTGTCACCTTGTCCTCCCTTTTGGTGTTTACCTTTGTCAGGTATTTAATAGTTTTCTTCCCTCATCTCTCTTTTGTTGGGCTGAACAAACTAACCTTATTCACTCTTTTTAATACAGCTTGCCCTCCACTACCTTGAGCAGCCCATGATGCCATCTCCATACATCTTCCTACTTGAGCAAATCATTCTTGAATACGGACAAACAGCAGCGTTCCCTGTATTCTGGTGGAGGCCTCAGAAGTTGAGATCAAAAGCTGGCACTGATGTTCTTCTAGCAGCAATACTTTATCACCTTGTGCTGGAATTGCACTTGGAGTTTTCCATCCACTGCTGTCATGGTCATTTCCATTTCTGTATACTGTGTTCTCAAGTCAGCTTTGTCCTCATCGCTATCACCATCATTATTTAAAACTGAGGCTTCACACATTCTCACCCTCTCAACATTGCAGAGTGAACCCATTTAGATTTTTTCACTGTTTGTTTGAAAGAATTTGTACAATCCTACCTAGGTTGGTATTTGTCGATTCTTACTTGATTGAGCACATCTTGGTTTTGGAAACATGCCAGTTTGGAAAAGGCATAAAATCTAGTAAAACATCCTTTCTCAAACTCATCAGGACAAAAAACCTGACAGAATCTGTAGGTGTGAAAAAGGTGTGAAAGGAGTACACTGGGAAATTAAGGTAGAAAACCCCCCAATATTTTATTTACATCTGTGTTCAGTGTGGAGGTCCCTACACTTGCGTCTCTCATTTGTGAGTGTCTCCACTGGAATCTGTCTCAGACTGAAGTCTCAGAAAGTTATGGACCATATAGATGAAATGGAACCAACAGATTTCAAGGACCAGATAGATGAAAATCTGCCCCAATATAGGGATGAAATAGCTGAACTACTATCTCACACTTAAAATTGACTTTGTACCGTGACAAAGACTTGAGGATTAGAGTTAGGGCCCTGAGTGTACTAATAGGCCATAATGGCCCTGTCAGGAGTTGCATTTTCGTACCACCTATGCAAAGTCGAGGGAACCCGATCACTCAAGATCTCTTCCTCACTGAAGGCAGATGAAAATGACTTGTATCTTCTCTGAGCATGCACAAATTTACTCCTTTAATAAGCTAGGACTTCCCAGTTATTAATAATAACTGATGTCAGACTGCAGCATGTCAGCAATTATTCACAGAGCCTTAATGACAGACTTCATGGCAAGCAAAACCATTAGAAGAGAAATGTTGCCAGGAATCCTAAATCCCTGACTCTGGCATGCTGAGATTTGGAACCTTCCACCCCAACCTGCCCTGTGGGGGATGGTTTGTCAAGATGGTTTTTGACTTTCAGAAGTTCTCTTTTCTGCAGTGCTTGCCCTTCTTTCTTCATGGTCATGCCTTTGCTGATATGCACTGTCACTCTACCTTCATCTTGATCTCTATTGTATTCAAGATTGCTACCTCCTTTTAGCCCTTTATCCATTTCCACATTTTTTAACCAAGCAAGTTCCTTCAATTTTGCCCTAATACTTGTACACAGAAACTTCATTTGACCATCTCATGTTTACTGATTAAAATTAGCACAATCATTCTACTTGCTATAATAACTATTTTGACAAATTTCATTAACTTCAGTTTTATTTTGCCTCCTTCTCCATCCTTTTGCCCACTGATGCCTTTATCCTTCACTTTGTCCTTTTTTTTCTAGACTTTCCATATTGAGTCAAACCTCATGCTCAAAGAATGACCAGTTTTGAGAGTAGATTCCTCTTCAAAGCTAGATCAGGTTGATTAGGGCCTTATCCAGTAAAATTTTTCATATCTCCAAGGATGGAGATATGATCTCTCTGGGCTGTTCCAGTGTTTGACCACTCTCACAGGATTTTTTTTTCCTAACATCTAATTGGAACTGTTCTTGTTGCACCTTGGGTCCATTGTTTCTTG
This sequence comes from Fregata magnificens, assembly GCA_013389945.1. Taxonomy (NCBI): domain Eukaryota; kingdom Metazoa; phylum Chordata; class Aves; order Suliformes; family Fregatidae; genus Fregata; species Fregata magnificens. The sequence continues at coordinate 297,843 of WAAD01035865.1, read as the reverse complement.
TCCTGCTAATAAGAGTTTGGCTCTGCCTCCTCTATAAGCCACCCTAGGTACCAGGAGATTGAAATTCAGTCCCCCCGCATCCTTTCTTCTCCAGGCTGAACGAATCCAGCTCCTTCAGCCTCTCCTCTACCTCATGGGCTCCTACTGAACCTCCTGTTTCTTGGCTTTCCACTGGACTCGCTGCGGTATGTCCACGCCTTTTTTTGTAACTGGGGAGCCCAAAACTGTACATAGTACTTCAGATGTGGCCTCATAAAAGGAGGGGAAGAATCACCTCCCTCGACCTGCTGGCTGTGCTCTTGCTGATGCAGCCCAGGATGCTGTTGGCCTTCTTTACTGCTCACTGCTGACTCCTGTTCAATCTGTTGTCCATCAAGTCCTCTTCTTCAAAGCTGCCTCCTAGCCAGTTGGCCCTCAGCCTGCCCTGCTCCATGGGCTTATTCTGGCCTAGGTTCAGGAGGTTTCTGTCAGCCCATTTCTTCAGCCTGTCCAGGTCCGTCTGAATAGAATACCCTGCTCTTCAGCATATTGACTGTACCCTGCCTGGGTTTTGAGTTTAGGGTATGAGAAGGGAGGATAGATTTGTGTCACCGCACTCAACTTGCGCTTCCCACAGCTGCTGTCAAGATCTGAGCTCAGGGTCCCAAGTTGCCATCTGGTTTTGGCTAGCAAGCCTGATCCTTTACTTGTGCCTTTCTTTTCACTGCTTTTGGATCCCAAAGACTCTGTCCCAAGGAGAACTATGAGACTTTCTCTGTGAGGCCTTTCCTGAGACCTCTTACAATTTTCACACATGGTGTATTGCTCCTCCCTGCCTTAGCTGCCATTTGGTAGCACCATCACAACTCCCTTCCCATGGGGGTTCATGATTGCAGGCCCCAACCTCTGCTTCCATCCCAAATACAGTGGATCCTGAGTCCTGTGGGGCTATTCTGCAAGGCAAAATCCTCATGTCTCCAAGGGGTAAGGGCTGAGGCAATGTCCTCTCATGTGAGTGGCTTTTCTGTCCAGTCCCCAACTTGCCATTCCTCAGATCTGTTTCGAATTATGTAGTTGAGTGTCTGCAGAGACAACATGCTGCTACAACGAGCAGCCTGGAAAAGGACCTGGGGTCCTTTAGGAAAGGACACAGATGGTGGATGCCAAGTTGAATATGAACCAGCTATGTGTGCTCATCATAACGCTAACTGCATCCTGGGCTAAACTGGAAGGCAAGTGGCCAGCAGAGCAAGGGGTAGTCACAATGGTGACAGGGCCAAACACTTTTTGGTGGTGCCAAATTATAACGGGCAACGGCCACAAGTTGCAGCTCAGGAGGTTCAGGTCGGGCACTAGGAAAAGACTTCTCCAGGAAGCTGGTGCAGGCCTGGGACAGGTCATCAGAGAGGGGGGAACCTCTGTCCTTGGGGGGCAGTAGGGGGCCATTGTTAAGACTCAGTGGAAAAGCCATGGCTGCTCCGATCTGGTGTTCAAGATAGTCCTGCCCTGAGTGGGAGGTTGGACTGGGGACCTCCAGAGCCCCCTTTCACTGACACCTCTGTGATGCAGTGACCATCAGTGACCCAGCTGCAGCTCTCTTTCAACCGCCAAGTTAGGTGGCTTTTGGGTTCACCAGGGCTTTGCTTGTATCTGAGTCTTGTATGAGTGCTGTGACCTTGCATCTCTGGAAACAATGGTTAGGACAATGTGATGTGGCAAATAATAAATCCTTTTTAATAAATACAGCAGAGAGCACTACAGGCCTCAGCTGCTCTGTAGACTCTCACAGCTTTCCTGCCACCTTCTGACCAGGTCAGCGCGACTGGCTGCCTGGGACCTGTAGATGGCTTTGCCTGATATACCGTATAGCTGAGTGTTTCACCCAGAACATTTCCTGGGTGAAACATTTAAGGAACTCCTATAACTACTTGTGTTTGAAAGAGGCCTCAACTCATTGAGACTTGTAAAGGTAAAATGGGACCATCCTTCTCCTTTCACCCTCTGGTTGAGCTCAGAAATCAGCTGACATAGTTAAGCTGATGGTCATTAGATTTATATGTCCTTTGCTTCTGGCATTCTGTCCTCCTGTCTGATCCAGCAATTTGGATCTGTTGACCTTTGTGGCATGTGGCAAGGCCAGTGTATCTTGGCTTCTGCCTCAGACGGCTGTGGCTTGTTGTTTAAGGAAGTTTATTTCTCAAGGGTATGGTCATAAGTCAGCAATGCGCATGTTCTATTTTTGCAGGCATACCTAGAGAGTCAGGAAGGAGGCCAAAACCCTTCCAGAGAAGACAAACTGCAGATCTCAATGTTCTTATCAATGAGATGTAAGCTCATAAGCTACAAAGAAGATACAAATTGTACAACAGGATAAATAAAGAGAGAGGACAGGGGAAAGAAAGGTGCCTGGAACATGAGATAGCCACTTAGAAGATGATGGATAGATAGGAAAACAGTACACCAGGAAGAAAAAGCTGAAATTTTAGTGAAGATGTATGGGACAGAGAACTAAAATGATACTTTAAAAGATGCGCATGGAGTCTCAATAAACACAAAGACCAGAAATTTTGTCTTCATATTCTTCCGGAAGGTGAGCAGCAACAGTTAATGGTTTACTTCATTGCTCCCTGCTTTTTAGAGCTCTTTAGAATTTTTCTCTGTACCTTCCTGGGCTGCTAGTAGTCTTGTTCTCTGTGCTAGATTGACCCTCCTGCATCAGCAGCCTCCCACTCTGCTGCTGCTGCCAGTTTGAGGTGGGACCCGAGTTCCTTAATACTGCCATGAAAGGAATGGTAAGGATGGCCAAGAGGAGCATCTCACTAGTGCATTCCTCCTCCCAGCAAGGATTGGGAAATTGTCAGCGTGACCCAGCTGGCCCTGAGGAACCAGAGGGAGTCCAAAATTGTAGTGGCACTGAGGAATACAGGCCAGCATTCTCAGATAAACATGTGAGGTTTCTCCCCTTCTGTCCTCCACTGTGGCCTGCTTAGACAGCTCTGCCCCTGTATGGTCACTGTGGGAGGAATAATACCTTTGCTCTGGTTACAACCCCTTCAAAGTAGACACAATCACTGGGTGAAAAGAGAGGAGTAAGTGGTGAGTGTAAAATGAAATATGCCTGAAAAATAAGCTGAATGATACTGAAAAGCACATGAATGGCTGAGAAGATGACCCATTCACTGTCATAGTCATAGGCAGCTCTGAACCATCTGGAACTCTCAGTCTGTCAAAGAGATTGACGAGGACATGCTAGACTTTTTAAAGGCCCAAACTGCAAGCAATTTGCTTGCCATTCAGTTTGCCTCAGAGCAACAGGCCAGTTCCCCCTAAACGCAGGGTTAATCAGGGCCTTTGCGTGGGTCTTGTTTCCTCCTGCTCAGCTCCTGGCACTGGTGTTGTCTGCCCCAGCCGCCCTTCCCAGAAGATGGTCCTCCCTCATCCATCACCCATTCTGACACAGGATCCGTCTCTGACACCCACTCTGCCTTTCCTCCCTTCTCCTAGTCTGGCCGTGACGTATCAGCACCCCTGACATTATCCTGCCCATTTCAATGATGCATCTATCCATCCGTCTGCCTTGAAGAGTGACCTGCTCACTATGTCCCTCCACCCTTCAACCAGACAGGAGCCTGCCTGTCTGCCTGACCACAAGCAGGCAGAACGTGCTTGGTGGTGGAAAATACAGAGTGCATGCGACTGTGTATCACCAAAGGCAATACATCAAAAGTAGCTCCTGGAGACTGTCAGAGACCAAGTTGTAAACTGGGCTGCAAGATATAGTATCATTATCCAGTTCCTATTCAGAGGCTCTGCCTTTCCCAGGCAGTTGCAAACTGAGCTGTGTTGTAGGGAATAATGTTGCAACGAGGTGACAGAACTCAGTGTGAGACGTTAAAGGAGGGGAAGGTGATTTTATTTTAAACCAAAATGTTTTAATTCACTCAGACTCATAAATGCCCGTACCCACAAGGACCAAGATGCTTATATCCCAGTGGTCTTCCCAGCGTGTGGGCACCAAGACATGTGCATCCAGGTGATCCCAGTGACTTCAGGGAAGGCTCCAGGTACTGGAGTAGTCAGGTCTGGACACTTCTGAGATGACTTAAAAAATGAAGCTTTGTGTCTTCAGGAGCCTTGAAGTACTGGCAGTGACTTCGTCATCTAACACTGCCAGGGCTTTCCAACCATCATTCTTTGGTGCTCTTCGCTAGGCATCTCCAATTCTGCACTTCTCTCATCCCTCGGTCAGTGAAATAACTGGCAAAAGGAGACCCCTGTGGTTGGGTTCACAGCTGGTACAGCTTCACAGCACAATGAATTGAGCATGCCCTAGCAAGGAACTACTTTGCTGAAGACTGCTGAGATCCTCCCACAAGAGATAGTTGCAGTTTTGATCCTGAACAGAAAGAGTACTGTCTGTGATGATTTTTAGAAAGTCAACATTAGTGTGAAAAGCAAGGCAGTAGCTGCATCTCCAGGGATGAGCCTGGAGGAAGACTGTTGTGCTAGACAGCATTGATCAATCCACTGCATATGCTTGAGGGAGGAAGTGGCACAGGAATCAATTAAATTCCTTGTGAAAAGTCTTGCAATATTTTTTAAAAGTTAAGACAGTGGGATCGCATAGATTCGTTCTAGAGACTGAGGGAGTGTGGAGGGGAGCAACGTCTCAGTTTGGAAATCTCAGAACAACAGAAATTCCCAACAAAAATGGACTTCCCTCTTCAGTTCCAAAGAGTGAATACTCCATGAAATGGTACAATTTTTCCTGTCATATACTGGGGAGCGAGAGGAGAGGGAGGTAAACCTCTCTATACAGACAGCCTCTTGGTTGTCTGCTTATCTGTTGCTCAGTGTCTTTTCTGCTTGCTGCCTGCCTCTTCCCATGGCTCTGCTCCCACCATTCCCTTCAGTCATGAACAGGGAAGGCATGTGGGGCAGATGAGTGCTACTGAGGGCCCGGACATGCAGAGGGGATAGAGAGGTCATCTGGGCCTGGAAATCAGCAGGAGAGTAGAACCACTTGTAGAAGCAGGAGGATTTAGGGAAGGCAGGGTAGGAGGGGAGGGGGAGCTGAATTTGAGACATGATGTACCTGTTGGGTGCAAGGCTTGGGTGAGCTGGTGTGTCACAGAAAGGAAGTTCTCCTGAAATCCAGGGTCAGGGCTGTGAGAGCACTAATAGGCCTTAACTGCCCTGAGCAATCTTACGTGGGACCCCTTGCCATACCCTCTGCCCATGGCCCAGGAGCTCTATTTAAACTCAGGCCTGGGCCTTCATCCCCTTCCTGTGCTTTGCTGTAGTTCCACCTATTGTCAAGCCGGTTCCTGAATTGTTGTTTGGATTTCCCAGGTTGACCTTGGACCCGACTTTTTACCTTGCCTTTGACAATCATGGGACTGTTGATGGAGCCTGTTGCCATCACCTCTCTGCTCACCCACATCAGGTGCTGGGTGAGTGCACCTAGTCAGTAAGGTCCCTGCCCTGCCTCTGCTGGGGCTGTCTCTTCCATCAGCCCAGCTCTTCCTGCTTCCCAACATCCAGCTCTTACAGGCATTTCCCTGCTGAGGTTCCTGGCCTGTCCTTGTGACTGGTAGTGAGCAGTAAAGGCCTGTGTCTGTCACACATTGGGTCACTATTACATGGGAGAACAAGTGAGGGAACTGGCTGCCACGGGGTGTTTGGGGGCAAAAAGCTCAGCTGCCTTCATGATGTGGTAAAAGCCCGCACAAGATCATCAAAAACCCTGCAACTGTCAGCCAAGACAGAGTGACAGGGTGATATCAGACCTGATTTGGGCCTGGACCCAGGAAGGCATTTGTAAGCTGGGCACTTACCGTCTCACTTAGTGTCATCTGGCCTGTTTTGTGCTAGCAGGCAGGAGGTCAGGTTACCCAGATAGCAGTCAGAGCTTACAAGGGCAGGCTCCTCTCTGTTAGTGGTACTGGGTCAGGTGAGCTCCACTGAATCTCCTTAGGCACATACTAATTCCATTTGAAGGAAGCTGGAAGAGGTGAATCAGAAACCCAGTTTGGTTATCCCTGCTGTTTAGGTTTTGGCCCTTTTTTTTTTTTTATGTGACTGAATATCTGGAGCATGCTTATCTCCTCCTGCTGCTATCCTGAAGATGCAATTATTGATCCAGTGGGTGTGGGTGGCTGAAGGGTAGGGGAAAAGGACATGCAATAGTTGAAAAAGCAGCTCTGGTGGCAATGACCCTTAGTTTGTCTTGTAGCTGAATGCCCTGGAGGGCTCTGAGTGCTTTTGGATGCTTCAGTAACTGGTATTCTCTGCCTCACAGGTGCTCACTGCCCCTCTGGCAGAAGGCTGTAGGACTAAGAGGGGAGTTTGGCTTTACTCCCTGGGTGTGGATAATGGAAGGGATCCCCAGCACTTTACCTGATAGAGTTTCTGTCTTTGAACCGTACCTTCCACTTCATGTCCGGGTACATATGCTGATCTCCTGGCTAACGGGTAGGTCACTCAGCTAATGGGTTGGTTCTCCATAGAATCTAGCTACCTTACATCAGCCTCACCACAGGCAAGACTTCCCGTGATTACTGAAGTAGTATGGCCTTTGAAGGCAACAGTGAATTGTACAGGCTCAGGTGCCTGAAGGAACTGTGATGTCTCATTCTGGCTGGATTCTCAAGAGATAGCAAACATGATCAAAATAGATCTTTGGCCCCTCAGAGAGATGCTCTGCCGCCAGGCTGCATCCTGGTTTGGTATGGAGCCTGTGCTTTGGATCTGAAGCAGTGTTGTAGTGCCTTACTGTAGGACACTCTTATCAAGACTACATACTGGGAGTCTGAAAACTGGCTGAGATGCAACAATTTGTACAACTTACTCTAGTGTCCATGCCCACTTCCTTGAGACTCCACGCTTCTTGAGCATAAAGCTTGAGAAGAGCACAAAGTGGATTGTATTCTTAGTCTATCACAACAAAGGTTCAGGATTCTCAGACTTAATGCACTAGTAATTCGTTTCTGTGTTTTATCCTCATTTGATGTAGAAGTGAGAAGGTTTTTGTGCCCTCAGTACAATCCTAACAAACAATTTAATGACTGGGTTGCAAACATGAAAGGGGAGAGGGCCAGGGCTGGCTGAGCTGACAGTGTTTTGGGATAATACTCGGTGGGAGAGTAACAAAATCTGTTTATGTCGTAAGTAAATCTGAATAGCTTATTTTGGCAAAGAATTTTCATTCCTGACAAATGCAATTTTGAGACAACCAATAACAACTTGCTAATTTGGGATGAAATTAGAATTGGAATCTGACATCCTCAAGTCAGCTCAGATGTAGTATTTGGTGGGTTTCCAGTGAAGTCCTCTCACATGCCTGATAGGAAATAATCTTTATGAGGGCTGTCAAAGGGAAGGGAATACCCAGGCTTACAGATCATTGAAATGGGTTATTGGAAAGGGATGTGTCAGAGGATTGCTAAGTAAAGCACATTACATAAGGGTGCCCTTTGGGTTTCTGAGGTCTGGTAACTGGGACATATTTTCAAGTCAATCAGACTGATTTTAGCATCTCCTGGGTTGTTAGTACTTCTCTGCTTTTTGAGGCAGAAGATCTTTTTGCTCTTCTACAACATTAAATGGGACCTTCTATGTTTTGCTGACTGTAAATGTGCATAAAGGTGTGTAAATGTGATTCTTTGGGATGTGTCACCTGCACTTTATGGCTTAAATCTGTTACAGTATAACCTCAGCAGATTGTGCGACACCTCAAGCTCTCTCATTAACAGGAAGGATGCTTAGCTATTGAGGGGCAAGGTAGGAAATCCTCAGTAGATTTCAGTTGGCCACTGTGATGTCAAGGGACTGAGAATCCGAACTCAAAAAACTGGTTAATCTAGAGTAAAAGAGTTAGGGAATGATAACCACATTTGGGTTATCTGATTTCTTGGAAAGTACATAAAAGTACAGGCAAACCTGCTGTCCTCCTGCTAGTTCATCTTCATACCTCTTGCTGTGCCTTCTTACAACTAATTGTTTACCAAGGCTTGGTGCATTGGAGGTATAGTTTTATGCAGGGGGGCAATAAACCCATTGCCTGGTGTCTGGGAGATTACTTTCAAGTGGTTAGAAGCAAAACCTTTGAAAATGATGTTTGCTTTACATTCTTGCCTCTCCTGTCAGATGGCGCTGGACTAGGTGGCACAATTCCAGGCCAGGTCGCATCGTTGGGGCTGTGGAGCTTGCCCACCTTTCAGCGCTTGAAGTGCTTTGTGTACAGCCTATCCCACAAGCACATTTTCTTCCTTGAAGAGGACAAGCTGCTGAACTTTGTCTGCTTTTTAGAAGCATTGATGTGCTCATGTCTGCCCTCCCTCACAGTACTGCATGGGGTTGCCCTTGAAATTACTGAATATGACTGACGTTATCACTCAAGGTGTGACTATCCCTGTGGTGAGCAACGCGGGCAATGAAATACCAGAAATGTCTGCAATTTACAGACCTGGGAAGGGGTGGGAGCAAGGAGAGCTTTGGGTGGGCCATGGGTGCCCGCTGCCTTCTGCAAGCTGAGGAAACTGTGTCTGTAAGCTTCTTCATCTCCTGCCTTGGGCTCTTTTATTTTGAGACTCAGTCTCGTTTCTCTCAAGATTTATCTAGATCAGCTCTAGGTGACTCTGGATAAATGTCTCCTAGCAGAGGAAGCCTTTACTAATAAGCAGAACCTAGTCTGCAGGTGCATTTGATCTCCATTTCCAGCCTGACCTAATGTTTCCTAATCCCCTTTTAATGCTGCTGAGGTACCTTTTATTCCAAGGGGTGTACAAATGTAGGTAACAGAGGCTGCTCTCAGCCATGTAACTGGAGTGCAGGCTCATGCTTTTCAATCACATTAGCACTGTGAGCTGGTGCTGTGAAGTGCTCTGTCCATCTCTTAAATTCATAATACTAACTCTTCAAAGAGTTATTTAAAAAATGAAAGTATTTGGAGAAGCCTCATCTTTAAATGTGCTTGGCCACTCACTTTTAACTGAAGTTCAATTTATCTGATCAGTTAGTAACCCCAGTTATTCTTGAGATTGATTTCAAGCCAATCAAGCTGCAGTTTCCTTTAAAACATCCAGAGCCATTCAGTTGTATGAAAGTTTTTAATGAGTCGCTGTGAAGAGGAAACACAATCTGCAGAAAAAGCACCACTCCAACTGACTTGTGAAATGTTGAAGAATTATGTTAATCTCAAATTTGTCCAGCACCATTACTGGTATGGACTGAAATAATAATGAATAGGAGACAGGTGCATTGGGTTCCCATAAAAAAAAAAATCATCTGGATATCTCGCAGGCTAACAGCCCTGTGACAGGCTTCACCTACCAGAGGGAGAGGGCGAGAGAGAGATTAAGTGTGAGAGAAGAGGGGGCAGAAAGTGAGACAGAGGGAGCAGCTGAGAAGGATCCCAGGGACCCAGTACTGATCCCATAGCTGAGCACTGACTGCAGAAAGGACTTGGGTGAGCTGCAGCTTTGACAGCAGTGGGGGTAGAAGAGGACCTCTGGGGTGGCACACGCAGGTGAGTGCTGTGTACCTGTTTCAGATAAGTAGCTGTGTTTGCTGTGAGCTAAGGTGTGTTTGAGCTCCTTGTGATCACCTTCACAAGGCAGAAAAGGTGACTGATGGGGAGTGACAGACCCTGCTAGTTTCATGCCTGCAGAAAGGGGAACATTGCGACCCTTTTGTGAAACTGCAGGGTTCGTGGAGCAAGTAGGGGTGAAAGGGGAGAGATGCCTTCTCTCTCCACCGTGATTATTTCTAGTTTGGTTATTTCTTCATTGGATGCTGGCATAATTTTCTGGCTCTGGATGACATTTTATTCCGATATTTTAGTGCTGGATAAGGAGAGAATTTGACAGAGGACAACCTTCACAAGGAACGGGACGGTGTTCCTGGCGACGGGAGTCCTCTGGCACCTTTGTAGGTGCCAGCCATTAAGTTGTGCAGGCACAGGTCAGGCAGGGCAGTACTAGAACAATGCTGAAAATAATTTTCAGGCGTCCCGCAAAGAAAGCAGGAAGGTGGCGCATGCTGTGGCCTCTTGGAGTTTCAGAGAGATTTTCTTACCATTTGTTTCAGTGTCAAACTTCCTGGCACATTAGGGCATGAAATATTAAAATAGCTCGTCATGCAAGGACTGGGCTTTTCTCATCTGTTGCCACTGGCAGGTTGGGGAAACAAATAAATAAATCAGAACCAGGGCATTTGTTATGTGCTCTAGTTTGAAGGTGGGGGGAAATGAGAAAAAGCCTTATAACTTGAATCCCTTGTGGCATCTGAATAGCACATTTTTTTTTTACTGCATGCAGTGAGCTTTATTAACACTCTGCATGCCCAAGGGGTGGCATATACAAAGTGGTTTGAACATAGATAATTAATTTTAGCTGGAGAAGAAGACATTTGGCAAAGTCCAATGGCCATATAGGGTCAAATGAAAGCGGTGCAGGCATGCCTTACTCTCTACATTCATTAAAGCACACAGTTGGTTAAAATGTTGTTTTCTTCAGTGTCTCAAGGAGGGGTGAAAAGTAGTGACGGGGTGATATGTCTGGTAATATTTTGGTGTTTAATCGCATCTTTGGCAAGTCTATATTAAATATCTGTTGCCCACTATTTTGTTTTTTCCAAATGGAAAAGGGTAAGTAAACTCCAACACTGGCCAGCCTGGGCGTTGGAGCATGCAAGAAAGATAGTCACAAGAGCAGCTATCACAAGGGGAAAGTAGGAATGTCAGGTTTATAGACAGCCAGGCTCCATCTAAATCATAGGTTGTGCTAGCCAAACCCTCCGGTCAGTCATGGATGCAAACAGATTTAATCAGTCCTGAACAAGGGAATAGAAGGAATTCTGTACGCCGTGGGAAGAAGGGAGCTAATCTGCAGTGTGAAAACAGAGCACTGCTGCTTCTTGAATTCGTTACCCTGATTCTAATCTTTTCCTTATGTTGAGTTGCATCTGAGTGTGTGAAATTCCAGCTAACTGCAGTGGGTCTAATCCTGGCTCTGTGTGAACAATGATGACAGACCTCAGCTTGCTGGTGACAAAGGGGCAGACTGGCATCTTGGGTGTGGGAGGTAAAATAACGAAGGCTTTGAGCCTAACAATAGTCCCTTAAATTTCTTCTGGAGCGTACAACATGGATGATCTAGTGTTGAAGGACTGCACTGAGCATGGGCATCTTCCACTGAAATCGGAGCTGCAAGTACTCAATACTCAGTGCATCACATTTATTTAAAATCAAATATTATGAGTCCAGAAGACTCGTTTGGGGCACCCGCATGCATGGTGTGACTATTCCTTATCCTGGTGCAGGACATTCTCCTGGTAAAAACAAAATGCCGTTCTGTGACCCACCTTGTCCATGGCCTGATCTGACCAAAAGAATGTCCCTTTACATGACCAGCCAGACCAGTACTGTCAGACTTACCAGATTCAGTATAGTACATTGGGTGGTTGTAGGGCTGCAGGTAACTGGTAGTCTTCACTGAATTTGGACCTTTATTCCATTTTCCATGCCCTTGCCCATCCTTAAATAAATGCAACTTTTTTTTTCTTTTATAGTGTTTGTGGGGTTCTCACTGCTATCACGTCAAAGTAGACTTTGAACCTGGCTACTGTGCTTTGCATATCTTGACCCATTACATATCTCTGAATGTTTCTGCCCAAAAGCCTCCCTGACATCACCTTGACCTTCAGCGCAGTGACTGACTGGACACCCATGCTGCACGGGAATGGTGTGGCTTGGCCAAGTGACTCAAGTATGAGACTAGCTTTTGACCTTGGTCATCTGTTCATGAACTGGAAAATCCAGTCAGCTTTTTGGACCTACCAGGTCTTGGTTTCTTCACTTCTTGCTCTGAGCCATGCGGTGGGCACCGACAGTCTCTAGGAAGAGTTGTGCCAGTTGTCACTGGTCAGAATGGGTAGAGTTCATACTGATATACCGAAGAAGAAGGGAATTACAGGGAAAACAGAAGATCGGAAAAGTCTTGTTTCCAGATAAGATGTACTTTTAAATTCAGTCCTGAAGTAACTGTCCTGCAGCTGTTGCCTCTTGACACTTCTTCACTGCCCTTCATTAGGGGAATGAACTTGCTTCCAGGGAAAAATGCGCCCCCTTTGCAGTGAAAGCAGTGACCGCTGCTGAATGTACCAGGCTTCGTGATGACATTTTGCAGGTTTTCAGTGGTATGCAGTAGCTTATCCACTGGCATGCAGGGGTTAACAGGACTTTTGGGTGGGCGGGTGGAAAACAAGCTGTGAAATGGAAGAAGGTCAGTCTCTTGGAGGAGTTTGCTCTGTCACAGACGGTTTTAAGTTATCAGTCCATCTGTAGGAGAGGTCTCCATTCCTTCCCCCCCAAGAAAACTGTAAAACCAGGGCTGGAAGCCCTTATCAGGGCCACGTTCAGAGGACCAGGCAGAATTGTGGCTCTGCTGGTACTTGCTAGACCCAACTGTCTATCTAATTAGGAATTCCTCAGTTGTTCAAGCAGACCCCAACAGCTAAACACAATTTGACACTAAATATCATCGGCAGTGCGCTCTTCAGTGGGGAGCAAATCACTGGAAAGGGAGTGTACATGGGAAGGGGAACAGCAGTAAGCCTTGTGGCTGTGGATAGCTCAGGTCCTTTGGTTGGGCTAACTCTGCTAAGCAGAAGGCTCTTGCTGCAGTTGATGAGAGCTGAATTCAGATTTCAGTAGAAGCTGATAAATGCTTCCTCTGGGAGCATTCCCATGGCTTACATAAAGTGTTACTGTCTTTAGGGACTTGTGTAGCAACTGGTTTTATTAAAGGTACTTAACGATAAGGCTACAGAATCTGATCAAGAAAGTAACATAACTGCTGCCCTGGACCAGTAAGACTAATGCCTAAGGAAGCATCCTTGGGATGATCATTGGCCAAAACAAGTGGAGGAAGGGGCTTTGGGAAACCCACTAGGACACTGCGAGAAAACAGCGTCTGCTACTGAGTGAGAGGATTTTCCAGCAGCAGATGGAAAATCCTTGTCTTATTTTCTTGGCTTGTTAGCTTTCAAATTGTTTATATTTGACTTTGGAATTGCTTCTACTTTTATATCACTGCAAATGTAACAGGGCATGTAGAACTGAATGATCTTAGCCCAAGCATCAGTTTGAACAATCGCATTTTTCTCTATTGACGTCGTTTTGTGGGAAGGTATAAATACTGTCACCATCAATAACTGTCAAAAAGAAAGAAGGAATGAAGAAAATTACTCCAGAATTTCATTTTCACATTTGTCTTTTAAATTGTTGATTAAAATGGTGATCCCCAGCCCTGCAAAGGAGAAGTTTTTGATATCTGGCTCAGAACAGCTGATGGATCATACTGCTACCACCAGTGTCTTTTCCACCGAAAGGTCATCTTTCTAAGACTAGTGGAAATGGTGCCCTTTGTGGTTCTTCTGTCTTCATCCTAGCTAACATGAGTCTTAGCTCCAGGACCAAGTTTTTGCTGTATGTTCCCTTCCCTGTTAACCACAGATTTTAGAACTCTAATCTCCTGATAGGGTACCAGAGGAAAACCTTGTTCTGGTTCTGTCAGCCCAGACATCATGTGAACCATGGTCACCATGATAAAAATACTTCCATTGCCAACTTCTGGAGCCAGCCCTTCATCTCAGAGTTGAACATGAGGATTTAATATCAATATATGGCACACAATGCAAAGGAAAAAAGGATTGTATGCTCTCAGCCAGAAGTGAATGAAAACAGACTCCCAGACTGAGCAGGCTTTGTTGCCTGCATGTAGTGCTGCCAGGAGGAGATAGCATTTGGTCCCAGACTGGCCATCTCTGTGAACATCAGGAACTAAATAGAGGTACCTTTGCTTCTAAGTGAGCTTTCTGAGTAGAGGAAGGAAGGTTTACAAGTTGCAAGGGCAGACTGGAAGCAAAAGATTTTGGGGCACAATATGCTGCAGTTGCATTTCTAGGGTAAACCTGTCCATGGAAATAAGTGGCCTTGTTGCTGCTCAAGGGAACAAGGATCAGCCCATGGCTGTGCTGGAAGGAAAGACTGCAAATCGAGGTATCTGTTTTGGCTGTAACAGTGAAGCTGTTCCAGGAGGAACTGGATTTCTTTCAGATCTCTCAGAATAGCACAGACGGAAAGACTCTACTTATCAAGGCCAAGCCCAGGCATGGCTGCCCCATACACAAATGCAATAATCCACTAGTTTTACTTCTCTACTAAGGAATTATGAGATTTCCTAAGGACTCGTGGCCTCTGAGAACCAGTCTACTGGTGTGTCCTACAAAACTTGGATGTACAGCTTGTCCCTTCCTTGGACAAGCCATTGATCTGCACAAATGTTTGTCCTTCTTTGAGGCACAAAGTCTTGACCCAGCTTGCACTTGGAAATCCAGCATTACCTTGACTGATGGTCGCATCTGACCAAGTTGGCCCACTGCCTTGTTTGAGGCTTGCCAAAGGCACTGGGTTCCATTGCACCTTCACGGGTGCTGTGGGAAGCATGGGTGTGTAACAAGCCCCCTACAACTGCACGCAGCACGGTATAGAGACAACCTGACTAGGCAGCTATTGAGCGCAGGCTTAGCTTCTAGGAGAGTGGAGAGGTGTGAGGGGGAAAGAATTTGTCATTTCTTTTGCCACTTAGTGACATTTACAACAGAATAATAAGGCACACGGCTTCTTTCATACAGATCGCTAATACCTGTGACCAAGAGACCTGTTGAACAGCTATGAAGAACTCTGTGGTCTGAGTCAACAGACAAAGCCACTGTGGTCCCAGGAGACGCAGTATTGACTTCAAGCAGGATCATCTCAGAAGTTCAACCTGTAAGGTAGTGAGTTTGGTCATGTCAGCACTGAGATTTGTGTGAGGGTGATACATAGCTGGAAGTATGAAGTGTCACCTTCACTGTCACGGTAGACATTGCTCTGTGTTGCAGTAGGTCTGAAAATTGTTGTAAATGTTGTGGGAGGAGTGGTCTCCTATAGCGTACACTGATTTCCCTGGTAAGATGGCAGGCTGTTGAAGATCTGCCGTAACTGTCCCATGGAGCTAACGTGGGACTTGTGGCACAGGCACACTATGGTTTCTAACATTTTTTTATCTTGGACGCATTGTTTCTTGGGACAGTAAGTAGGGATATGTTATTTTTTCTTATGGACATTTAGTAAAACTCTTGTATTTGCTCTGTGATACTTGCTTTAAATTTATTGACGGTATGAAAATGCGTGTCTATCTTATGAAAGAATTCATGGGTGTGTTGTGGACATCGAAAGGAACAGACTGACCTGTTCTCGTGTTGTCATCCCATACCTGCTTCCCCAAACTGATGTGAATTCACTGTCCTGTTCACCGCTGTTAGGGCTTAATTGCTTTTGTTCACTTAGAAAATATAGATGGTGTGTGTCTCCTCTGGGCATTTTGTATCAATGCCATTTTCATAAGTAAATAGCTATAGAGTATCTGGTGTATGTGTACATAAATTGTGGACAGCATGAGCAATCACTTATGTTATATTCATAATCCCTGAGGCAGAAGAGAAGATCAAGTCAAGTATAGATTTACCGAAGGGATAAGTCACACAAAATCTGATCTTTGGGCATTCCTCCCCACTCTGCACAAGATCTCCATTCATCACTGGAGTGCTTGTGACATTCCCGCTCTGTGACCTGCTCAGAAGTTTTCATGAAGTTGCACTTCTGCAGTTGCTGGCCTTCATTCTGTGGTTCTAACCAAAGTCTTTGACATTTTCCTTTAAAAATCTTCAGAAATGGGAAGACTGAAGCTCAAAATATTACTCAAAGTTAACAAATAAACAAAGAAAGCCCACCCAAAGCTAAAAGAGAAATTTTAGGTGAGAGATCCTTCTTCTCAGTAAGTATCTGGGTCTCTGGTGTAAAGCACAGCTAGAATTTGAGACTGAGGACACAACAAGTTGGTATTTTGTTTAGAACATTCGCTGTGTCAGGACTGTCCTGATTTTTATGAATTACAAAGAGAAACAGAATGCTGCATCTGCTGCTGATTAATTTATTATAATGATGATTCAAGTCTTCTACTGTGGTCTATGCTAATGGCTTTGTACTCCACATTTACTGTGCTTGTGCCAATGTCTGTGGTACATCACATTCCTCTGGACCCATCACCTCTGTAGGAACCACTCACTGCCTGTCTCTTCTCTGCAAGTTTGGCTAATTTTTCTCACCAGTCTCTGCCAGCAATTATATCACATCTTGTCTGTGTGTTCCACTGTCTGAACCTCATAAATAACTACTTGTGACACCACTAGTACCTCCAAATCCTGTGACTCCCAAATCTTTTGCTTATTCACTTAGCTGATTTATGGCCCTATCACTAGTGTCCAGTCAGACTGCAAAAGGGAACAGGTTCTTGCTCTGTCTCATCCAGACAGATTGATGGATAGACAAGATGAAGGGCGGACCTCCCATCCTGTCAGGCTATCTGGTTTATTTCAGTAGATTAAAAATATTGTCAGTAGTCAAGGGCTTGCTCTTGCTCTGCATTCAGAGCCATGGAAGCTTTGCCACTACCTCCAAGGGGCATGTTTCCGCACCTGAAAAGCAGACAGTCTTCTGCCTGGCATGAGAAATAGCCAAGTCTTGGTGACCTGAACAAGGCTAATGCATGACAATGATGAGTTTTTCAGAGGAGTGAAAGTGTTGAGCTACTTCTAGTGTTAGCCCTGTTGTGCTGAGGATGTTGGTCAACAGCATTTCACCTAGGGAGGGGTAGATTGCCTTTTGGAAGTATTTGGCTGCCTCCATTGTATAAATAGCAATCTCGAGGATCATCTTAGTGTGGACACCTATGTTTCAACCATCTGTCAGTGAAGATATGAGTTACACTATGACAATTTTTGGAAGGCTTTTGCTATCTTTCATTTCTTTTAAAAATTCTGTGATTTTTTTTCTAGGGTTCAACTGGAGTCAAAGCAAAAACATGGTTATTCATGTAACAAGGGAGTGGAAATTTTAAAAGTAAGCAGGGCAGGGTCTGAATGACTCTGTGCCAGCTGATATGTTATTTTCTGGTCCTCATTTAACACATAAGACACTAGAAAATGTGATGTGGTTGGATTAATTACTCTGAAGGAATGTTCTCTTGCATATCCTGACACTGTTATTTTAACTGTGCAATCAATGTGTGGCATTAGCATGCTTCTGTCTCACTCTCCAGAAGGCAAGAATTCACAGGAGTTGAAGGACTCACAGCAGCTTACCTTTAATCCAAGTGAATTTCTGAAATATTTAAGGCCCTGTAAACTCAGCAGTTTACGCATAGGGCACATAGTGCATATTGTACATTGAGAGGATGCATACATGGTGCCTATTACTACCTACGCAAATTTGTCAGTATTTGAGGGTTTTTTTGAACTAGATTTGAATGTAGCCATCTCTCAATAGGTTATAATTATGTTAACATATACCCGCAGTCACACCAGACTGAGAACAACTGTCTGACGTGATGCATTTGGTAACATAAGAAAATAATAAGTTTCTTGATGGCTTGGACCTGCAAATTTGGACCATGTTCCTGTTTCGGTGTAGATGCTTGTCAATATTGCCTAGTGTGGAGGGAAGAAGTCAGGAGTAGCAAAGAATAAATGTGAGCATAACATAAAAAGAGCTTAGGGGAATACTGTTGCAAGCTAATCTCAAGTAATCATGTTTGTTGAAAGTTGTAAGCATTAGACATTTCAGCTCCAGGAGTGGTGACATGTTTAGGAAGATACAAGACTGCAAAAGGCAATAGGGGATTATAATGTTTGCTATTAATACAGTTCAGTACTTGGGAGGACAAATTATGTCCATCAGAAGAGGGTAATCAAGAGTCTTTGAAAATCTCTGCCATTTGCTGTGCGATGCCCTGCCTGGTGCAGGGCAGGGTGCCCTGGAATCATCGTATTTTCATTTCAGTTTTGTGGTTTTTCCCTCCTACAAGCTGTTCATTCCCCTCATTTGCAATTTTTAAAACATCTGCTAATGGTTTACAGAAGTAGCTATGTGATATGCCAAAATATCAACACACAAAAGCTGGACACTGAAATGTAAGACTCTTTTTTTGGTGGACAGCAACAAAAGTCACCGACACCAGACCGCGGAGGTGATAGAGAGAGGGGACTTGGCTGTCGTTCACACAGTCCCATGTATCATTTCCCATTTCTGTTGTTTCACGTGCATTTCCACGGAAGTCAGTGAGGCTCATAGAATGGTTTTCTAAATAATCAATTATTTATGAGGTCTGCATAATGTGCAGATCCCTAAAATAAGATTTGTGTCAAGGACAACAGTGGAGCCAGTGATTTGTTGTGGAGATGTCTATGTTCCTATTTGCAACTGCTGATTAGTGGAAAAACAAAGTTTATCCTTTTGGTTCAGAATTTGACGCAGAAGTACTGTGAATTACACTTTCTTTGGCCTATCTATTGGACATACAGCACAAATGATTTTTGTTAGCTTAGTTGTCTTTTACCCTTAGCTGAAACCAAGTATCACACAGAAAATGCAACTCCGAGCTAAATGTATAACAAGGAGATGTTGGGGTCCTACCCAGAGTTTTCATCAGGTGTAGTGTGGCAATACTAGGTTGGATGAATGTCTGATACAGGGAACAGAATTAAGATCATAGGTGTGCTGACAAAGTCCATCTGCCTTTTAAAACTGTTAAAAGTTGCATGCTCTTGTGTGGCTCTGTGTTGACTGAAGGAGCGCAGAGGGTAAATAGAGACACGGCACTAATGCCACATGGGAATCTAATCTAAGTGCTCTTTCAGAGCTTCAGTAACTCTATAGTTTCTGAGCATCTCTCATATGACAAGGAATCTGCCTTCACAGTTTGCTTGCAGGATAGTGATGTGTTACATTACACGTTGTCCAATTTATAAATACAGGGAAAGAGACACCTTTGGCAGAAGGTCACATGAGTGATATATAACAATAACTAGTTAATGTCAAGTTCACACTTCACCATTTCCTTCTAAAGTAAGTAGTAGCTTATAGTCTGCTCTCAGGTCTGTTGCTAATTTAGACAAGCTAATTTAGATCAGGATGTGCTTCTGCTTCATGCCCCAGTTTAGACATCCATCTCTGTGGCTTTCTTCTCAGCAACTGCTCTTGCCATCCATCAGAACTCACCGCGTGAGTGCCATGTGGTGTAATATTTGCCTGAAACACGAGAGGAGGTCTTTGGAGGAAAGCCAGATGACATGGAAATGGAAGAGGTGACAGAGGGATGCTGTTAGAGGTGTACATTTTCCACTTAGCCTTGCTAGCCATTTTCGTACCTGGTTTGTGTTGGTTCAAAACTGTGTCATGATGTGTTTTGGGAAGACATGTCATGATGTGTTGATTGGCAGGCCTTCCTCAACTTGGCTGCTGGGATGTGGCAAGTGAGGAAGGGGAAACAGTGTCATAAAAGTGAGCAGTATTGAGGTCTGTCATTTCCCTTGTGCACTGTAAATAATGAAATGATTTGTCTTTTTCACAGGAGAATCTGTAGTCTGTTTGTGCTGACCATAGGCAGCTGAGCAAAGCATCATGACAAGCCATCAGGCAGGTGAGAGAACAGGCGCAGCTATGAAAACTATCTGGTATACCCCTGAGAATAGGCCCAACTTGCTTTTCTTGTTTGGCAATTAGGTATCTGTCTCTCACCACCACAAGGAGAGACACCAGTAACTGGCCCATCAGGTTCTGCTGACCTTTGCAATAGTGTCTTTCTCATGCTGGATTTTGAAGTTTTATTTGGAACAATAACAGATGTAAAGCATTCTCTATCCAAATCATCGCTAGACCTGTAAGCCAATGTGGCCCTGGATTGCGATCTTGATTGCAGATTCTCCCACTTGGGCCCTAGCTTTGCAGTAAGTCAGCACAAAATCACAGACCTTAATGCTCCAGCCTTTGGACACACTTACAGCCTGTAGTACTAGAATGGATGGGTCCTTTATAGTCCAAGAGGAGCTGAGCAGGAACAGTTACTGTTCTACAGAGAGACAATGCAGATTGAGAGATTGTTTCTAAAGGACAAACATGTTATCTTAATTGTATTTTTCCTTGCCTTTCTAGTAAAATCCTTCAAGAAATCTTCTGTCCCAGGAGTTCTTATCACCCAGTTTGTGGATGATGTTCCAAAAGGATGCAGCACACCTGACTTTGAGCAGAAACCTGTCAGTCTGACATTGCAGGAAGGTGAGATTCTTGAAAAACAGTCAAAGCCACAGACCTGGAGGCTTGACTCCACGTCTCACCTGCATGAAACAATTATCATAATTAAATCAAGCTAGTTTCTAAAGAGATTTGACTAGACCAGAAAAAAAGTGTTGTGTGGCCAGTCTTTGTGGTACTGATGAAAATTCCATCAGTACTGATAGAGGTCTCCTGAGTTTTCACTAGTGTGTGCAAGATCAAAATCTGGCTCCTAATGTATGCAACAAATCCTGTGAATTCTGCAGGAAGCTCTCAAAGTAAGTATTTTGCAGCAGAAGATTAAGCACATTGAAAAAGTTGGTTTTTCCTGTTGAAGTAACTTGTATTATGAGTGTTCAGCCCTAAAATTAACTGCTCTTAAAGGTAGGGTGTACTGACTGCAGATGCTATTTAGGCTGTACTTCAAGAAGCAATATGGATCTTGCATAGAGTACAGAGAAGGCAGCTAATGAGCCGAGACCTAAAATCAACAGGAAGCCTTCCAGTAATCTCTCTGCACTTGCAGGGAGTCTTTTTT
>WAAD01035865.1:237700-260123 GCA_013389945.1 Fregata magnificens | reverse complement strand
TGGTGCTGGTGTAGGTGTTGCAGGGGGAGTTGGGTCTCCCTATGGAAAGGATGGTCTCCCAGCTGGGGCTGGCATGGGTGGTGCTGGAGTAGGTGGTGCAGGGGGAGTTGGGTCTCCCTATGGAAAGGGTGGTCTTCCAGCTGGTGCTGGCATGGGTGGTGCTGGTGTAGGTGTTGCAGGGGCAGTTGGGTGTCCCTATGGAAAGGATGGTCTCCCAGCTGGGGCTGGCATGGGTGGTGCTGGAGTAGGTGGTGCAGGGGGAGTTGGGTCTCCCTATGGAAAGGGTGGTCTTCCAGCTGGTGCTGGCATGGGTGGTGCTGGTGTAGGTGTTGCAGGGGCAGTTGGGTGTCCCTATGGAAAGGATGGTCTCCCAGCTGGGGCTGGCATGGGTGGTGCTGGAGTAGGTGGTGCAGGGGGAGTTGGGTCTCCCTATGGAAAGGGTGGTCTTCCAGCTGGTGCTGGCATGGGTGGTGCTGGTGTAGGTGTTGCAGGGGCAGTTGGGTGTCCCTATGGAAAGGATGGTCTCCCAGCTGGGGCTGGCATGGGTGGTGCTGGAGTAGGTGGTGCAGGGGGAGTTGGGTCTCCCTATGGAAAGGGTGGTCTTCCAGCTGGTGCTGGCATGGGTGGTGCTGGTGTAGGTGGTGCAGGGGGAGTTGGGTCTCCCTATGGAAAGGATGGCCTCCCAGCGGGGGCTGGCTTGGGTGGTGCTGGTGTAGGTGGTACAGGGGGAATTGGGTCTCACTATGGAAATGCTGGTCTTCCAGTGGGAATGGGAACTGGGGCTGGTACTGCTGTAGCTGGTTTTGGTGGTTTTGGGTCTCCCTATGGAAAGGATGGTGTCCCAGCTGGGCTTGGCGCTGGTGTAGCTGGTACAAGGGGTTCTTTCTATGGCAAGGATGGTCTCCCAACTGGGGCTGCAGCAAGAGCTGCTCATTTTCCTTTTGGAGGTGAAGAAGTAATGGGATCTCGCCATGGCAGCGATGCTATGCTGAGCAGAGCTCAAGGATATATTGGTGGAACAGCAGGAGATGGCTTTTCCTCAGAAGGCAGTGGTGTCGGTCGCTTTGCAATAGAGAGTGCTGGGTCCCCCTATGGCAAGGATAGTGGGTCAGGTGGAGGCAGCGCTGGTGTGGGTGGTGTTGGCAGGTTGGGAGGCGATGAAAGGGAGTTACATTCAGTCCGCTGTAAAGAAAGTGTGGTAGGTGCTGTTGGACGAGGTGGTAAATATGGGCCTGATTCACATCCTGGGAAATCTTCTACGGGAGGTGAAACTGGAAAGGGCACTGCTGGTGAATTCAGAGGATCAGGGAACAAAAGTTCATCTCATGACAGAGATTCACTCTCAGGTCAAGGAGATGGCAGGGCTGAGGGCAGAGATTTAGGACAGTTAGGGTCCCTTTATGGCAAAAATTCTGCCTTTGGAGGGTCAGGGAGTAAATCCCATAACAGATCTGTTGATGGGAGGAATTCAGGTGGTTTTGGTCAAGGTTCATTGGATTATGGTCAGATGCCAGATCTTTATGGTGGATCTCCTTCAATAAACCAGAGGAAACAGGAACCCGGCCTTGTTATTAAAGCAAATGATTTCTTGAAGAATAAGGAAACTATGGGAAAAAGATGTTATTCCCTAGATGATCTGAAAGGTATGTGTTTAATTGATGACTTCTGTATTGCTGGTCTTTGCATTTTGACACCCACATTCCTAGTCCTGGAGAGAAAGTGAATCTTACGGTTTAGACAAATGTAGCTATATGTAGAAATCTGGTTATACTGAGATCCATTCCTAATTCTACCACTGATTTGCTGTTGACCTTACACAATTCACTCAGATCAAACTGCCTTTCAAGTCTAAATGATCTTTGTTTAAAATATCTAAAACAGGTATCATCTGTTCATTCAAATAAATGATTCAGATCCACATGGAACAGACTTCAGTTCACAAACATACTAGTTCCCATATAGTTTCAAGGAATATGGCCATTTTTCTTTGGTATTGTTGCAATTTAAAACTTATTGTATCACTTTATTTGTTCTAACTTCTAGTGCAAAGATCTGTGTTTTTCCAAGCTCTGGGAACAAATCAGTGCCTGCTTATACTGGATTGATACGCACATTGGGCCTAATGTAAAGAGCTCTTTTCTCTTGTAACATCAGAAATAATAAGGCGTTGCATATAGTAAAAGGAGAGTGATGTGTATGCAGCCATTTGACTAAGACCAGTGGCTACAGTAGCAAGACGATAATGTGAAAATTGTAGAAATGAGAAACTTCATATGTATAACCAAAGGGGAATACTCGTCTAATGGAGTTGCTGACAACTTAGAAATTATCAAGGCAACCAAAACATAAATATAAATGAAGAAGTAAAATCAACAAAGTTGGAGCTAATGGGGAAGGAAGTGGGGTGTTTATTAGAGAGGGGATGAGGATGTTAATGGAGAAGAACTTGGGAAGGGAAAGAGGAATCCAGGGGATAGAGAACAGTGTGACTTGGGGCTGTTTAAGGGGAACTGGCTGGGCAGCCCTGTATCTGGTCAATGCAGAGGAAAAGAATGATGGAGTAGTATATCCATATCCTGGAGTAGCCTATTATTTTCCCACTGGCTGTAGAGGGAGCCAAGACAATTAGCATAGACTTAAAATAGCAAATCTGTAGATAGATAATGTGATTTGTGATGAATCCATTGCCCATTAGGTTGATGTTAGGACTATATTGTATGCAGGCCAGCTGGCGTGTCCCTTCAGTGCAATGTGTTTATGCCAGCTGGCCCGCAGTGTTGTGGTACAAAAGCCTGTCATGACTACAGTATATATTTTTTTAAAAGCTCTCCTTTCTCCTCAGGTGCACATGCGTTTTTATCTATACGTTTCTCTCTGTCAATGTAACACAGAGTTAGCATCTTTTCAACATTTTCTTTTCTGAATGTTCAGCACCACGCTGTCATGTCAATAAACCATTACTTGATGTCAGAGTCCTGAAAGGGGAACCAGCTGAGCTGTCTTGCACTGTCAGTAACAATGAAGTGACAGGAACCTGGTTTAAAGATGGATTAAAGGTAGGTGTCCTCTAGCTACTGTTTTCTTCAGTTAGCAATGCTCTGCTCTCTGGCTCTACCTCTTATCAAGTGTTATGTCAAGGTGTCCTTCCTTGTCCTTCCTTCCTTACTGTGGTCTGAGTATGGCCCTGGAAGGATTCTGCAGGAGCCTGTTAATAAAATTCCTGATAGAAACCCAGCATGATTTCTTCCCCTTCCTGCTGCAAGACATTTCCATTCTTGCTGACAACAAGAGGTTTTGTATTTTCCATTCTTTTTCATGGGTGGAGATGGTGTGGGTCTCTTCCTTGCAATGCAATCCTTTTTCTTTTCCTTGGTGAATGAGAGAAATAAGCAAAAAGCGAGGGAAAGTCTTCAAAGGATCCTTCAGGCAGACATCACGCAAAGAGTACTCTTTCAAATTAGTGCTTAAGGTCAAGCATAGACATCATATTCTGTGTTCCAAAACAACACTGAAGAGTAATTCCAGTTGTGGGATCTAGGTGATACTGCAGGAGTTCTGAGGTGTCGTACTTGAGCATGAGCCAAAGTTTTTGTCATTAAGAATAGAAAGAGAGAGCTTGAAGATTTTACTAAAATTTATTTTAATGGACTTTGAATCAAGTCTTTGTGGGAAAGATGTTGACAATGCTTACATGCAACATTACCAGATGAGTAATCCCAGAATATTATTGTAATTAAACGTGCCTGTCATTCATAAGTCTTTTCAATTACATTTCAAATTTGTGTCTGTCCAGTTTAAGTTTGGATTGCCTTTTTTTTTTTTTTTTCTTTTTTTTAAGAATGGGTCTCTGTGCTTTACCTTGTAGTTAACAAGCATGGATGGAATCTTTTTTGAAAAGGAAGGTCTAGTACACAAACTAATTATTAACAAAGTGGAAGATATTCATGCTGGGAAATACAGGTTTGAAGGTGGAGATATAAAAACTGAAGCTTCAATTTTTGTTGAAGGTGAGTCTATTTAAACTGCCAATGCAGCATGCTAGCCTTGATGTGCTTGAAACGTAATACTTTTTCTCAGAGACCTGTAGTTGGTTATTGAGACAACTTTATAGTAAAGAATTACCATGTAAATGGGAGATAGTTTTTGTACAGGTTGGTGCATTTTGTATGTACAAATTTAACTAGGGAGCTTTCCTGAATAGCTTCTATTATTAACTCAAAGATTTTTGAGGTGCACATAACACTTTATCAGACCAGATTCTTCATTCTTGTGTTTAGTCTATTGCCTATGAGAAATTTGCTCCAGTGAAAAGGATAGTATGATACCACAAATACTTTGTGATAATTATCCTGTAGCAAAGTACATGTATGTACGTGAAGCACTGAGCATGCAACTAAAGGTAAAGGTCCAAATGTTGTGAGCTTCTGAGCATTATAAGTTGACCATGAGCCAGCTTTGTGCCCTGGTGGCCAAGAAGGCCAACGGCATCCTGGCGTGCATCAAAAGGAGTGTGGCCAGCAGGTCGAGGGAGGTTATCCTCCCCCTCTACTCCGCCCTAGTGAGGCCACATCTGGAGTACTGTGTCCAGTTCTGGGCTCCCCAGTTCAAGAAGGACAGGGAAGTGCTGGAGCAAGTCCAGCGGAGAGCCACAAAGATGATCAGGGGACTGGAGCCCCTCTCTTATGAGGAAAGGCCGAGAGACCTGGGTCTGTTCAGCCTGGAGAAGAGAAGACTGAGGGGGCATCTTGTCAGTGCTTACAAATATCTGAAGGGTGGGTGTCAAGAGGATGGGGCCAGACTCTTCTCAGTGGTGCCCAACGACAGGACAAGGGGCAATGGGCACAAATTGGAACACAGGAAGTTCCACCTGAACATGAGAAAAAACTTGTTTCCTGTGGGGGTGACAGAGCACTGGAAGAGGCTGCCCAGAGAGATTGTGGAGTCTCCTTCTCTGGAAATATTCCAAACCCACCGGGACGCGGTTGTGTGCACCCTGCTGTAGGTGTACCTGCTCAAGCAGGGGGGTTGGACAAGATGATCTCCAGAGGTCTCTTCCAACCCCTACCATTCTGTGATTCTGTGATTATTGGCAGCATCATGAGAGAAGCCCTTCCCTCCCAGGTGAGCCTTATCCTCTTTGAATTGCAGTATTTAATGACCTTGTATCATCTGCTTAGATCCTCCACAGGTTGACAAAGTTCTCCTCAAAAACTTAACAAGTGTTCCTACTGTGGCCAAGGCAGGGCAGAAAGTAAAGATCAAGATCCCTTTTGAGGGCCGGCTGCCAGTCAGAGCAACGTGGCTAAAGGACAGAATGGAGCTAGTAGATGACACAAGGATTCGTGTTGATAAAACAGAGACCTTTACCATGCTGTCCATCTTCAACAGTGAGAGAAAGGACTGTGGGGATTACAAAGTCAGGCTGAAGAATGACAGTGGGGTCCTGGAGATCAGCTTAAAGCTTGTGGTAATAGGTAAGAGCCCCATAACATCCACTGTGGCTTTCATTGTAAAGCTTAGGCAGGGAACCCATTAACACTGGTGACAATCCTATTTAGAGCTACTGGGTATTCCAAGATGAACAAGACTATGTAATTTTCCACTAAATCAGGGTACAAGCAAAGACTGCTGACATGTTTCTTGCCCTTTAGCACAAGGTGACACAAATCTAGTTTGGTTTTGCACAGCCTCGGCAGCTGAGTTTTGAATGTTGGGCAACTGTGGGAGATGGGACTATGCACAACAGGCAAACCTAAGATAGATTATCAAGGCCAAATTCAGCCCTACCATAAATGTCTGTGCTCTTTTGGAGGACCAGAAATGGTGTTCTTCCTTATAAGCCCATGGACCAAGGGCCTGGCTTCCCCCACACTTATCAAAAGTTAAGAGAGTGGAAGTTTTGAAGAGGCAATTCAAGCACCAAGCCCTCATTCTGCAATTATGCCTGTATTCCATCAGAAACTGAGTCTCCTAGCTGGTCAGCAAGAGACAGTGTCTGCTCCAAACCCAGGAACACGTCTGGGTCTGGAGCCAACTCATAATCTCTCTGTGTTCATCTTTTCAGACAAGCCACAGCCACCTGCAGGACCCATCAAAATTGTAGAAAGCTCTGCAAATGACATCACCATTCAGTGGAAGCCCCCAAAGGATGATGGGGGCAAACCAGTGCAAAGCTACATTGTCGAGAGACAGCAGGTAGGCAAGAACGACTGGGTGACTTTGGGAGAAACCCCCAGGAGCTGTACTACCTTCACTACTAACAAAGTGGAACAAGACATGAGCTACTATTTCAGGGTGAGAGCTGTGAATGCTGAGGGAACTAGTGACGCATTGGAATCAGATGAAGTGAAGGCTGTCAGTAAAGGTAAGGAAGAACTTTTCTAATTGTGTTCGACAGCTATCTGGGAAATTCATTATCAAAGCTGACATCAAAGAAAACTCACTGCATTTTGGATGTTGCTACAGACCTAAACTTGAATCACGGCTGTGAAGTCTTCACAGAAATCGATCGAGATTGCACATCGAGACTAGAAGTTTATTGTAGGCTTTAGTGATACTGAGTGAGATGGCGTTACGTTCTCAGTTATGCTCCATTCTGAATTGGAAAGCAAGTTTCAGGGGGGAAGTGCAATATGCATCAAGATCAGAGAAAATTTTTCCAGGGGTGGCTACAAAGGGAACATATGAGGCTTTTTCTTAACTCCATAGGCAAAGGAGTGTGTCTCTGTATGTGCCGCATTTTTCAGTACGACCACTTAATTCCCCTGATTTCTAAATAACTAATTCTACTCTTTGTCCTTCAGTGAATTTAAACACTAGAACAGTTTTGCCATGAGCATGAATGTAGTACTAGAGCGAAAGCAATGTTCTATTCTATTTCTGATTTTCTTCTTTCTACATTCTCCTTCTCATGATTATGAGAAGCCCTGTATTTTGAGTGCAAAGGGATAAGAACATCCATTCCGTTTCCAGTTTCTGTCATTAAAAGCAAGAATAACGCTGACTATTCCTACCATGTAAGAATGCCTCACTCCGTAGGCTGACAGTGGAATTGTCAGTCGTGATGACAGCAGGTCATTCATGAAAACAAAATTCAGGAACAGAGGTCCATGCTGGATCCTGTTTGTGTGAGGAATAGGATACACAGCTTCAGGTCTCAGTCAGGTTTTCAAAACACATCCATATGAATACCTTGGGGAAACTGGAAGACGAAATGACACAGAACACTTTCTTATCTTGCAATAAAAATATACCTGCTAATAATGAAACATTAATCTCTTTCTAGCTTCACCTGGTGCCCCAGATCCCCCTGAGATTGTCAGTGCCAGCAGAGACACCATCACAATATCCTGGAAAGCACCTCGTAAAACTGGCAGTTCCCGAATTGTGGGATACATTGTTCAAAAACGCAAGAAGGGTACCACAACCTGGCTGCCAGTCAACAATGTGCCTGTAGCAGGTAGGTAGCTTAAATCCTGGGACAGACTGGAAGACTTGAAAAAGACAAAAAGATCAACTGGGTTCAGGAGGTAACACGCTGATCTTTGTGGGGTTGCTGCCTTCTAACTCTTTGCTTTCTGCTCAGGATCTTATACCTTTTCACATCAGTGGTTTACCTCTTGAATTCTTGAGCTGCTGCCTGTCCCCATCATAACCATATTACCCCTGTCTGAAGTTTTACCTTTTTATCTTTCACAGCTCTAGTGTACATGCTTTTTCACAAGTAAGGATTTTTCACAATTAAGGTTACACAGCTGTGCCATAGCAAAGGCAGGCCTTGGTTTTATATACAGCTGAATGCCTGGGAGGAGGATTATGGTTTTTTTCCAGATTGTGTGCAAGCATATGGCTGGAGAAGAGTGCAGAGAAGCTCACTGCTGCATCCTGGGACATAGCTCCTCTGTAGATAAACTGATGTCTTCAATTTCTGGAACTGAAGTCCTCACTTCACATGCAGAACTACTGTCCTTAGTCTTCACTTTAGGAACTTGGCAGACAAGAATTTATAAATGCAAGGAAGATAAAGAAACCCAAGTGATGTGTATGAGCTCCAAAATGTGTTTTGACTATAGCTATCAATTATCTATCAGTTGCAAGCTAGGACTTCTTATCTGGTGTAGAAGAGTTTAGGATTATCCCATGAGGAAAAGCAGTATTTATCCTTTCTCTAACTTAATAGCTCTCAAATACTGTTTGATTTGAAAGGGAATACAATGAACACGTCCCAGAAGTACACATGCACTAGGATAGGGAAGGGCAGGGGAATCGGCCACAGCTCCTGAGAGTTATTCAGTTCACAGTTCTACATGGAGTAAAGTCCAACATTGTTGTCTCACCCTTTCCTGCTTGGGGAACAGCTCACCTGAGCCAACATGCTCCTTTTCTTTCTGCAGACAAGAAGCTGAAAATGACCAATCTCAAGAAAGGTCTGCAGTATGAATTTCGTGTGGCAGCTGTCAATGCTGCTGGCATAGGAGATGCCAGTGAACCGTCACAGCCTGTCTTTGCACGGGATTCCACACGTAAGTGCACTGCCCCCCATCCTTCTGGCTTGGGGATACGTAAAGCTGGTGATGTAGACTGGCAAAGTTAGTGGAGAGGCGATGTTTTTAAATGCTTTGTAGAAGTATGTGAAGACAAAGATCTAATAATTGGGGAATGTTTCATGGCTGAGAATCCGCTATCAGCATGAGGAAGGAATGGAAGGATTTCCTGTGTGATGTCTGGGTCAAGATGAGGCAGACTCCCTGTGTGGGATTTATATGTGGTGTGGAGAAGTATTCAGGATGGATTGCAGGCTGTTTCAGGAGTGTTGCAGATTGTACTGCATGGCTGGCAGGAGCAGGCACCTGGATCCAGCTTTGAAAAACTGGGACAAGGTGGAGGCAAGACAGCAGCGTGGATATCCAGCGCCCTTCAAGAATGTTGGGGAATTTCAGGAAGTGACTGAAAAGAGGGGACAGAATTCCTAGAAAAATAGTTTAAATAAAATTTCTCTTTTCAGAATCTCCAGGTCAAGTGCAGGACCTTAAAGTGAGCAGCAGTGACAGCACTAGTGTCACCTTGACATGGAAGAGACCTGAAGCAAAAGATGGGAGTGACGTGAAAGGCTATGAGGTGGAGATGCGGTCTTCTAAAAACCTCAACTGGACCAAGTGCAATACTCTTCCCATAGAGACAACCACTTACACAGTTAAAGGCCTCCAAGCCAAGGAGATGTACTTCCTACGTGTGAGAGCCCTCAATGACAGTGGCCCAGGAGAAGCCACAGAGCTTGAAGCATGCATCGAAGCTGCTCCCCCTGTAGGTAAGTCAAAGTGGGCTGCTTTCAGAACGAACGAGGTCATTCGATAGGTAACAGGTCACAGGCAAGGTCTGTAGGTCACTGTGATGAGCTTCTTTCAAATCCCAGACTGTAGCAGAAGGGCAAGTACTACATTGCTCCTCCTTGCTCCTAAGAGTATGGTCTTAGTTGATCACCTCATCAGGAAATTCTGAAGATTTAACTGATAATAAATGTGCAATGCACAGTGTTCAGCTCATGTTAAAGACTGATTATGAGAAAAGAATCCCCAAAACTGTATTTTCTCCTCAGATTTACATTTTGCCCCCTGTGTGGAGCTACACCACAGTCATGATCACCAGACAGAAACTGCACATACCTTATGCCTACCCATGCTCTTTTAAGGGAAAAATAGAGTTTTCAGTCTACTTTTATACAGTCTTGTGGAATTAAACATTTTATTTCATTCTCTTAAATCACAGTTGTTATGTTGGTTTTTGTAAACTTCATTTTCCTTTTTAATTTTCTAGTTGGAAAGTTTTCACCACTTTCACTTTTTCATCTTTATTTACAATCTGTAACTCTGTTTTTTTGCCTGCTATTTGGGAACATCGCAGAAATACAGAAGTAAGAGATAATTCTTTGAGGGATTCATCTTCCTTAACTTGGGTCCTAAGTGAAAATGTCTACTTTTGGCCTATGCCTGGAGACTCCTTTTATAGTCAATCAGTAAACAAAAAAATAAGTCCATCTGGGAAGCAGTTTTTTCAGTTTTAAACTGGAAATGCTAAATACAATTTAGCACTATTGTATTTGGCATTTTTAGAAAAATGCCAAATACAATAGTGCATTATATTGATGAAAAGAGAAAAGAAAGAAAAAATGTTTTAAATACTAAAAAAGATTATTTTTAATAAACTCAGGCTGGTTTCTTGGGGATGTTCTGTACTCTGTAATGGACACTTTCATAAGTGTCCATTGCAATTTCATTTTCCCCCAGATGTCATTTTACTCAAAAGATCATCCATGTGATGGGGTAAACTGTGTCAAAGAGCCGATTTCTCCATGACTGAGACATCACATGTATACAAACATTGTTGTGATCGTATTTTTACATCATTTCCCCTTGTTTAGTCATAGTGATAAATAAATAGTAATAAAATATGAAAGGTGTAAACTCTGGTTCTGAATCAAGGAGCTGTTTTTCCACAGTACCACTACGAGTTTATCAACAGCCTGCAGACTAGCTGTTGGAAAGGCAGTAGGGGTATCGAACACATGCATATGAGTTTGTCAGCCAGTGACTCTGTAATAATGTACAACTTTTTATTGTAATCACTGTCTTTTCCAGTTTCTCCCAGGTTACTAATAGATGACACAGTGAAAAGCTTCCTGGTTGTAAAAGCAGGAAATACCATCCGAGTGAATATACCCTTTGAAGTAAGTATTCAAATGTGTTGGTAAGAATTCCCCATCTGGTTCTCTGTTGTAGTCAATAGCAGACATGAAAACTGAGCTACTGTTTTCTTGGCATGCAATTTTGTTTACAAGACACTGGGCAAATCCTTTAACCTGCCTGTGCTGCGTATACTTTCTGCATGAGGAAAACATGAACAAGAATTCAGCTGTCACTCTTGGCATTAGTGTTTTATGAGATTATGGTCATTCATTAACCTCTGCAAACAATGCTGTCCATCCAACCAAATCAATATTATCATCATCTGGTATTAATCTGTCATACTTAGAGTTTAAAAATCAGTCGATTTCCCTCTGACTCCCTCAGAAGGCCTTGGGGTAGCGTTTCTAGCAACATCCTCTTGACTGTGTTTGTCTTACTAAGCAGCAGGACTTAAGCTGTATGACTTGCGAAATAGGCATGCACTGACAGAAATCCTGTGTGCTTTCATGTAAGCTTGGAACAACACAGGTAAAGTCTGGGATATCAAGAAGAGGTTGATGAAGGCAAAGTGTGCGTATTTGCTGGCCTTTCTCCTAATCTCTTGGAGAACAGAGACCAAAGATGGCACAATGGAAATAAAGACTTTGAGGATGTTTTTTATTTCCAAAACCAGCAGGTCTTTTTAAAAGTAGAAAATATTAAATACTGATATCATCTGTTGTTCATGATCTATCGCACCTTGTTTGACATAGTTAACCCAAACACCTTACTACAATAACATTCTTAAAAGACACAGAGAAAGAGAAAAGTTAC
The DNA here is from genome assembly GCA_013389945.1 of Fregata magnificens. Taxonomy (NCBI): domain Eukaryota; kingdom Metazoa; phylum Chordata; class Aves; order Suliformes; family Fregatidae; genus Fregata; species Fregata magnificens. The sequence continues at coordinate 248,628 of WAAD01035865.1, read as the reverse complement.
AAAGAAACTTTAGAGCAGCCCTTTATCCAAGGCTCTTAGATCCATCTTGGATCCATATTTCTAAATATTACTTTACTGTGTCATGTAGATATACATTTGGGACAAGATAATGAAACTAAAGATGTAAAGATGCAATCTGGAGGCAAAACAAATGGGCTATAACCCGTGCTGTTCTTTACAGGCATCTCCAGATGCAGTGGTGACCTGGTTAAAGGATGGGCTTCCTCTTACAAACCGGGCTACAGTAAAGACCAAAGACGGTACCATCCAGCTGCTGATTGGAGCAGCTGAGTTCACTGACAGCGGTGTCTACACCGTTGAGCTCCAGGACGGGTTAGAGAAAAGAGAAACATTCAGCTTCCAAGTTCAAGTTACAGGTAACTCACTCACTACCATATATACATACAGATTTACTGCAAATAGACAGTAGACAACGAACCGAGTTCAGCACGGAGAGCTCTGATGCAGTTAAGCCATGCAGGAACAGGGAGAACTAGAGTACAATTTTCCATGAGATTCAGTCTGGCTACTCTGTGATATCACTTGGCCATGTCTGCAGGACAGAGCAATCTACTGATTAAAATTACACCCATCTTCCAGAGTGACTGCTTAAAAAGGCAGGGTCACAAAGATGGGTAGTGCAAACCACAGGAGAGCAGTTCATGCCCTTTGTAACAGTCTAGGTTAGTCAGCAGCAGGCTGTAGGACATTTAGTCATAGCCACAACAACTCTATACACTGTCTTCCTAAGAGGTGAAAAAGTTTAGCTGTACCAGCCCTCATCTAGTCCCTGTAAGAAGGGATGGAGGCCCAGCAATGCAGATGTAATGCAGCAGAAACTCAATTAATAGCAAATGACGTCATGGAGAAAGAATCAAATTTTTGTCCCTTTTAATGACCAGGATGTTTACTCAGCCCCCAGACATAGAAGGGACTCAAAGTTTTTAGGGTTCTGTACTGTGCCACTTTCCCTACATCTTTTATATTATTTGCCTTCATCTGACAGATATCCCACAATCGCCTGGACCTATTAAATTGGAAGAGAATGTGCCAAATACAGTGACAGTAACCTGGGAGCCATCAGCATCTGAGAAATGGGAAAATAATCTATACTACACAGTCCTGAAGCGTGAATCACAGAAGGGCCTGTGGCACGTGGTGGGTGACCTGATCTACACCAACAAGTTCACATTCACCAAACTGATCCCAGGCCGGGACTACTACTTTAGGGTTGTGGCAAAAAATGACTTGGGAGCCAGTGGTCCATCTGACACTGTGCAGCCTTGGAGAATTCGAAAACAAAAGGGTAAAACAGCTTTTACAAATAGTTATCTGTGTGTTGTCATGCTTTGTTTCTTTCATTGTTCCTAACGTACCATCCTGAAATGGGTCTCTCCTCCTGTGAACATTTAGTTGCCCAGAACAAGAATGCATAGAGATACCCTAAGAAATTCCAGTTTGGCAGAGAAGGCTTGTCCTTTCTGCGTGGACATTGTGCAGATAGATCCTTTACTTCCAGCGATTATATCATGTAATTTGCCACAAAATTAATTCCCAGCAAAATCTAAGGCTTCAGTTTTGCAGAAACCAAAGTTTGTGACTTCAAAGTTAAATTCTGGCTAATTAGAGAAGAAACACAGATTACAATCCATAGGTGCATGGGATCTCTGGCAATTTACAGTGCAGAATGCCAGACATGCACAACCAAGCGTCATTGAAAACCAGTCCTTTAAACCCTGACTTCTATTTCTGTGAAGCAGTATCTTAGTGTATGTTTGTATGTTGCTGGTTTTTTTACAGCTGAATTTCAAGTCAAGCCACAGAAATACAGGGGAGTTAATCAAAACCAGCCCCCAAGATTCCTCGTGCCGTTGAAGCCTCATGTGGTGACTACTGGGAGTGAGTGCCGTATGAGCTGTGCGGTTGGAGGCCATCCACCTCCAAAGATTACATGGTACAAGGACAGTAGAGACCTCTCCAGTGATCCCAACTATTTTTGCACAAACAACTTTGGTGTCTGCTCACTGGTTGTCCTAGGTGTCACAAAACATGATGAAGGAGAATATATGGTAGAAGCCACCAATGAATTGGGCCGTGCATTCAGCAAAGCCTTCCTCACTATTAAAGGTAACAATCTTTAATGCTTCTCTTCCTTCATCGTGTGATGTCAAGATATGTCATTGCTGTCGAGATGCCTTATAAATGGTAGCCATACAGCTTTATTTACTGACAAGAGCAATGTCCTATAAGGCAGTGTATATTTGGACTGCTTTATTGAATTTTTAATTAACCTACTGGTGATCAAGTATGAAACAGAAATAGGAATGAAAAGGCAGGCGTGAGAAAATAAGTTGATTTCTACATGAGCCAGAGGTTTTGGTTGACCTTGAGCAAATCTTTTAGAAAGAAATATCCCATCTTCATTTAATAAGATAATATCTAGGTTAGATTTTTCTACAGTGCAGGAACTGCAGAATAGAAGATCCTGCAAGATGTGCAAGGTTAGGTGAAGCAGTGAGGAAAAAGGTGGTGTTAGGTGGCCAAAGGCAATGAGAAGGGAGGAAAGAGAGGAACAGGGGATGAATTAAACGAGGCCATGGGGGCTTCTGATGTGAATAGAGAATCAGTGTAGTTGACTGAGGATAGATGCATGGTGGATATACTTACGGATAAATATCGGCAATTTTACTCAATTCATTATGAAATATCCTTCACTTTGAGTCAAATATTTTCCTTTTAATGCAATTCAGAATGCCTCGTTGGGATTACATGAGTGGAGAAATGGGTCAGTTAAATCCCTGTAATCCTTTTGCAGACTTTGGTCTTTCTGGCCCTGTAATGTTTCAGATCCCTCTTCCAGTGTACCGTACAGATTATCTCCCTCATTACAATATTGAGCTACTTCTCTCCTCTTATTTTCAGACTCCACCCTGTAGCACGACCTTCCTGAGAACATCTCTGCACTACTATGTGAATGAGAAGGTTTTCACTGCGAACTGGCTTTATACGAAGGCTATGTATTTATTTTCAGATGTGCATTATAGTCTGAGTGTTTTATTTTTCAGATCCAGTAGTTGCATTTTGAACATGATGCTGCATTGTAGTCAAAATGGGGAAAAAAAGCTTTAAGAGAATTGTATCTTTTTGTAATGATCATGGCTTTCCACTAGACCTTTAAAACACAGATGAGAAGCTTCCGGAACACAGAAGATGAGAGGAAAAATAATTGGCCAAAATGAAACTTTCCATGGAGAACACAGGTGTGGGAGATCATTCTGCCACACCACTCACCTGCTGTCAGGCTGCAACAAGAATATTTCTTGACACCAGAGATCTATGAAGCTGGCCTTTTAGCGTGTGGTTTTCTAATCCAAAGCAATTATTTTAAATTCCATGTAATTCTTGGCAGGCTTCCTAATTCTGGTAGAAACAGTTCTGCATGTATTCCACTACCAGTAGCAGCTAAGTATATTATTTCCCTTAACCTCTAAGTTGAAAAGAGTATCTGCCTGCCAGTTTTATCTGGGCAAGAGATAAATTCTCAGACTAGGCTAACGTGGGGTAGTGCTACTCACAGTGAAAATGCATTGACGGGAATGAATGGAAATCTAGAAGCAGTTGTATTAGTATGAGCAGATCAATGCTGTACTTAAAAAACCTACTATAGCAAGTGCTGTAAAAAAGGATGTATCAGTCCTAAACTACCACATTAGCATCACCTTTGAAACATAATGGCCCCTACCTCATGACATTGCTAGAATGTTTTTGCCTAATGCAAAAAGAGGTTAAAAATCTTCCATGTTTGACCAGAAATATGAGGTACCACCAGAGATCCTCTGCCATGGCTGGGGGATTCCATCACTGAGTGGAGAAGGAGACTGGAAAGCGAAAACGTTTTGATGACTGTACGAACGTATAGCATTGTAGCCTTACTACCACCAAAGGTACTTTGATGACAGCATCTAGAAGACAGGAGAGTCTAGATCAAAGGCTCAAAGCCACTGGATCCTCAGACAGCCAGTCAAACATTTATGTGGGGCTGAAATGTTCTTTTTGATTATATTTTGTACAATGTTGTACAGACATAGCAACAGCAGATTGTGAAATTAAACCATAATTCAGTAAAATCTACCATGAGTAAGTGTTTATTTTGGAGAAGGAAGCCCAGCCAGTTCCTGAATGCCGATCCATGTCTATTGCAACAGCATTTTCACATGTAATGGCTATGTAAGTTCACCCCTCACCCTGTATTGCATATGTAAGTTCCTGTTTAATCTTGGAGGAAGAGAAGAAGAACAGATATAAGGCTTTTATAAGTTTATTTCTCGCTAATATCTGAGCATGCTGATGAAGTGGCAGAGTACTCCAGTCTCTAATCATGCAGTTTAGGTTCAAAAAAGATAATAATGTGCATAGCAGCATAAGCCAGCCACTCACTGATCAGGAGGTACCCATGGCAAGTGATCTCACACCTCCTTCCTTGAAGCCATCAATGCCAGCTGCTACTGGGACCATTTATGTTGCATGCTAATCTTAAGCAAGGATTGTTTTATTTACACCATGATGATAACCTTCATCTGTCTCAGGCCCTCCTTGATCCACCAGATGAAGCCTATGTACATTCCACCTGTTATAAGCAAGAGAAATAGAGGGCTACTCCCCTTTCAGTGTCCCCTTTGAGGGGGACAACTGTCTGTTCTTCCCTTTCCCACCATGTGTGGCCACCTCTGGTTTGTGCTCCCAGCCTACGGGCTGCCAAACCCCCCCAAATCTTGATACAGAAACCATCTCCCAGGAGAGTGGGGCTTCCAGGACTGCCAGCATGGACCCACCTGGCTCCAGCCTTGTAGCATGTACCATCCTACAAAAACGGGTGGGGCAGTGCCCGTGCCTAGCCTATGCTCTTTGCCATGCTGAGGCCACTTGTCCCTGATATGCTGGCATCTCAAGCAGTTTTGGTAGCCAGGTCAGTCAAGTCCCTTGATATGCTACTTGTCCATCCTTTGAAAGAGCGTGGGGACTGGGCACAGCCAGCAGGTGTCCACTGAGCCATCTGCCATGGTTCAGTGGGTGAAATGGGTGTATGTGCTGAGCCAGAAGCATGGGACCATGGTCAAGAAAGCAAGTGCCTGTTGCTGCTGCTGAAGGACCCCTTCATGCTCAGTTGCTGCACCTGGAGGAGGGTCCATTGGGATTTAGATGTTTCTTCTGAGGTGGCCTGTTGCAAGGAGCGGGACGTGCTGCTCCCTTCCCTTAGAGGAGGACCATCTCAGTTTCTGCTTCCCTACTGGCAATGACCTGATTATCTTCCCTGTAATCTGCATGTTTATGGATCCCAGCAAGCTTGAATTAGGTCTATACCTGGAGGTGCACTTGCTGCTGTTTGTACTCTGAATATGCTAAAAGGAGAGAGATGCTTTCTTGAAAGGCTGAGTGACAAACACCAGGTTTTCACTAGCTTCAGATTGACTTACACCGGTGAAGATACTGTAGGAGTGTGTGGTAGCTTCTGTGTAGCCGATGTGCAGCAGCAGGGTTACTTTTGCTATTTTCTTCTTGACTGATAAGCATAAGGGCCAAGCTTGTTGGAAGGACCTGAACATTTGAGATTGAAGCCAGAGTGATCTCTGGAAGGACCTGGCACATTAGGAGCAGGGAGCTCTTGCAAGTCTTGCAGAGAGTTGCAGACTTATCCCTGTGCACAGATGTCAGCACCAATTCAAGCTAGTCCTCTGCTGTTATTCTCTTGAATATTTTATATTCCAGCCCCATGTGCTTAAAGCGCTGGTACTTAACACCTGGGAAGCAGGGCTGAGCCAGACATGTCATGCAGGGCTGCAAGACAGAGAGCCTGACTAGTTGTGTCAGTAATTCCACAAGGAACAAGTTGTGTGCACAGGTAAGACTAGTGCACTAGAAATGGCCAGTCAGCATGAGAAGCAGGTGAGTGAGTGTTTCGCAGCCAGCAGCACTGCTTGTTTATCCTGTGCATTTTGATTACAGCAAAGTGGTGCTCCCCCTCCCAGGAATCACCCTCTGAAGTGGAAGAGCGGATGTTGCTGGGTGGGGAGGCCAAAGGGAGAGAGCACGGCCTGGAGAGAGCTGCAGCAGGGGCAAGAGAGAGCTGCCGCTCAAACTTTCCTGGTCTGAAAGTATGTGGCCTCCCCAAGGTCAACAAACAGGAAAGCAGGCTACAAAAGCCTTGGGATCTTCAGAGATGTCCTGAGCTCTATTTCTCTCATTTCTTGCAGTGAAAGTCTTCTCACGTGGGTCCCAAACCAGCTCTCTGGATGCTGGCAGCAGCAGCAATTACCCAGTCGCTGGCACAGCAGAGAGGGAGGAATCGTGCTGCTCAAGCAGCGCTGATAAACCCTTCTTGCATCCCTGGTGCTGCTCGTTTGCCACTGGCTCAGCAAAAGGATCTCATGCCATGCTCCCTGCAGGCTGGCCAACCGCTCCCAGCACCCTGGGGGTGGCTAAACTTGTACTCCAGCTTGGTGACATTTAGAGAAATTATTGCCTATAACCTGTTCTGCATCCCTTTTTCATGGTTTGCTATCACTCTTTGCAATTGCTGTTTGACTTTGGAAGATGGTAACTGGGGAGCTGGGGTAAGTCTGATAGCTTTTCCTTCCAGGAACCGCTTGTGACAATCAAAGGATGTCATACGGGTACCCCAGCCTGTGGCTTCATGTCACCAAGGGCGCAGTAGGGCTGCTGGTGTGTGGCGATGCTGCAGCCTGCCTCTGCAGCGCTCAGCCTCTGCTGGCACTTGCCTTGCAGTCCCTCGGAGCCAGTCCCCCAAATTCCCATCCGATGAGGGAGCAGCAATACCAGATTAGTGGAGTTTGTCTCTAAAATCAGGTTATGAGCACCGAGGAGAGCAATGCTCCTGAGCTGGGAGGGACAGATGAGCTCTTTTGCTTGCTATCTCCCACCCCAAGAGGAGGACGCAGGGCGTGTTGATGAATGTGCGAAGCCATGCCTCTGCCAGCGCTTGGATTTTTTCCCCTCTCTTCACAGGCTGGGCCTGGCTAATTTTGATGTATGTATCACTGCTGGGGCTGAGCAGCTGTGCCAGCTTGGGATGAACAAGCTGGAGAGCAGGTTTCAACAGCCTAACAGCAAAATACCCTCAGCCCCTGAGTACGCAATGATGGATCCTGTTAGGGCAGAAAGCAGGTCCTCACACAGGAGCCTTCCTTGGCAGTAGGTGTGCTTTGTGCATTTGGCTGATTTGCAGGAAAAAAAAATTTCTCATGTTAGGACTCCAACTTTGTGATCTTTGGTGACTTGGAGAACAAGATCAGGTCTGCTCATAAATCAGCAGTGCTTTTCTGTGCTATTTTCTGAGAGCTAATGTCAGCCCTAGGGACTCTCTGGACCTTCTTTCCTTCCTTGTTGATTTTCCCTTCTTAGGCTCTGCTTAGCAAAGGCTTTTCTCCATCCATCACAGTCAATGACCAGGGCTCTAAGGGGCAGAAGGCCCCTGCTTCTTCCTCTGCAGGTTTCCAGTCTGTTGTGTGCTGTGGATGTCCATGTCCATATGTTTGCCCTGTACAGTTGTATGTCCTAGCTCCCTTCTCTCCAGGATAGTGCTGGTCAGGGCTACGGGCCTCAGCTTTCGGTTGAAGCCCTCTAGAAGGAGATGCTGCTGCAGTCCTGCCTCTGCATGCACCCAAGAGATTAAAGGCTGTTTGGATGATGGTCTGGTTTGGCTGGGAGGCAGGAGGTGGTGTGGGGACTTATGCTGGTGTCCTTGGGGAGCCTTTCAACATGAAGAACGTCGATGCATCCAGCAGTGTAGCATCCTCCCACATGGAAGGGTCTGGCTGTGCTGGTGCGAGTCCGTGAGCAGCCCATGAGGCTGGATTCAGGGTCCTTTCCCCTTTGGGAAGGATAACTCCTTTCTAGCTACAGGGGTTCACAGTCCGTCCTCCTGGCAGGGCAAGACAGTGATGGATTGACCCTGGGCAGCACTTGGAGCAACGGCTGCCAACATTTACACCCATCTCCTGGATCTGACTGCTGCAGGAAGGGACCTGATTGCCTCTGGAGATGGCAGTACTCAGCAGGGAGAGGCAGCCTTTGGAACAGCCTCTGTCCATGCTCCTTCCTGGCTGCACAGCCAGTCCCATCCCTTCATTTCCAGGGAGTGGTGCTATAGGATTGCAGAGCCCTGCAGGTCTCCCCAGGGACAATAGAGGGTTTTCCAACCTAGGAGGCTCTGCAATTCCAGCTCCTTCAGAGGCTTGAGACACTTTAGAGCCCTGACATCCTCCATGAGACTTCATTTAAGACCTGCCATTGGCATGCCTTACCACTAGATAGAGGGCTGAACACTTCTTTCCTGGATGATGAGATTAGAACAGGAATAGCTCTACACTCAAGGGTGCCCTGGCAGCCTCTCCCCAAATCTTTGAGGATGGTGCCCTTCTGTAGGCTCCTGTAGCTTAGATCCAAACATCATCGTCTCTGCTTCCAAAGCCTGTCGGTCCTGAGTGGAGTCAGCGCAGCTAGGCTGGAGATCAGACCAGGAGGCGGCTGCTGCTGGAGCTCCCAGAGGGAGCTGAGAAAGGCACGTACGCCCCACGCAGAGGGGTTTGCAGGCTGCACGGAGGCAAGAATTCAGCCTGCATGGGAGGGCACAGCCATGGTACCCTGTCATGCGTCCTGCTGCGTTCCCTCTGTGCCACGCTCTCAGCTCTGGCAGCATGGCTGGAGGATGGAGAGATCTGAGAGCAGAACAAGCCACTCTGGTTTGCATGACCCTGTGGTCACCAGCCTGGGGCAGCGTTATGTGGTGGGGCAGGATGGGGGCTATAGCTTCACTTAGGCCCAGCTCAGTGTCCTGCTCTAGGTGGGAGAACTAAAAGTTGAACTGCTCTGGTCTGCTTTCAGTCTCCCATGGCTCCCTTCCTTTTCTCAATCTCAGGTAAGACTTTTTTTTTCTTTTATACTGTCTCCTGTTCCCCATGGAAGCTGGTCAGCTAGGCAGCAAGCGTGCTACAAACTGGCAAGCAGAGTGGAGTGTGAAAGGACTCACGTTAGCCATCCCCAACGTGCCTATCCTAGTCTGTGCCATTGCACTGGAAGTCTTCAGGGACCGTCTAGCCCACATGAGAGGGATGAATTTGATGCTGATCATAGCACTGCCCATTTTTGAAGGAGGGAGTCCCAACTCCAGAGCATCCTGTAACACCTACACTAGGACAGTGTGGCCAGGGAAGGATGCTTTGTGCTGGGGGATGCTGGTTTGGGTAGTGGCCCTCCTGGGGAGGGTGAGTGGGAACCCAGTGGGATGTTGGGTTGCTCCATGGCTTGCTGGAGGCAGGGGTATGGAGGACCTACTCTGCAGGGTCAGCTTTGCTTGATTTGTTCAAGGGAAGTAAAAGTAACCGGATCTCTTCCTCCCCCATGTCTGTCTGGGGAAGGACAGACATGGGGCTAGATGGAGAACAACACTTTCTGACTCTGGTGGTCCTGGATCTGCCCTAGTTGCAACTTCCCTCCCTGGAGTACTGGGATCCTCCATGTGCAGGGACAATGCTCCCAGTGGGAGAAGCTCTACTTCTACCAGGTTCCCAGTCCTTACCCTTTGCAGGTTTGGGATGCCATGGGTATGTGGGTGCCTTCACCATGTCTCCCTGGAGGTCCCTTGCATGCTCTGTCAGTACCGCTTAAGCTGTAATCTCTTTTCTGCATTAGCATAGGCAGTCTGTTGGTGAGTTAGAGGGGTGTAGGCACTGAAAGATGATATTGTCTGGGTTAGTCATCCTCAAATGCTCTGGGATGCCTGGCTGAAACTCTGCTGCAATTGGCAATGCAAAGAAGTAAAACTGGGCAAGTCTGGAGTATTTCTAAACCCTCTGCACCATGCCTCAGCAGTGATTCAGCATCTGATGGGAGTCTGGCAGCTGCCCATCTCAGCTGAAGCTCTCGTGTGATTTAGGCAGTCAGTGCAAAGCTGCAGCTCGCAGGGCACTTCCTGGCCATGTTTACCATGATGCTGGATTCACAACAGGGTCATCTGAGGCAGCTTCTCTTCATAGGCAGCTTTCCTATGGGACAGCACATTGAGAGGCACAAACTTCTCAAGCTTCTCAACCCAAATGGACCTGTTAGTAATGCTGGCAGTGCAAAGCTGGATGGAGGTGTCAACCAGACTGTCATTTCCTGCCTAATCTTACTTCTGGGCCTGGTAACATGAACGACAAAACAAAGACACTGCAGCAAGGATTATGTTAGCTGTTCACTGCTAAGGTCAGGCCAGGTGAATACAGTGTGGACTGGATCGCCACCTGTGTTACCACTGAACACGGTCTGTGGGCCATAGGCGTGTGACTAAACTAAGCGCTGCTACATCTGATGGAGCTCACTGTTATTCAAGGAGTTTTATTTTAAGCCAGGATGCAGCAGGCAGTACCAGTTCACTAAAACCAGTTTCAGTATGTGGAAAAAGGGACTGGCCACATGGGAGGAATATAGGAACGTTGTCAGGCTTTGCAGAGATGCAACAAGGAAGACCAAGGCCCATTGGAACTCAGTCTGGCAAGGGATGTCAAGGATAATGAGAAAGGCTTCTTCAAATACATCAGCAGTAAAAGGAAGACTGGGGAAACTGTGGGCCCACTGCTGAATGAGGTGGGGGCCCTGGTGATGCAGGATGCAGAGAAGGCGGAGTTACTGAATGCCTTCTTTGCTTCAGTCTTTGCTGCTAAGGCTGGCCCTCAGGCACCCCAGCCCCCAGAGGCGAGAGAGGAAATCTGGAGAAAGGAGGACTTTCCGTTGGTTGAGGAGGATTGGGTTAGGGATCACCTAGACAAACTGGATCCTCACAAATCCATGGGCCCCGATGGGATGCACCCACGAGTGCTGAGGGAGCTGGCGGATGTTCTTGCCAAGCCACTCTCCATCATCTTTGAAAG
>WAAD01035865.1:86888-236630 GCA_013389945.1 Fregata magnificens | reverse complement strand
CCTCTCTTATGAGGAAAGGCTGAGAGACCTGGGTCTGTTCAGCCTGGAGAAGAGAAGACTGAGGGGGCATCTTGTCAGTGCTTACAAATATCTGAAGGGTGGGTGTCAAGAGGATGGGGCCAGACTCTTCTCAGTGGTGCCCAACGACAGGAGAAGGGGCAATGGGCACAAATTGGAACACAGGAAGTTCCACCTGAACGTGAGAAAAAACTTGTTTCCTGTGGGGGTGACAGAGCACTGGAAGAGGCTGCCCAGAGAGGTTGTGGAGTCTCCTCTGGAAATATTCCAAACCCGCCTGGATGCGGTTGTGTGCACCCTGCTGTAGGTGTACCTGCTCAAGCAGGGGGGTTGGACAAGATGATCTCCAGAGGTCCCTTCCAACCCCAGCCATTCTGTGATTCTGTGATTCTGTGAAAAGGTGATGCTGTGCACTTGGTTACGCTCACAGGAGCCTCAGGAGGCACCTTGATTCATGGAGAAGATCCTGTTAAGCCACAAGGAGCTGGGGTGTTTGTACAAAGATAAGGAAATCATTGGAACATCTGTACAGCTCATTCTTGCTGTAAAAAGGGACTTTCGAGGCCTCCAGCTTCACTCCTTTCTCTCTGCCCAGTCCTGGCACTGCCAGAAGGACTGTGTCTGCCCCAGGGGCTGTGGTCCTCCAAGGAGTCAGAGCTAGCTGAGAACTCAACCAAAAAGGATCATGCTGAAATGAAACTTGAGTAAAATCACCCAGGGTAGCAAACTGTAATGTGCTTGTACTGGCTGACGCTTGTTTTCCTTAGCCTCGCCAGTGACACTGACCCCTCCTCGCCCTCGGCAGGCACAGCCTTCTCCAGCAGATGCAGATTTGCATGACAGACCCAGAGGCACTGACCTATGAAGTTCTGTTACCCTGCAAATGACATTTCCTCTTATTGGCTCACCCCCTACAAGCGAAGCTGCTCTCTGACCTGTCCCAAACTGCTGGTCCGGGCAATGCCATTCCCGCTAGAGTGGCCTCAGAGTAGCTGGAGTTTCTAGAGGTGTTGGCTTGTGCAGCTCTTCGTTTTCTGTGTCTACAGTTCTGCCTTTCTCCCCTACCTTGTCCATGCATGGCCACCTGCATTCTGCATGGTCCCTTTGCTGGGATGACAGCTGCCTCCCCCGCCTTGCCTGCTGCTGCTGCTTTTGCTGCTGTAACTGCTTAGTGCCATGCAGAAAAAAACAGATTTCTCTGCCCTGTTTCCCCTCCTCTCCCTCACCCACCATGCCACAGCTCCTTTGCTGGCAGCAGCAGCCACACCAGCTTTCCACATCTCTGATGTAAGGCTGTCAGCAGGCTGAGGTTGTTTTCCTTCCTCCAGCAGACTGCTGCCTGCCTTGCCTGTGCCTACACCCGGCTCTTGGCTCTTCTGCCTTGGTGTGGCACGTAGTGGCCTTTGTTCTCGCCCGTTGCATGGCGAGCAGATGAAAGCTGACTGTGAAGCATAATTTATAGCTACCTTGAAACACAGTTTTGGCAGAGGAAAGCACGCCAAAAGATGTAGCAATGCCTGAGGAACTGCGCTCATACTGCTTATCAAATGATGCTTGAAAGGCTCGGTAATGCAAGAGGAGGGTTGAGTTGCTCAATTCTAGCAGAGGATAAACTGCCTCTATTACAGGGACACGTGTTTGGGAGCAAGGAGCTGATAGCTGCCTTTTGAAAACTCGTCCGGCAAGGCAAATCACAGCTTCAGGAGCCTTGGTCCAAAGGGCAGCAAGGCTGCAGGAGAGTGCCTGTGCACGTGCCTAAACAGGGCTGCGGCACCCCTCCTTTCCACCCTCCTAGAACACTGGCCCAGAAGGGAGCTCATTGCCTTTAATACAATCGAATATGTGAGTAAGCTTTACACTGATGCCCCCAAAATCTCTGGGCAGCAGGAATTCGGCGCTGGCACACCCCACAGTGATGCGTGCTGACTGCACAGTTACCTCCAGCCACCAGGAAAGCCTGGCCGTAAGTCAGGTGCGTGGCAGCCCTCGCTTGATCAGGCAGACAGCAATGACCAGCTGCTGCAGCAGCCCTCCTCTGCTGAGCAAGCCGTGCGCTGCCGCGGGTCCGGGGCAGAGCCCTGGGCAGCATGCGAGGAGCATGTGCCGGCGTGGACCACACACCCTGGCAGCACAGCTTGCCTCTTCCAAGCTGGTCGTATGGCAGATGCCCGGAGCATCCCTGTCACTGCTTCTCCTGGCTGTCTCTGCCGTGAGATGCCATTGTCCTGGCTGCTGGCCTTCTGTGGTGGAGGGAGTCTTGTGGTGCTCAAGGAATGGCAGGATTGTAACATTGCAGGGTGCTCAAAAAGTCGCCTGGTCTGTCCCCTGCTCCAGTGCAGGACCCAGGGCAACCAACCCTTGCTCAAAAGAGATGTTTGTCTTCTTAAAGACTTTCAGTGCTGTAGGGTCCATGTGTTACTGGGGTACAAGGCACTTGCCCCAAATCACCAGCAGCTTCTTGTTTTGCCCTCAAGACCCTTTTTCAGTCTGCTGGTAGTAAGAGTCCAGGAACTATCCTCCCCATTAACCATCCCCAGCAGCAAAGGTAGGTCAGAGTTTGGGTGCAGCCTCCTGTCCCCTGGAGCAACATCAGCTGTGAAACCCTGGGACAATGCTGAGCCTTTAGGACACTTGTGTTTCCCGTGTGGGAAAGATGGGGCACTGCAGGAAGATGCTGTGATGCTGCAGAGGCCATTCCAGCAGCTGTGTTGGGGCTATTGAGCTTTTTGAGTTGCTGGGATAGCTGTCGGGGGTCTTAGAGAAATGGGGACCACACATGGATCATCTGCTGGAGTCCCATGTGTGTTTGTGTCCTGACATGGAGACACAGTGACCTACCTGTCTAGGTATACGTGTGCTGCCGAGGAGGGGGGGGTCCAGGGAGCAGGTCCTGACCCAGGTTACTCCATTGTTAGCTCACTCTTCAGCTTTGTTTTGAGTTATTCCACCCAGCTGTGTCCAGGACAAAGCCTGGGTTTCATGCTATAAAAGCCCCACCCCACCACTGCCCTCAAATTATTTTTGACATTTGAGCCAGGCAAAAAACCCCCTCTGAGAATAATAATTATGTTGTAGGCCACTACATAGGTCTGAAGAGCATGATCCATAGATGCAGCCTGCTCTGAAGAGGGACATCCCAAAGCAGGGTGACCGGGAGCCCATCCATGCTACCTGCCTCACGACCAGGGATTAGTCTCTGTCCCTCTTGCGTTAGCTGTGATGACACTGCCAATGCTGCTGAGCAGGGAAGACCCTTGGGACGTCCCTGGGCTGGGTGGGAGTCCCCTTGGCCAACACAGTGACAGGACCCGAGGGAATGGCAGGAAGATGTGCCAGGGGAGGTTTAGGTTGGACATTAGGAAAAGGTTCTTCACCCAGAGGGTGGTGGAGCACTGGAACAGGCTCCCTGGGGAGGTGGTCATGGCACCAAGCCTGATGATATTCAAGGAACGTTTGGACAATGCTCTCAAACACATGGTGTGAATCTTGAGATTGTCCTATACAAGGTCAGGAGTTGGACTCGGTGATCCTTGTGGGTCCATTCCAACCCAGGAGATTCTATGATTCTATGGTCCTGTGTCCTAGCTATTGGGACAGGACTTTTTGTACTGCCCAAAGCCGAAAAAGTGTCCTAGTTGCAAAGTTGTCCTCTTTTCCTTCCCACAGCCAGTCTAAACGTTTTGAATGCCATGCGGTGTGCCAAGGACAAGTAGTCTCCCTTCCCAAGGAGGTCCCCCTCCTTCAAAAGCTCCTGCTGGGCTGCAGCAAGGTGCCCTTTCTGCTCCCATTCAGTTGCCCATGAGGGCAGGAAATTTCCAGGAGATGAGGCCTCAAGTAGAAAATAATGGAGTAGAACTGTCTAGAAAATTGGTGTTAAAACCCATTTCTGCACAGAAGGCTTTTAATTTTATTTTATTTTGCCAAATAAACTTAAATTGGAGGTTGAAAATTATTCAGGGTAGCTGCTACTTAACTACTGCAACATCCTTTCTGATTTTCTTTCTGTACAAAATGTCAGACTTTTTATTACAAGAGGAAGATGAGGCACTTTGATCTACAGAAGCAAGGTAAGATTCTTTTTTCAGTCATTCCTAAGCAGTAGAGCAGTCCTTAATGATTTAATTTTAATGCAATTATATGTGTATTTCAACCTCAGCAGTTACCGTGTCGTTAAAGAAAAGAGAAATTGCTTTCTGGTGTCACAGAAGTGGTGAACCTACTCTGCAACCTTGGCATCTTCACACTGCAGATTATTAGCCTTGAGTTTTGCAGAAATGGCAAACAAACATGGTAGACCCCAGTGTTAGCCACGTTTTAGCTGCCAGTCTGCTCATTCCTACCCTTTCACAGGGATGTTTGCAGTCCTCCAGATGTTATGAATGAATTTGTAGTTAAAAATTACTATATTTGGCCAGTTTGGTTGCACACTGATCATCCCTAGTCTGTGCAATGAAACTCTCCATAAGTCCATGAGGTTGGTGGTCAACTTGCTTAAAACCCCATTTTTCCCTTGTCAGGGAAGATGGTTGGGGCCAGAGCACACCACATACGGGGAGGCTGAAGGAGGTGGTGCCCTCAGCCTGGAGAAGCAGAAGCTGAAGCGGGCTTACCCAGCAGCCTTCCTCCACCATGGGAGGAAGGGCCAGGCCCTTCTCCAAGGTGCATCAAGAAAGGACCAGTGACACCATGAAGAAGCTGCTTTTTCCTGTGAGAGACATGCAGCCCTGGGATGGGAGCATTTTGAGGATATTCAAAACTCAGCTGGGCAAGGACTGGAGCAACCTGAGCTGGCTTTGCAGTGAGCCCTACTTTGAACATGACGTTGGACTCAGGACCTCGCAAAGTAGTCCCTTCCAACCTAAATCTTTCTATAATTTTCCCCCAGTGAAGGGCAGGGACACGTACACACACATGATAGCTTATTGCATCCTACAGAAGACTTGAAAAAGGGAGATGGCTCTTGACAATGACATATTTTGCTTGGGCTTTGGCAGCCTCGAAAACGGTAGGAGGAGCTGGCACAAAAACCGCAGCCTGCTTTCTCTGCACCAGGGCACGTCGTGTGTAGGACATTCCTGCACAGATGACTTGGTTAGTTGTTTCCATTATAAAACAGGGATGGGTGTGTGCTGTCCTCCAGCAGCATGGCAGGAGGTGAGGGATGCTCTCTGGAGGACGAGCTTCCTGTTGTCCTCCTTGATTTTGTGTTGTGGTCAAGACATCAGACCCCAGCTGAGGACCAAGCACCATTTCTGCCCCCGACCCCACTTTGGACTTGTCAGCTGGTGTTGCCACGTCCCTCCATGGTGCCTGGGGCCGCAGGGATGTGGAGCAGGAGCCCAGCCAACTAGCCAGGAGGCAGAATAAATTGCATTCTTAAACCAAGGCTGAGGGGAGGTGCACACCTCCTCTGCCCCGAGCACTCTGAGCTGGGTGTCGGAGCCAGGTCAAGCTGTCCCAGTGGTGGGGCAGCCGTGCTTGCTCCCTGGCACGTGATGCTGTGGGGAGAGGGGCTGGACTGGCAGTGCCGTGCTGCCCGGAGCAGCCCAGCTTCCCCTCTGCACGTATAGACAGGACTGCAAAAATTTAGCCTGGTGCTTCAGCATATTTCCAATAGGGGGGGGATTTTGCAAGAAGAGACCTGTGAAAAGGGTCTTGGAGGCCGTGCAAGGATCAGCAGTGAGTGCGCAGGTATGACTTGAACGGTTGAACATCCCCTTGGACATCAAGGAAGCTCCTTGCCTCATCCCTAGCACTGTTACCTGAGGACTGTTCATGCGCCCGGCCATAAATTGGCTTTGAAAAATCTGTTCTCTGCTGTTTAGTCTGAAGGTGAACATGTGACTACCTGTCCATCTTGAAAACCCATCTCAGCATGGACTCTTCCTGGAAAGCAGACATGAGTGAACAGATAACCTGTGCATGACACATACAGATTAGCCTCAAATATTATCTCTGAAAGCTAGTAGTAGATTTCACTATTAAAATAAACAATATTCTTAAGTGATAATGTTAGTAGTGTGACTCGCGTAAATCTATTGATGGGCTCATAGTAGAATGAACTTCTAGGTTATCTGGTTCACCCTTTAGGAGTGGTGTTATTATTATCATCAAAGTTCCTGCTAGGTGCACCCCACAGTGGATGCCAGGTGAGTAAATAATGTCCTGCAAGGACAGCCTCTGCCCCACGCTTAATGTCTATGTGCCCTCTTCATCCCCCCGCCCCACTTTGTCTCCTTGTGCTTGACCCTGACACCACAGGACCTCTGGGCCCTTCGGATGGGGTGGGATGGAGGATGAGTCCCCATGGGCCAGCGCTGCTCCACATGTCTCCCACCTGGTGAGTGTCTCCATCATGGAGCAGAGATGTGATACCACAGTACATGGCATCCCAGAGCCTTCCCTGATGGGAGCCTGGTGCCACTCACTTGGTCTTGGGAGTAACTTGGGAGTCTGTGTCCTCTTCTCAATCATCTTCTCTTCTCCTCCTTGACCAGGGCTAATCATAGCAGCTGAGGCTCCTCCAAGGACTGAAGAGGGGATGCCACAGCCCAACATGTAGGTGGAGGATGGTGTCCATCAGCATGGCCTGGTGCATCTCACACCAGGGAGGAATTAGGTGCTGTGCAGGCATCAGAGCCTTCCCAAATGCAGGATGGGAAGGCTTCAAGGAGGATGGGGAGGCAAATTCCTCCAGGAGCTGCTTTTCCAAAGGAGGGGATGAGCGTGGCTTCGATGTGACTGACAAAGGACACTGTCACCCACCACGGGTCCCAGCAGTGCTGAGTGGTGCTGGCATCAGATACTGATAGGATTAACACTGCAGGACACTGTGCATAAAGGGTCAGCCCAATGTTTTCATCTGGAGAGGACTCACCTGTGCTGGCAGTTGCAGACAAACCCTTCTGGAGTTTGGATAGGCAAGACACCAGGCCTGGGGGACAGGTAGTGAGACGGCATCACTGCAAACTGGTGATCCCAATGCTCAGGCTGCTCTGATCCTCCCCGTGAGACGGCAACTATGCCAATGTCAAACAGTATCTGTGTGCTTAAGCTAGGATGAAACTGTGATGGGACTCCCTATCGCAGTGTGAAGGGAGAAATAAAGCCCAAAGCCTGCGCTGAAACAGTGCTCTGGAGAGAAGGGAAAAGGCTCCGCTGGTGCCAGGAGCATCTGCACCTCCCTGCAGAGTACGCCGTGATGGAGCAATGGCACTGCCAGAAGCGGTGTGGGCACGTGGCCACGTGTAACCTAGTGGAGCAGCCAGCATTTGCCATGGCATGGATCACAGGCCACGTGGTGCTCGCAGCCCTCCTCCACTCCCAGTCGCACCCTGTGTTCCCCATCTGTCCCAGGGGACTATGGCGTGATCGCCTCACTCTCCCTGCTCCCTCTGCCAGAGGCTGCTTTAATGAGTCGGGTCACACTGGGATGTGTTGCTAAATCATTACATAAGCTGGTCCGCAAGGTTTCCTCCCCCACCAGCCATGCGGGGGATTTCACAAGGCCGTGGAATCAAGGGCATCCTCGCACCATTTACACGCTCGCTCCCTTTCTAAATTTGGCCCTGTTGCCTCTGCACCTTCCACGGTGGGAACAAGCTCTCCCTTCCCCACAGCGTTTCTGAGCTGGCCCAGATTGCGATAGGCATGGGAAGGCTAGGAGTCTGGGTACCATCCTGGTTAAGATGTCTGTCTACCTACCCTTCTCCACCTGAGTCCCCAGCTGCAGGAGACCATTCACACCTATTTGGTTGTAGTCACTTCCCTGAGCTATGTCTTGACTTATGGTGGGCATGCGCTCAAGTCCTCTCCTTGACTTTCTGCGCAATGCGTTCATATGCTCCTGGGCCTGGCAGCATCACCTCTGGAGATGGTGCCCCACACCCTGGCCCTCCCTACAACTGCCCCTGGAAGCAGCAGATGCACCTGGCAGGACCTGACTTGACTGTGTTTACAGGGCACCACCCCAGGTAACAGTCATGCACCCCACAGGGCCTCCGAAACACCTTAGGTTATCTCTGGGGTTTTTCATGGCAATGTGGGCTCTTCTCTCCTGTTATTCCAACCCCAGCCATCCTCAAGCCCTGCCTCCATTGACAACCAGCTCCCTCTGGACTTGCCAGACATGGGATGGCATGGAGAGGAGGGACTTTTCAACCCATTAAACATCTAGAAGCAAGAGAGGCACTGGTCAGGTCCTTGGGTGGTCCTCAAGATCTAGAGAAACAGAGCAAGTAGGTGAAGCTAGGGAGAAGGTGTCTACCACAGAGGCCTGTCAGGTCTTCTGGGCATGGTTAAGCAGGATTGACCGTCACTTGGCAGCCTGTAGTGGGAACACAACCTTGCTGAGGGGCTGGCACATCCTCACAGGCAGCCACAAGACCCCAGCCCCGAGTGCACATGGCTGGACGTGGTGGGCAGTAGCATGACACAGACATATAGACCAACCTCCCATGCTTATCTCAGCAGCACTGCCCACTTTCAAGGGAAGCCTCTTGCAGCAAACCCAGCTAATTGGTCCCCGAGAACAGGCTGCAACACCACCATGAGCACAAGGAGTCCCTCCTTGGGCACATCCCCTCCCACATGTCCTCTCCTGCAGACATAACAACCTGCCAGTGAGGTGCACCAGCACCAGGGAAGTCCTTGGGAGAGGGCTAGCTCCAGAGATCCTGAGCGGGGATCTTCATGCAGTCTCCTGGGACTCGGTCTGCAAAGGAGTTCACCATCCCAAACTCACTCAAACACTGTCACAAGCTTTGCCCTTGGGCTGCTGGACAAGGACGGTAGCAAGGGGGAGCTTTGCCAGCAGGGTCCCACATGATAAGTCTTGGTGTGAAGCATCTCCCCTGCAGTGCATCTCCTTCACAGAGATGGGTGAAGAGACAACTACAGGCTGAGCTCACCCTGAACCGGACATTGCCCTGGCAGAGAGTACTGGGTAGAGATGGGAGGAGATTAGCAGCTCCTTGGCCAATTTTGTAGAGGCTCCTCAAGTGAGATGGGGACACAAGGAGATGAAAACTGGGTGGACTGGCCAACGTGAAGGCCTTGTCCTGGAGGGGGAGTAGAGCTCCTTCCTTCTCCATCACCATCCTCCCCTCCCAGGGCACCTCCCTGGTGCCTGCCATTCCCTGGCAGCTGCATGGCCACTCCTGGTGCTTGTTTCCAGAGTGACCTGCTGACCAAGGCATGTCCATTTTTAGCCACTGACAAGCCTGCACAGCAATTCTGAACTGTAAGCAGTTCAGAGTTGCGACGTTGTTGCTCATCAAAGGTGGGACCCAGGATGTGACTGTTTGGCAGGGGATGTCCGAGTGTAGGGAAGGGCAGAAGGGACAACCTGTATCCTCAGCCTTGATAGCACTGAGTCTGGACCTGCTGTCAGGCACCTGCAGGTTCCTGCACAGAGGTTTAAGGGTGGTGTCCAGCCCACAGATGTCCTGCCCTGCTATGTGTCCCCTTGTGTGCATTACATGTGCCATCTGCCACAAACAGGGGCAGCAAAAGCAGGGAACCAGAAACGTGAGCCCATGGAGGTCCAGCTGACAAGGGCAAGGGCTTGGCCTGCACTCCATCCCCAAGATGGTCAGGAGTGGAGCACAGAACACACAAGGAAAGGCTGGGAGAGCTAGGTTGGTTCAGATTAAAGAAGGGAAAGTTTGGAGGGAACTTACAGCTCTCTGCAGCTAATTAACTGGACGATGCAGAGAAGATGGACCCAGATCTTCTGAGGTGCATGGAGAGAGGAAGAGAGGCAGCTGGAACAAGCTGGGACATGGGAAATTCCTCTTAGATACCTGGAAATAAAATTCACCATGAAGGTAGTCAAATACTGGGAGAGAGGTCAGAGAGGCTCTGGGATCTCCATCAAACCTCAACTGGACAAGGTCTGGAGCAACTGGGTCACAAACTGGGTCCCAACCTGGTTCAGCAAAGCTGACCCTGCTTTGGGCAGAGGGTCAGTCCTTTCCTACCTAAATTATTCCATGTTTCTGTGAGGGCACACCTTAATGATGCATTAACTTTGTTCCCAGGTACTTTATCTCCATTACGCAAGGCTTTCATCTTGCTGCATGAAGCCTTGCAGTTGCTCTATGTGAGCCATCCTTCCTCTTCGTGGAGAAATCAGGGATTCCGTACTTTCCTTACCTCAGCTCCCATCCACAATGGGAGATCTCTGGGGCTTGGTGAAGTCTACCTGCTTTGCCAAGGGCCAGTCCATGATCTGCCCAGCGCTGTCGCCTTCTTGTCCTCCCACAGGACCACGCCAAAAACATCTCAGTGCCACATGTGTGCGAGGAGTGGAGGGAAGGTTTTGCTCAAGAACCTGTCCACATGTCTCAGCAGGCTTCTGCGTGGCTTTCCTCAACTTGGCAGCTCCAGGCTCGCTTTCAGCTGGACCCTGGTTACCCTGTTGGATCTGAGCTCTCCATCTGCCCCGTCCTGTGGTGCTTTCTCGTCCCACAGAAGAAAGAGAGCCTTTCATGAGAGGCAGAGCAAAACTAAGGCTTTGCAAATCTGAAGAGCAGGATTCCTCCTGGAGAAACCTTGCCAGGCTCTGGGAAGTCTCAGCTGTGCTGGGACAAGGCTGAGTCACTGCTCAGAAAATGGTATTACCCTGGGAAATACAAGAAATTCCTAGCACCTTTACCTCTGTCCCTCCTGATGACCACCTGCCCTGAGGAAGAAGCAACCCTAGGTGCTAAAAAAAGTCCACAGCAGGGCTCCCTGTCACCAATTTTGGGGGCAAACTATTTTCCCCCAGCAGATTTTGCAGAGATCCATAGACACTTTCAGCTCAGGAGCGCCTGACAAGTTTGAACAGCAAACCCTGCACCGCTCTGGGAGCAGTATTGGGCCAGCGAGCCCTTTGATTGCAATCAGTGAGTTGGCAGGAATCCCAGGAACTCATACAAAAATGCTTTGAAGAGGCCAGATGCACAAGGCGTGTCCCTGTGTGGGGTGCGGAGTGGTGATTCACGGCATCGCCATGCGATGCTTGGTGCGCACACATGCAGCCGTTGGACCGCAGTGAAGGCCCCCGTCTCCCTCAAATCACCCGTTGCCTATTTATTTTAATTTTTTTTTAACCCTCCGATCTTTTGCCGATTGCACCCCGAATTCGGCACAGGTTTTGTTTCCCTTTCAGCCTTCCCCCGCTGCTGCCTGCGAGCTCCAGACAGAAAGGCAGACAGGGGATTTGCTTCAGGCGCTGGTAGATGCAAGCTCTCCTGCTGCGCCAGTGCTGCACTGGGCTTGCTGGGGATGACACTCACCATGCTCTGCTAAGTAAGCATCCCCAGCCCGTCATTCAGAGCAGAAACAGCAGTTTACATAGAGGTGCAATAAACTCCTTTGTTTAAGTACCTTTTGCTCTTTTAGATATGGGTTTGGAGTCTGTTGCAGAAACCCGGGAGATTCCCTCCCTTGGGCTAGACCGTGTAAACTCGCCCAAAGAAACTATTGTTTCTTGAAAGCCTCTATAAAGTCCCTGTCCCCAGCTCCGCAGCCCAGCTCAGCGTTTTGGGCGAGTTATGAAACAGGGCAGATGCTGGAGCATAGCATTTGTATTATCCGCCAGCAAATGACGGGATGTGATAAACACTTGGCTCTCCCGTGCAGGGACAGGGTGAGGGTTGTTCCTTGCCGTGGGGGAAATGACATTACAGGTTTGCAAGAGCTGGGCACTTTGTTGTGCAGGAGCCATCTGACGCTGACAGCCTGTCATTGATTTGCAAAAACATCGTTTGGCATCGATAACAAGCTTTCAAGAGAAACAAGTAGGACACAGGAAAACAACACCCAGGTATTGCTTCGCTGTTCCCTACCTGGACTGGAAGTGCACAGACTTATCCCCACTCTGTGAAATGCACAGGAGCAGCAGAAAATTGTCCTCCATCTCACTGGGCATCGGCCACCAGGTCTTGGACAGCATTCACCCCTCATCCTGGCTGTCCTTGCTTGGGCATGGTCTAAATGTCCAGGCTGGTTGGGTGACGGAGCAGAGTTTCTGCTGTTGGGTTTCACTGGAGGAGCATTCTGGAGCATCAGAAGAGGAAGGTGCACAATGTTCATCTTCCCCAGGAGCATGCCCTGTGCTTTCTAATACTGCTCTTGTTCCTATGAAATACAAAAGATGGCACCTGTGTGCTCACAAGCCACCAGGGAAACACAAAACCTGATGAATGGGAATGAAATAAAGTGTCTTCCCGCTGCTTTCAAGGAGGGACCCAGCATCTGTGAGCTGAAAGCACAAGGGCAGCCAGACCCCGAGTACTGATGATTCCCACCAGAGAGAAACCCCACAAGTCCTCTCCACTATAGCACCCTACATCCAGCAGCACAGAGGAGCCTGCTCCTCCTGGCCCTTCCCCGGGCTCTGTGCTGACACAAGCACTCAGGACCCAGTCCCGGGGGGCCCAGGAAGCCTTTGCCCTGGACACCCTCCCCTCGGCCTCCCTCCTGATGGGGTTTGTGCCTCTTCTCCTGTATCAGCCTCTTATGGCTTGGCAGGAGCTTTGTCAGCACTTGCTGTGACCTGAAACTGGTCACACCAGCACCGAGGTGTTCGGTTCCCTGCAAACAAGTTGCTGCAGTGTGGCTTGGCAGAGAGAAAATTCTCTGCTCAAATTCATAACCTGGCATGTCATTTCTTGTACAGCCATTTTATCTTCTATTCTGCTTGCTAAAAAGTCCTATTTTTCTCCGTGCTACCCCAAGTTACTTGCAAAGATTGTGCCAACTATTTGCCTGGCGGCTGCCCTGATTTCTCCATAGGGCTGTCCCTGCAAAAAGTGGGACCCCCTCTGGGAAGAGGTCTCACCCCCATGAACACAGCAGCACCCTGCAGTCAGCAGGACCCTTCATGACTCCTACTTCAGGTGCTCTGCAGGCGACCCTGCAGTCCTGGGCTCAGCAGGGTGGTTTTGCAACCTGTGCAGGCAGAGGAAGCTTTTTACAAATGGGGAGCTGGACACATTGACCCAGGAGCATCTTGGCAGGACGGAGGCTGGACCCCCAGGCAGGAATGGGCACTGCGGGCAGCGTTGCTCCTCTGTGCAATGCTGCCTCCTACTAGCAGGGGCATCCCCAGGCTCTTGGCACTGAGACACCATTTTGATCCAGTTTAGACTAAGGGAAATAATGAAATACAAGATGAGCAGGCTGTGTGGGAGATCCTCCAGCCCTCCGGCTGCTGAAGAGCACCGTTTCCTCCCCAGACCCACAAAGCCTCACCCATGAGCCCTTCACAGTGAAGGAGACAGCGATGTCCATCCCCAACCCTCATGCCTCCCAGCCTTGCCTGCTCCCCGTCAGTACCCACATACCCCCCTCGACCCGTGCATTTCGGCGCAGGCTGGGGGAGGCAGATTTGAGGCGAGGGCAGCGGGGAGCCGCGTGCCCTGCAGCGGCGGCGCGGGGGCTGCAAGCGAGCCGTGGCGGGGAGCGCGTGGGTGTGTGCAGGCAGGGCTGTATATCCAGTCTGGCAGAGGGTGTGCCTGCTCATACGCTGGAGAGCTGAGTCGGGAGCAGGAGCCCTGAGACACCCTCGGCTGGGGGACGTATGGCAAGGAGGGGTTCGGGAGATTAACCACAGCACAAGACTTGTTTGCTGTCGCCTTGTGTCGTGTGTGGTCAGGTGAAGTGCAGCCCCCTCTCCCCCCCAGCCCCACGGTCTGCTTGCAGCCATGCTTCACTCTCCACTGAAAACAGCGTTGGCGTATGAGTGTTTCCAAGACCAGGCCAGCTCCACGCTGGCTCTGCCCTCGGACCACAAGCTGAAAACTAAGGGCACAGGAAAACAGCGGGTCCAAGAGCAAGTGATGATGACGGTGAAGCGGCAGAAGCAAAAGTCGTCTGTGTCATCGAGTGTGGGCCACTCCAACCGAGGTAAAATCCCACCGCGCTCTGGACAGCAAGGGGGTCCCCTCCGGGGACAGAGCAGCTGCTATGGGTGCTTTTGTGGGGTTTTGTTTGTGGGGGACAGACCAGTTCACGTCTCTCGCGGGTTACCCCGGGCAGGGGATGCCGAGGTCTCTCGCACTGGATGGAAAAGTTAGGACAAGATGTGGAGCTGGATGCATCGACTCCCTCAGTGGAGCTGATCTCCCGGGAGTGCTGCGCTGCTCCACATCCCTGAGGCACTTGGACATTTCTCTGTGGTGCTATTAACTATTTGTTCCCTGGCTCTAAAGCTGGAGTAGATGACTAACCTTTGCAAATCCTTTCTCTGTGAGTGCCCCCATGGTTGGAATCCTCCACCAGACCCAGCCCCTCCTGCAGATGGCCAAAGCTAACAGCGTTGCTCTTCCACCATGCCATGGGGCCGGGAGCTGGCCACAAGCTGGGGCTCAGCCGTCTCCTGAGCACTGCAGCAGGTGGAGAGCTGGCAGCTCTGCCTGCACACAGGACACAAACCTGAGCTTGGGATTTGCCTCTGAAGCTCCCAACATGTCTCCCATTTGCAGGCTGAGAAGTGTGGGAGCCTCTGGGACACCCCAGTGTGAGTGGTAGAAAGGACATGAGTTAGGAGGAGAGATGTCCTTTTCTTACCGCAGTGGCTTGCGTTGGTTCAGTGAGGATGCTTCACAGCCCCCTCCATTTTGCAGATGGGTAGAAAGGGGTGCAGGGTTCTGGGTGCAGCTGGTCCACCTCCATGCACTGAGTCTGTGCCATAGAAAGCAAGCAATCAGCTGAGTCCTGGAGCCAGGTTTCCTACTGGAATACCTTCCTTTTTGGGTCAAGGCTTGGCAAATGGTTTTCTTTGCCATCTTTGTGTCTGGAGAAAGCTGATTTGGAGGTAAATCCCAGCTTTCCCCAGCTGGGAGCTGCAAACTCAGAGGGTTACAACAGCCACAACGCAAAACCTCCCGGCTCTTGGAGGTGCTTTCACCAGCAGCTGCAGCAAGCTCACTGGCCTGGCTGACTTCACCGGGAAGGGGAAAGCCTGAGGCTTTGGGGGAGAGGGGGGTGCCGGGGCTGGGACTGAACCCTTCAGCCATGTCCGGAGTGACCAGCATGTAGAGGGGTGTTTGCTGGAAATCTGGGTGAGCTGGGCCAGTCTCTGCCACCTCTTTCTGGGACTGGCAGCTTTTCCAAGCTGGATCGTGAGGCTGAATCCAGCGCTGGTGAGGTGTCACAGTCCAGACACACGTTTTGGCCTGGTTTACCAAGAGAAGCCGGGTGGCACTAGGCTGCCGGGTGAAGAGTGGAGGTGGTGCTCCCATAGGAGCCATCCTGGCTGTATTGCAATTGCTGCGACAGAGGGAATAGAGCAGCTTCAGGGTGGGTGGCATGTGTGCAGTGACTCGTGATGGGCACCCCCAGGAACAAATCTTTGCTTTCTCTTTTTTTGTGTGTTTGTGGACATAGACTCCAAGGAGTGAGTGGGGAACAGGGCAAGGAGAGCTTTCTTCTGCCACCAAAATGGAAGATCCAAATCTCCTCCTACCTCAGGAGGGTTTATTGCTTAAGGTGTTATGGTGCCAGATCTGACAAAATAAAATACAAACCAGGATAAGACGAGAGGCTTTGGATGGGGATTGGGGCACTGACAGCCCCCCTTTCCAGTGGAGGGGTATTTCAAGGGCAAGCGGGCAGAGAGATGTCTCCCACTGCTGCCCATAGGCAGGAAGGAAGGGAGGCAGAGGGGGATTATTCCACTTGGAGAGGAGCCCAGGTGAAACCTCTGGGAAAGGAAAAAAAAAAGCGCAAATTCCCAAGCTGCCCATCTCTGCTCGATAGGCTGAAGCTAAACCCCTCCTCCAGACACTTTTGGAAATGTCTGGGAATGGGAATTGCGTGGAAATGTGCAGCTCTGGTTTCTGTGTCCCAGGGAAGCTGAGTCACATCCATCTCCCAGGAGCTGCCTCCAAACACGGGGCTGAGCTGTCCCGTTCCCACCGCGGGAGGTTGGCCAGCAGAAAGGTCCTGATGGCTGATTCACCCCGGTGGCTGCTCTCTCAGTGCATTTCTGGATGGAAT
This sequence comes from Fregata magnificens, assembly GCA_013389945.1. Lineage (NCBI taxonomy): Eukaryota > Metazoa > Chordata > Aves > Suliformes > Fregatidae > Fregata > Fregata magnificens. The sequence goes on along the minus strand of WAAD01035865.1, from coordinate 220,622 downwards.
CCTAGAAGGACAAGAAGTTGCCATTTATTCTCGGGGTTTTCTCCTGGGTTGAAGCCTGAGAGGGTCAGGCTGAACTTTCAAGTATTGATTTTTATTGCTGTTGGTCCAAAGGCTAGCTGAGCAGACCTAACGAGAAGCATTGATGTTTCCTACAAACAGCTTACATGGGTCTGTCAGGCGTGGATGTCTGTCTGCTCAAATGCTCCTCCAACATCAGCTTCCTGCATCCCCCCATGATTTCTCAGAGATGCTCCTCAAAGGCAGCACAAGCTGGGGAATTCACAAAGCCCCTTGATAAATGTTTGAGTGCTTTGTTCCCTCTGCACTCAGACAGTTTCCACCATGTGTCTGGTTAGGTGTTGTTCCAGGTCCAGCTGTCTGTTGCTGTATTTTGATCTGTGGTTTGAGCAGGAGCTGAAGCACGGCGGTGAGCTTCCCCCAGCTTCAGGAACGCATGCGCCTGTGTATGTAGGATGGGGAGCATGGACATGGACCCCTCTTGCATGTAGCAGGGATGGGCGTTGTTGTAACTGGAATTTCTTTAGAGGGTCAACAGACGTTCCCTCAATGTCCTGGTAGCTGATGGATACATAAAATTAGTTGGTTATTTGGAGTCCAGCAGATCAAGGCGTTGTGGCCACTCTCAGAAGATCTGGTGTCACCCAGTATGTGCACAAGCCACAGCAGGGCAAGGTGATCCATCTGGGCTCAAACTGGTGTGCACTAGGGTAGGGCAGTGAGCAGAAACCAGTTGCAAGCAGCATAATCCTGCACCCACCTTTTCTCACCACAGCATCTATGGGTGTTTCCAAGGATGGCTAGAGAGTTTGGGGTCTGGGGAGTCTGGTCTCCTTGGGTTTTGGGTCTGTGGGGTCTGCTCTAGGGCATATCTGCCCTTCTCACCATGGGAATAGCTAGCTGGATGGCTCCCTCTGAATTTGCGAGTAATGCAGGTTTCCAGGGAAAATGAATTTCAGTGGCATGGCAGGAGAAAAGGCCAGACCAAGCTGAGCCAGCTCCTTGGAGCCAGCAGCACTAGTCTGCAAAGTCCTCTGGCTAAAGAAAAGTTTTGCCAGTGACTCATCACTGGCTGGCAGGGTATAGCAGGGAGCAAAGATCTGAGGAAACCCAACGGAGGAGTGTCATATCCAACTGCCTCGCAGCTGAGCAGTCATTTACAGGTTTGCGATGCTGGCTGTGGCTGAGAGGGGAGAAATCCCACCTAGCTCTAATGGGATCCCACCTAGCTCCAATGGGGGTCATGACTCTGATGTGAAGGGAAGAGGAGATTTTTGGGGATAGTAAGTCTTTTGAAGACTTCTGTAACCTTCCCCTAGCATGAAATGATTCCGTGAAAGCTGTCCACTCTTCCACAAACCGTAGATTATTGGTACAGAAAAAATACCAAAGGCCTTTAGCTCATAGGCCAGAAGGCAGAAATGAAGTTTGGTCATTCCTGCAAGAATCTCAACTTCTGGGATTTCACTAACACGTTTCTCCTAGGAGGCATCCAGGCTTTGCTTTGTGCCTCCCACAGGCCCTCTTCTCTTACTACGTTTTTCCTATGTTTAATCATCCTTATTGTTTTAAAGCTGTGCATAGTTTATTATTTAACTCGTCTAGCCTGCACTACCAGTGACTGATTCTCGTCTTGCCTTTCCCTGCCACAGATTAATATTTATTAACATGCACCCATTTCCACAATGCTCCCTGTTAGCTTTATGTGTCCAGCTGAAGTCTTCCACTATCATGCTTGAAAAAATGGCACTTTTAACGCAATTCTTCTCCTTGCCTTCAGTCTCTTAGCTTCAAAGGGTGTAAAGTTGCCTTTGAAGAAAGTAAATAACTCATCAAGCACAGGCATATTGGGATAGATGGAAGTTCCCGTTTGCCCTGCTATGATCGATAACAGCTATAGACAGGAGGATGAGGGCAAGGTGAGCATGTAGTGGGGCTCACAGTGATTAAGTGCAAGATCCCTCAGCTCATACCTGTTGTAGCTACTTTTTACCCTCATGAACTGTTCCACTGAAGTTAAATAAGATTTTAGATTGACCAAGTTTTGAAGGAAACGCCTTGGGGGAAAGACAATTTGGGGGTGGGAGAGAGGGGTCCTTATGACAGCCCAGCCAACACCTGAGCAGCCCTCAGGGGTATTTTCTGCCCACAACCATAGTCACTGGGAGGCTGTGCTTCATCTCAGTGACTCTCAGCCATGTCTTTTCTGCCTCCGTCCCATCTGTTATCTACTACTAATGCAGTTTTAATTGGCTCTGTGTTTGCCCAAGTGCAAGTGGGCACTTCAGAGACCTACACAGCTGCTTGGATGACAACAAATAGGACACAGATATATGGACACAGCTAGGACACAGCACCAAGGAGCCATCTCCCCCAAAGAGCATTTCCACCCCCTGCCAAAATGTTTTTTTCAGGAGGCAGTCTGTTTTTATCCCAGATTCTCAGGACCTGTGACCAGCTTGTATGGTCTTTACCCTTGAGGTGGTTAAAAAGAATATCCTTCCTCTCCCTGAGGGCTGGTGATACACCTCCGAGCTGGCTCTCAAGATGAACCAGGCAGAGAAGTGTCTAAACTTGCAGGACTAAACAAAGATGATGTTTTCTTTAGCCACCTCCATCAGAAAATCCCCAGGTTCTTCCTGGCCTTCAGACTGAGCTCTCCAAGCAATAAATCACAGTTGCATGGTGGCAGGAGGAGAACCTTCTCCAAACAGCAAGGTGGCTTAAAAATGCCTTGAACATTTGAGGTTATATATAATTATATATTTATAAGCTCTTATATACAAGTTCTTGAAGGTGAAGGCAACTCTTCAACAACTGAAGAACATAAACTTGCATGAACTGCCCGGTCTTTTGAATTTGGCCGTGTAGCGGTGAATTTATGCAAGAAAATTAGAGATGTGCCTAAACTGGCTTCTTTTTGGGGTCTCCTTGCTCAATCTCAAAGTCTTTGGTGCAGTGCATGGCAAGAATGGATCCTGAAAGGAAAAGCATGATCCCCAGGAAGGAGTGGTCAGATTAACCTGAGTTACGCCCAGAAACCCTTTCTTCCAACTGCTTACTCACAGTGTCGGGAAAATGCTCCCAGGTACTCCCACCTGCAGTTACATGATGTTTGCACAGAACGAGAGGTTGATTATAAGACGGAATTCCCAGGAAACTGTTATCATGCGATTGTTTTATCTTTGTGGTCAGAACTATTGTTACTAGCTAACTCTGTCCCCTGGTGAATGACCTAGCCCAAACTTACCATTTCAAGCCCTGCCTTGCTTCTGCTGAAGCCCAACTCTAATGTCCTGATCTGGAGTTTCTGGGAAATCCCAGGGTGGGGAAAGAAGCACAAGGTGATGGGCACAGCTGAATTGTATCTCCCATTGCATGTCAATGGCCATTTCCGTGCCTTATCAGCAAGTTCTGTGCAACTTAATATATATGAAGCAATCAGGGCTGGAGAGATATTATTAAGGAACAATGCCCACCAAGTCTCTAGAGTATGGAAAACGAGATCCTGTGGTTTTCTGCACAAGTGAATGTCTGCAAAACTACTCTGCTGTTGCTTATTCTGCATTCAGTGATGTTCTTCAGACGCTGCCATCCATGCAGTCTTGCTCCTCTCTTGTTGACAATAGAAAGCAAATCTCATTATTTATACCACATCTACGGGAATCATCTTCCTGAGAAAATGCAAGAATTTTCAGCCACAAACCAAATCACCATAACAGGTTCTGAATGCCTCAGGCAAGGCAATAAACTAGATTTATTCCAAGGATCGGTGGCTGTAGAAGACCTGAGTGGCTTCAGGGCCTTTGTGGTCGAGCTTATCCAGTTTATCTAAGAGATGAGTCTTATCAAACAATCAGAGAGATTAGGATATTTCTGACATTACCCACCAGTTTAGGTGCATAACTTAAGACAGGTAAGTCCTGATTTTGTACTTTGTTAGACATTCAGAGCTTTCCCTGGAAGTTAATTGGAGTGCAGGGTTTGTACTTCCTCATAACGGGACTTGGGATGACACAATTATTGAGCACTTTTGAAAATGAAACTTAAATGACCTTAAACTCTTTTGGACCATCTGAAGGGGGTTAAGGGAATTCCAGCATGGAAAGAGAATGACTCACTTCATTTTTTCTTGTAGTGATGAATGTAGTGTTGAGTAAAATACTTTTAGGAGGGATCCAAAGATTGCACTGCCAAGGGCTACTGGTGAGAGACAGCTGGAAGAGCTTTTAGCAGGGCTGGGATAGGTAAATCCAAACACTCTGAATAAAGCACTGAGCAACAGTAGCAATGGCTGATGTGTTCCCCTGATCTAAGGTATCTGTGTCTTTGCAAAACATATCTGAGACCTAGTCTCACATATCTCCCCAGAGCCCCTAAATTAATGATGGACCTTACTACATTTTCAGGAAAAGAAAGTACAAATACACAGAGTGATCTTTTAGAGACTGGAGATTGAATTTTAAGGCAGTGCAGTTAGGTTTTTTAGTGTTTGACTATTTCAGATCCCCAGGTGTTAGACTTGATCATCATTTACCCATCATGTTTGTTATTTACTATTTATTGAATTTAGCAAGCCTTGCTCAGGCTGCTTGTGTTGATGTGATTGTTAGTATTCAGATCAGGAAAGCCAGACTGGCAAAAGGGTCAGGGGTGGGTTTTGCGTTCAGTGAAGAGGCAAATTTTATTTACCTTCAAGTCAGAAAAAAGGAAGCATATTCCAGGTTCAGACCTTCCAGGACGCGTAGCACAAAATATCATCCAGTTCCTCTCATATAGCAAAGACCTAAGACATTGGCCCAGTCTCTGACCCTGTCTGCTCTTGTCCACTGTAGATTTTATGGCACTTGGCATCTTCTATGAGTTGCCTGCAATGGCAAAGGCCCAACTTACCGCCTGTCTTTCCTATGTTCCTGTTAAGGTTTCTAACTGTTATTCTTCAGTAACTAAACTCACTGGAAAAAAGAGTTCTATGCTCTGAAGGGGTGCCTGCTGGGACTGCTTTCTCCTGCTGACTGTGCTTTTTCCATTTACAGGTTCCATGTATGACGGTTTAGCTGATGGTTATGGCTACGGGACATCCCGGGGCAGCTATTATGCCAAAACCCAAACAGGAAACAGCAGCTGGGGATATCCGGTAAGATACTCTTTTATCTGGGAACTGTGGCATACTCTTGAGGTAACGTGTACAGAAAGCACCCTCTAGCAGGAGCAGTGGTGTAGCAAGGTCATAGCACTTCAGAAACTTGCCCAAGAGAGATTATGCATGGCTATGGCTATCTTAGAAAGTAATTCAATGCAATGGAAGAGAATGATTGAGCACCCTATATCTATGTTGTATGTGGTTGGGGATTTTGGTGTGGACAAGATTAGCCACAGGGCACAAGAGGTTTGAAGCTGTCTGAAGGATCAGTCATGGGTTCAGACTTACAACTCAGTTCAAGTTTGCAGCACATCCCATTGCTCACCTGGAACAGTTTCCAATTTTGTTTCCATGTACCAAAACTTCTCTGTGAACAACATTAATGTGGTTGAGTGGTGATGATCAGGGGATTTGCATTATAACTGTGTTGCTATTCCCGATCTCAATGCTAGTGCAGACCCTTTTCATACATTCTCTGAGCTTGGAAAAGAGGTGGTCCACTTCTCCTACAGTGATTTCCAAAGAAAATATTACAGATTGCCAGAAAAAGAACAGGTGAGATAGTACTTGTCTTTGTGCAGTCTGAGTTTGTACATCCCACAGAGGTCCTGGTCTTGTCCTTGGTGACAGACTCTTGGTACAGTGAGAATCACTCCAAACCACTCCATTGTCTACTGGGACAACTTGTGCTGATGTTGCCCCTACACCTCAGACCTGTATTCTGTTCTTCCTTGGTTTTCATCAGCTATGAAGTAGAAAGGAGCAATTCACAGATCTGGGATTTGAATATGGGAAAAAGAAAGGGCTCCTTTCAACAAGTCTGGGACTGTAAAGCAGCTCCCTGTCAACCATCAAAGGGTTGAACCAGGAAAGGTGTTTATGTTGGCTTCAAGCACACAGACAGAGGGTTGAAGATTTTCCTGGTAGTTGCCAGATCCTCTGCCTGTTCATAACATCAGCATTCCTCAGCTTCAGAAAGATTTATCTGTTGTCTTTCTTAATGGCCTTGGTGCAGCATGCTTGCTTCAAGGCAGCGATGTCATTTGCTAGGTTTGCATCACTGGGTTTGCTGCCTATTGCATGTTCAATAGCAAGGATTGGGAGCACTGGCATGTCTTTGAAATTTTTATTTAAAGACTGTGTGTTGACTTGTTTCAATGTCCTTTGCTGAGCTAGTTAATCTCAGACAGTGGTGTTTCTGCCTGGTATAAGACAAAAAGGGTAGCTATGATGGGTCAGAGCAGAGGTCCAGCCAGCCAAGTGTCCTGTCTCTAAGACATCACTAAGGCAGTGATGGGCCTCTGCAGAAGGGTCTAAGAATAGTAAGCAGGCAGTGACGCATCCCAGAGTGTTTTTGTGGCCACCAGAAATTTGCAACTGAGGGACATTCTGAACCAGAGGTGGAGTCTCTGAGCTTCATAAGTCAAATGATTGTCATGTTTTGTTTTGATGATATATTGCTGTTTGTCTATTGTGATCCCTGAATGGAGTTTGTTATGCTTTGTCTAAGCAAAACTGCTTTGTTCCAGCCATTCCAGTAGTTTCTGGCTGGATTTTTTTGTTAAAGAGGGAGGAAGCTAAGCCCCAGCTCTGCAGTTGCCCCTCCAGCTCATGCTCATGCTGGCAAGATGGTACTGCAGCTAGTGTTGCTGGTGTGGGGTTATTATTTAATTTTGTCCATTCCTGATCTTCTTCGCAATCATTATGACAGCTGGATAAATGCTAGGTAGTTAGAAATACCACTGGCTGCTGGGGATTTCAGTCCACCAATGTTGGTGTTCTGGTGAACAGCTTGCAAGATGATTATGAAGATCAGGGCCTCTGTTAGACACCATAGAGTACCGTGGACACAGCAGTTCGATCAGTTCTGGTTCACCACGGACTTATGCGGCTCATGGCTTTTCTCTGAAAGGCTCTTCTGCATTTATTGATGAGGAAATGTCTTTCTCCAAACCTAGGTGTCTTACAAGCCTTTCATTCTAGAAATTTTTGGTAAAGGTCTTCAGGACCTGGGCTACTTTAGAAAAAGGGACTGGGACTTGTGAAGGATTCTCAGTAAAATTTGTCTTACCTAACTGTGTCTATCTGAAAATCAGCCATTTAGTCTTAACGAGTCATGTGGACTCCTCCCATAGCCAACAAAGAGAGAGGTACGAGGAGGTGATTCATCTCCTCTATCTTGGAGATCTGTCAGGTCAGGACGAATCAGCCCCTCTGGATGCCTATCTCCTTCCACTGGTAGCTGGATCGGAGCAGTCACCTAACAGGTAGATGACTGCAGTTAGGGGCGATGAGTCCCAAGTGCCATTGGCACATTGGAACATATAACCTCAAGCCTAAATGTGCTTAACAAGCTTAACAGACATCATACTCCCCAACCACACCAAGGAACCTCCTCCATTTTGCTTCTTCCAGAAAATTATTGAAGGTTTACACACATCCACGACCACCCTCCAGCTTCGGTTGACTTTAACTTTTGTCTATGGACCTGTTTGAAGTCTGTGCAGGTTCTAAGCATTCTAAAAAATGCTTCCTATTTGTAATTCCTGGGTTGTAAGACATGAAAACAAAGATAAAGCAAGTCTATTTTTGAAGACAAAATTGCTGGACTTCTTTCCAGCTGGAGCTGGTGTGGTGAATGTTTCTGAGAAGTCGCAAAGTCCTTTGAGATGCACATGCAAATTCAGATATTTCAGGGAAATGACCCAGTAGAGTATTACTGTATTACAGTATTATTTACTCTTAATACTTCTGGAGTTAAAAAGGCATAAGAGGCAATCCATGTCCATGTTGCTGTTCCATGGCACCTGCAACTTAGACACTGCTCTTAGATTGCCTTAATCTAAGGCATTGCCTTAGATGGTGACTCTAAATGTCTCACCCACAGCTCTTAAAAACTATTATTCCTGACTTCCTCCTTTTGTCTTGTTTTGTGTCTTCTTGGAAATCTCAAGCTTTTTGTTTCTGAGTTTTCTTCCCAACCTTACGATACTGATGTTCAAACACTAGAGCAAAAGAAATGATTGACAGATCTGGAGGGAGAGCTCTCTCTGGATCAGTCAATACTTCTGACTAAAAGCTTTGATTTAGCCATTATTAAAGACTATTTTCTGTTTATTCCTGTTGTGGAGTGCCTTGTTTGTAGCATTACTGTAACTAGCATTACAATGAGTACCTACTCATTATCAGTGTAGGTAACACTGAAATCAGTGGGACCACTCCAGGCAGTCTGAGGGCAGCAGGTTTGCACTTGGCCGCAGTGTTTCCTTGGCTCACGTGTCAGGGGTTGGCTCAGCCTTCAGGGATCAAGTCCCCAGTCCCATTTGCACAGTGACCATGGTGGGATGCAGTAATGGTGCATTAGTGACTGCAAACCTCTCTGTATTAGGTGATCTTTCAATCCAGGTGCTGTTGAGCCCAGAAGACCCTTAGAGACATTTGTCACCCTACTGACAATGTGTGTTACGAGTGGCCACCAGCTCCCAAAGCCATCCGACCGTGGGAGCTGGCTATGTCATGTCCTGATGTAAGGCCTGAGCAGTGCCTGAGGTCCCACAGAAGGTACAGTGGTGACCACAATTTACACAGACAAACCTGAGGGAGGTTTAAGTAAGCTAAACTGGGCACCTAGAGCAGTGCAGTCATGGCAGAAGCCTCAGCATGAGCTGCACCCTTGACTCTGACACGTCAATACCACCCCAAAAATGGGATCTGTTCAGCGCTGGGCTCAAAGCTGCTGTCAACAGTCTGGTGGCCCGTGGGTTGCAACAAGTGTGCTGTTCACCCCAACTGCAGGCACAGCTTTGGAGATGCACAGCCAAATCCCGAACACCAAGGGAAGGCAGTATGTGGAGCCAGGATGCATGCCGTCAGCAAAGACCCTCTGAGCCTTAATTCCCACCTGCAGCAATACTGCCCTGGCATGGGTCTGCTGGGTTGGCAGGTCCATCCCTGCTACAGAGTTGGGGGCGTTCCCGGGTCCCACGTCTGTTTTGGCACTGTCAAGGCGATGTAGTATCAGGACAAGATGCAGAAACACAACTGACCGTGCTGCTGCTTCCACAAGAAGGAAATACACCGGCATGATGTGGGTGTAAGCTGCAGTGTGTGTGTCCCCAGCACTGCCCCAAACGAGGGGCAAACAAGCCCCTGGTGTGCTGGGTAGGGAAGGAGGCACATCTCGGATGTTAGGGTGCTCTGCCTCCAACAGGGTGAGCAATCATCCCCACGGAGCCAACCTCAGCCTGGGGCTTGTAGTGAGTAACGTTTCTGAGAGCAGCCCTGCTCTCAGACCAAGGAATATTTGGCATGTCTGATGCTGCTCCGATTCAAGCAGTTAACTGAGTTGGATCCTGGCACATAACAGTTGGGGACCAGTGCCTACTGCTCACCACTGCTTTCCTCAGGCACCACCGCTGGGGTCTCGGGCTCTGTGCTGCACTGGCCCACCCAGCTTGGTTTCTGTAGCAATTATGTCTGTTAGGGCGCTAATGAAAAACATGCACTTTGGTGATCCCTCTGCACTAGAGACTGTATGTAGGTTCTTAAACAAATGTCCTCTGTGGGAGAAAGTTGCAGAGCTTTCTCTCCCAAATGCATTATCTGCATGAGAGGTGTTCGCCACGAGATGGGAACACTCCCTGCTATCCCTGGCTGGCTTTGCCTCTGCGGACAAAAATCTCTCATTGTCAGTGGGAGCTTTGTTCCATAAGGATTTCAGGGCAAAAATTGCCATTTGCTGTGATGACACATTCAGGTTTCAAAGAACCCCAAAAATAGGGTGGTTTGGGCAATCTTATCAAAGAAAACATAGTTTTATAGTTGTTGCACATCATTGCTCGGTCAGACCCTGGTCTCCCTGTGAGGTTTTGCAAGAGGCTTTATGCTTTGGAGCAACAAGTTGGACATTACGTTCCCTGGCCAGAACAAACTGAACCATCAACACCTAAATCTCAGCTGCATAAAGAACCAGATGAAAAAGCATACAGAAAGGCAGCACCCAGGAGAGGTGGGAAAGAGCGTTTCAGAAATAGATAAACAATATATTTGCTGGTTTTGCAATTTTTGTCCCTGCAATGGAGTGTGTAGCAGGCAGCAGCTAAAGCATTTCGCAAGCAGCATCAAGAGTTTTCCCCACCCATCACTCAGGGTGGGACGCTGTCATGTTGCATTGCCTGTGCTTTGCCCTCCAGCCTGGGAGAAACCTGCTCCTGACGTGTTTATACGGAGTCCTTTACTTCTCTCTGTCTGCTGCTCTAGAAACAAACAAATTGCAAGGGAAAAAATTAGAGCTAGGTAATGAACTGATCGCGTCCTTAGATGCAGAAGTTAGAAACACCCAGTTATCTGGGAGGGCCTCCGACGTGGAAAAGCTGAGATCAGAGCATGATTCCCAGGGCTGGTGCACCTTGCTCTGTGCTTCTGCTTCTCTGGAAAGCGGGAGGAGGAGAGGGACTTTTCCTGTTAAACAAAAAGGTTTGTGGCAGAAAAAGACAGAAAAGGACTCATGATCAATGATTGGGATGATGCCATTTTGACTTTCTCTCTAGCACCAGTTTTATTCCAGTTGAAATAAGAGGTTAAAGATATTTATTTACCTGTCTTGTGCAACTGTTGGATATTCCAGTTGATGTTCTTAAAATGGTCCCATACTGCAGACTGAGAACTGGTGATCCGCAAATGTGTATTAATTTAAAGGCGGGTCTTTGCTGCTGCCAGCGAAGGAAAGCACTTACTCCTTGGGCCTGATAAGAGCACCTGTGCGCTATCAGTGCTCATCTTCGCTGCCTTTCCTCCCCGTGCCTCCCCTCCTTGTTTTAATATGAATGAATGAATGAATGGCTCCCAAGGCTTGGCCTCAAATGTACAGGGTCATTTTACAGTAGGGAGGAGAAGTTCAGGCTAAAATTCAGGATGTCAGCGTTGCCTGGCTGCACGTGAGCATCCTCCTGCATCCTACGAGTGCAGTGGACTGCCAGTGCATGACGGTGTCTGGCTGAAAGGCGAGACCTACCAAGCTGCCCTGAATTCTCAGGTCCCATGGGGAGAAGTCTTGGTGACAGCCTGTGCTCTTCTAAAATGCTTTCCAGATCTGGCAGTGCAGAGGGAATTGCTGCTTTCTGTCTCCACCCTGCTTTGAGGGACTTCCTTGTCTTTTCCAGCATTTCTCTGCACTCTAAAGGGAGGAGGCGTGGACCTGGCCCACCTCCCCCATGCAAACACCCACAAGCAGTGGGCAGATGCAATTCAGGGTGTTTGTTAGGAAATCTGGGCGGTTTATGACGTTTGAAGGCAAGAGATTGATTATTTCCTTTCACTAATGCTATTCTGCATAGGGACAACTCACTCTACACATGTAATGGCATCAGCAAAAGATACGAGATTGTTGTCAGGTGGCTCTTTAAACCACAGACTATGTAATAGCATCACCTTCACCTTCAGAGGTGTCATCTCTTCTCCAGACAGCAGAGTGCCTCGCTTCTACCTTGCTGTGCATCCTATCTCACTGATCGCTGCATCCAGCAAAGAGATAACAACATGGGGAACTCCATTCCCTGGGCCATGTTTGCTCTACTGTTAGAAGTGAAGGTGTCTGACTTAGCTTGGTGAACATCTGAAATGGGGACATAGGTTTTAGTTTGAGAAAGTTGCTTTTAAGGCACAGACACGGCACTTTGCCAAGGTCAAGAAGCAATCAGGTCAGCTACGTCTGTGCAAGGATTCATAGAGACTATTTGGCAAGCAGGTCTGAAATCCGCTGAAGCTGGCAGGAGACTCCTCATCGATTCGGAGGCTTTGGATCGGGCTCCTGCTGCAAAGACGAATTCTAAGATACCAATTAGGTCTGTGCCACTTGAAAGAGATTAAAATGGGCTCAGCCAAGCATCTGGTAGAATCAGCAATAAAAGTCATGCACTGACTTTGGTAATGAGCTTCACATCACACGGGAACTATTTTCCCATGAGTTTGCAAAAGGCTTCCCCGCCCTGCCAGGACCTGCACTGACTTGCTGCTCAGGGCTCCCTGTGTTGCAGAAAGGTGTCTTTCCAAACAGGCGGTCACTTTGCTTCACCCATCTCAAGGCTGACAATAAACAGGACAATGCTATATGCCACTATAAAACACAGCAGGAAATATAGAATTGATAATTCTATATCTATAAACACAGACACCCTCTCACCTTCCCTTGCCTGTTCTGCTGGCAGAGAGCCCGTGTGAGTACACTGGAGAGCAAACAATAGCCTTAGATAAATAACAAGTTAGCTCTTCCATGCTTACCTGAATTGGTTTCAGCAAATGCCCAGGGGCTCCATGGCTCTGCCAAGCTTCTGACAGCCCTACAAAATAATCCCAGCTTATACTGACTCATAAAGAAAAACGACAGGGCTCACATCTAACAAGCTGCTGCTCTGTCCTCCAGCCAGCTGTTGCCAGCGGCGAGCCCTGGGAGTGGGTTCCCCCCTCCACTGAGCAGCAAAGTCCACCCTGCACCTTCCTGCCGCAGCCCTGTCCCGTCCCTCACTGTCCTGTGGGTTTCTGAACCCAGGAAAATGAAGAAAAAATGAGGATGATATCACCCTTAGAAGGACATGCTCATCCGCAGTGGGGTAGATCATGACTTCATGAAAGGTTACTTCGCCATTGCTGTGCGCGTGCTGCATCCAAAGCAAAACCAGGATGAAGACAACCTCTGCACATGGCCATCCTGGAAATTTCAGTGGGCTTGCCCCACTGCCAGGGGAGCCCCCGAGACTCATCGCACTTGCCCATGTGCCTTGTCCTCGCTCTTCTTATCGCATGCAAATTCTTCTTCCAGATCCCTGGGAGCTCTGCGGTATGCACCAAACCTGTTACCTGCTGCGCTGCAGTACTAACAGGTTTTTTCTGTGTCCTCTGGAGTAAACGCAAAGAGAATTTGCTCCCCTTTTCTCCCCTTCCAGCAATTCACCTGTTTAGATGCATACCTGCAGAATGAAATTATGAAAACTACTTCAGACTGGTGCTCAAATGACAGAGCAATCAGAGTATCGGCGTAGCTGGACTAAAGGGTTTCTTCTTATCCACATGGCATGCCTGCTAGGTAACCCCTTTTAAACGTTTTGAGCCGTTACCTGTGCAACTCTCTGGGACACAGCAGAGAGGATTCACTGCATTCCTGAAGATCAGTTTGTTGATGGAAATATTTGGCTTAATTAATTAACATAATGACAATTCTGCAGAGTGTTGGAGACAGGAATGATGCTGAGTGTGCTCAGGGCTGGGATGAAGTTGGGGCAGAGCAGCGGGACTCAGGGTGAGCCTGCAGAGGATACCAATTTCTCTGTCACGTGGTGTTTCTAGGTTAGGAAATATGGATTTTTTTCAGTGACATGAACTATTGCACCAGGCACAAGCTTTTCACACCTTGTGCCTTGAACCTCCATGGAAATAATAAGGTGCCAGTGTTGACTTTTCTCTCCCAGCCCAAGGGATACTTGGGTGGCTTTTGCAGAAAGAGGCATCCAAAGTACTGCTGCTTAAAGTTAGGTGAGAAAAAAACCTTGGCCCAACAAGAGACCACAGATGAGCTTTCCTGAGATAAACCAAAGGGGGGCGGAGCAGGCAGTTTTATTCTTCAGTTCTTTTCATGCCTGTTTACCGCTTGTCTTGGAGACCTGCTTGCCAGCGTGCTGAGGGGGATGCAGTGGAAAAACTCAATATCATGGGGCAAACAGCACTAAAATAGCTTTATTTATTTTCCTTTCTGGAATACACACCTTAGTGACTTGTCTTGGATACACTTGGATACAACCCTGCAGGCTTCCAGGTGTCAGCACTGACATCCAGAGGGTTTAATATTGCAGAAGAATATTGGATTCAATCCTGGTGTGCTTGGGGCAAATCTGGAGGATTTTAGGTGAAGTGGTGAAGATATTTTGAAATGACAGCAGGCTAGCTAAAGCCATTTTTTCATTTGATTAATTGCAGTCGGGTTTTTTTACTGTCTTTTATTCTTTTTTTTTTCTTCCTGGCTTAGTCATCTCAATTCTTATTGTATATCCCCCATTGTTCTCAGAACATCCCATTATATGAGCTGATACTACTACACACCTTGTAACTCATAAGCAGATATTCATTGTTTCCACTTGTTTCTTGGCACAATAAGATTCAAGAATCCCTTCTTACTGATTTTTCACTCCCTTTACTCCCTTCCTAAGGAACTTATAGATGGAAGGGGGACAAAATAGGATAAGGAAATTAAAAATAAATGCAGGCGGTGCTGGAAGGTCAGAATGGGGCATCATTCTCTGTGATGGCAGGAGATGTGATATGAACCTCCAATTACAGGTTGGGTTAGACCCCATGTGTTGGAAATAAGGCATTTTCTCTAACACCAGGGTCATGTTTGAGCTTTCAATTCTGCTTTCAAGCTCTTGGGTGCCATATCCTGATCACTAAGTGTCCCCAGATTTCAAGGGAGGGTTTGGCACCTTTGTAAGGGCTGCAGGTGGGCTAACGTCCCGTAAATTTTGGGCCACAAAAATACCTAAGAGGCACAGGAATTTGGTAGCTGTGACACTCACGTGGGAGTGGGCTTGGCAATGTCGATCTGCAGCTCAACCCTTTCCTAATTTTTTTGTCTCCTGTTTTCTCATTGACCAGCTGTACAATGGGACCCTGAAGCGGGACGTGGAGAACAGACGCTACAGCTCGTACAGCCAGATGGAGGGCTGGGGCAGCAAGCACTACAGCAAGGCTGTCTGCAGCCCCGCAAGGGCCGGCAGCGACTACTGCTTTGTGCAGAACATCAAGAGCAGCCGGAGCGAGCCCGACCTCTACTGTGAACCGCCTCGGGGCACGCTGAGGAAGAGTCAGGTGGGGGTCCGGGCAGAGCACAAGGCAACCTTGAACCGCCAGAGCATCTACAGCAGCTGTAGCACCCAGCAAGGAACTACCAGGACAAGTAAAAAAATGCCAGCACGGGCCCTCTCCTGCCCCTCAAGCAACAAGCCTGATGTGGTCTATGCCCAGCCCATGATGAGCTGCAAGCAGGACGTGGTTTATGGACAAGCTCAGTCCAGCTCCAAGTAAGTCTGCTGCAGTGGGCTGAATCTGAGTAAATGTAGACATCTGCTGTGGAGGTCTGTCCATCCGAGCTAGTCACCTGAGCTGCTTTATAGCCACTGGAGGTCTGTTCACCAGTGCATGCCGCGTTTAATCGCACCCTGCCATAGAGTCTAAAGTGGGTCAGATGAGTCACACTCTTAAAGGGCTTATTTCTTTTCATGGGCTATGGAGGGAAAGCAATATGACTGGCTCCGTGTATATATCTCTGCTGTAGCTGTGTGATGTTGGGCAAGATGATCCCCTAGTCTCTGCGGTGGTATTAGCCGACAGCTCCTTTGCGAGATGAGGGTGGTGACGTGAAGAGCGGAAAGCCTGGTGTGCAGTTTGGGTGCCTCTCCTGGCTGTCACACTGCTCTGATTTGGCAGAAAACAAACCTAAAAATCAACTAACTTTGAAGGAGTTGGTTCCTGAGGGTCTGACTCAGAGCAGAGCTGAGAACCTGCTGAGCAGCCGTATTTACCCCTCTGTCTTTCCACTCAGCCCTTGCTTCATTCACCCAAGAGGTCTGATTTGGGTTCCAGAAACAATTGAGTCAGAAATTGAAATAAATAGCCTAACTGGAATAATTTACCCAGCCAGGAAAGAGAAGGGAATGGAAGCTGTTCAATTCCTTCCTGTCCAGAGCATCCAGTCCCATTGGGGTTAAGAATTATGCAAGGGCGGAGGACGATCCTTCATGTCTCAGTTAGCATCACGTTCCTTCTTGTAAATGTCGCCTACAACAATAGGGCATATAAAACACCAGTGAGCTCAGACACTCCCAAGCTGAAATATCTGTGCAATGCAGCAGAGCTCTCACCAAAAAAACCCTAGTGGGGTTTTGATGGCATTACAGTGATGTTGATTCAAAGCTGCCCTGATGCTGATAGTTACGCTGCCTCCGGCTCTGGAGCACCAACCATATTCTGCCATACTCTTGGAAGAGATTTGGTCTGCACAAACCATAGTCTTGGAAGACTATGTTTTGCATGTTTTGAACTGCAAAACACTGCAGTTCAAGGTTGCAATGTTTTATTGGGCTGGAGAAGGAGGGTCTGCTTCTTCCACAAGCGTTCCTGGGGGCTACTGCACTACCATTGCTGCATCACTGTCATACAGGGCCTTCTCTGCACCAATGCAGAAGTTATCACAGCTCCAGACAGATGCGGCAGCTTGTCACACAAACCCTAGAAGCTCCCGAGCTCGTTCCTGGTGGTCCCTGGTCCAAAAGAGAATTTGCACACTGCAGCATAAGCATGAGACTAATTAACAGGGCTCATAGCCTTTGTTGTAACTCACACCGAAGGCCTGAGATTGTTGAGACGTTGACCCAAGGCCTGATGTAGATATTGAGAAAATCCCCCCCCCGAGCCAGCAGTGTGAGCCAAATCATGCCCTTTTTCACATCTGAATGTTGATTTCTAGATATCTCTGGCTAATTCTCTGCTCAGCCTCCCTTGTTTTGTATTGAGTAGCAGAAGTATGTCCCAGAGTGTGTATGCCAAGAAATGTCACTTGCCTGTTAGCATGTTGTCACGAAACCTTAGCTTCCCATGTGCCCAGTTACTTCATGTTTAACACATGCAAAATTAGCCCTGGCCAACCTGGAGCACCGGTGGCATTGGCTTGCTACTTTCAGGAGGTTTGTAATTCCTCTGGAACAGGAAACAGGAACGTTACATAAACTGGAAGTAACTTGTTCTAGGGAATTTCTGACTAAAGACCACAGAAGTGTAGTGGGAGGGATGGCAGAATGGCTAAACATGGGACTGCAGCTGGCTTCTGCCTAGGGAAAATATTGCTTTTGAGAAGTTGGTCCCAGGCAGGCAGGCCCTCTCCAAAGCAAGCCCTGCTCTGCACTGCGCAGCGCTCACGGTTGTAGACTTGGTCATTGTTTTGGAAAGGTCACTTGAAGAATAATGGCATTTTCTGAAGAACTGCTGTTGTGAGAGGAATACTCTCCAGTGCGGGATGCCCTTTGGTTAGGGAGTGGCTCCATTTATACATTTCTCCTGGCTTGGGGCATGGCTCATCTGGCAGAACTGGTTCTGATGTGGAAATGTCGGGCTTCAAGTCGTAGGCTCAACTGGGGCTGTGTCCCCTGACTAAATCTGATTTGGCTGGGGCACACCCCCCTGCTTCACATGAAACTCGCTGCGGAGCTGGATTAGTTCGGAGAGCAGTTTGTACAAGTGCTTCTGCTCTTGACTCAAAGGAGATGAGGTTGGCAGCAGTTGCCCTTAAAGTTTTGGAAACATACCAGGGAGTTGTCCTCTTCGAAAAAATTACCTATTTGGAAGGCCATTAGCCCTTACAAAGTATCTGGCAGGTCACTGTTAGCCTTGGTGTTAGCCTAGTGTGCTTTTCTTGGGAAGGGGCCTTCAGAGATGGGTTAGGACCATATCTGGGCTCTCTTTGCTGTGTAGGACTGTTTCTGGTTGGAGGATTCTGCACTTGGAGAGCTCCGTCTTTATTTGGGTAGCCTGATCTTTGCGTAGGGAGAGGTTTGCTTCTAGGCATCCCATTATTAACCTCTGCATGCAGGAAGAGGGCTTACCTGGGTAATAGCTGCTGGTAGTTCCCTGTTTGGGGCTCTGTTCTTCCTATTCTAGTAGTTCTTCAGGTAGAGTTTTTGCCTTCATAACAAGGATAATTTTGTGTTCAGTTTTCATGTTGCAAATCTCCTGTGTGGGTGGATAACTTGTCTGCAGGTTAGCAAACCGTCTCTATGAGCAAGGGAAGGGCTAGGTAGTTTCCACGCTTTCAGAGGTGACCCAGTGGGGTGATTTCCATTGCTGTGACAGTGATTACAGTGGGACCTGTGATCCACTGGGTCTGTCTGTGATACAAAGCCGCTCTGTAATGCAGTGACTGTGGTCAGTGTCAGTACTGATTGAAGAGTGGTGCTTCTCAGGTGTTCTGTGCTACGGATCTGATCTCTTTGGATGGTGTAAGATGAAAAAGGGTCATTGGATGTTCTCAGGTAGTGAGAGTGACGTGTAGATATCAAAATACTGAGTATGCAAGAGCTGTCAAACTATCTGTACTGAACAGTCCCTCTGCATTTGGTCACAAAGTTATTTAATTTCTGCAACTATTCTTGATTGTGTGATTGCTTCCATTTATTGAACTGGCTTTGGCTGTGTAAGACATGGAAGAGCTGTCTCTGATAACTATCTCTCAGAAGAGTCCTTCCTCTTACAGAAGCAACTCTTGTTGATGAAAGCACCTTTCCTCCAGCTAGCTCATGAGTAGTTTAACACCTAAATGATTTTTGGGAAAAACCATTCTATGATTCTATGATAAAGTAAATCATGATGTAGGGTTTTACTCACCCCATAGTGTTGGTTCTGGTGATGAAATCTGAGTTTTGCACTGTTTGTTCAGATCGGGAGGTTAAAGAGTACTGACTTGCTTTGAGAAACCTCCTCCTGAAGTATATTCTCTTCCACCACCCCATCATTATGATCCTGCCTCAGTGAGCAGAGAGGGACCTTCTGATGTCCCTTCCAGACATACTTCTCTATAATCACTCAGGGGCTTAAGCCTTTGTAAGCATTATGGCATATCTGGAACAACATTTCCAAGCACAGTATATCTGTCCTGGGCTCAGAAGTTCATGGGTTATTCTGGTGGCTCCTGCCCAAAGGCAATTCTCAATGAGCAGCACTCACATTTTGCCACAATACAGCTCTCTGGAGTGAGTCCTTCTACCTGTTAGAGCTGGAGGGAGTCTTCTTGGTGTCCAGGGCTCCCTCTTCTCACCAGAACCCTTCTCCTCTTTAGGCTCTCGTGACATCCTGCAGATCTGCAGCCTTTCATCCTGGAAACTGGCAGCAACAGTGGTTTCAGCAGCTGGTGAAGACTATGCATATTTGCCTGCTTTTAACCATTTCCTCTGATGGGTGGTACTCGCAACATGCTCCAAGTGACAGTGTGTCATCTTCAGCTAGCCGGCTTTTAGCTAAATAACATGTTGCAATTCAGCCCAGTCAGGAAAAAAGTTTCTACATCCTCCTTGGTCATCAGGTAGCGATAAGAAGCAGTAATAAAGGATGTGATGTTTAATGCATCCTAGAAAACTTGGAGTCTTTTTCCCCCTCCAGCTGGAACTTGAGGTACAAGAAAACACCAGCTGACACTGTATTAGTGCAGCTTGCAGACGTGTTGCATGTAGTGCTTCAGGTACCACATGCACATGGGACTGACAGCCCAGGGCCAGGCTAGATCATGATACGTGGTGGCTGTGGCTTTGCAATAGTCTGTGCAGCAGGCAACTGGTTACGTGCATATCACTTCTTTAGGAGGTCCCTGCATCTGAGCTGGGTGCCCCTGTTGCCCTTGCAGAGATGCAGTCAGTGGCCAATGGAGCTGAAATCTGAGGTAGATTAGTGAGTTACCCCCTAACAAAGTCAGTGCCTCTTGGCTGACTTCAGGGGAAACCCAGGTGTCTGAGCTGGAGACATTACTGAGGGGCCAGGCTAACCTCACCCCTTGTGAAGGATTCAGGGTAATCTCATTTGTGAAGATGAAGAGGTGAGCTGGGGTGTCTGCAGACATTCCCCAGCTTAAGGGTTGCTGATGTAGATCAGGAGCCATTAATGGACACCTACAATATGTGTTGTCTTCCATAATACCACATGCACCTTTGGCCTCATTGTAAGATGTGGATGCATTTCCCTTTGGTGTTCTCTGTATATGGAGAAAGAGACTAAAACACCTTGTGAGAGATCATGTGAAAGCAAGTGTCTCTCAAGGCACCTGGAAATATGTAATATCTTGGTGCTACTCCGTTAAAAGCCTTGAATACCCTGGCTGGCAGCTATGGAGGAGGCAGTAAAGTCTGGGGCAACCCTTTGGATTTTCCATATGGTCATATTTGTCTCTGGTGACGCTGACTTGGCCTCAGCTGAGCTGCAGCAGCCTCTCTGAGCTGTGGCTGAAGTTCAGGGACAGTAAGTGTGTGTCCTGTAATCACTGATTCCCAGGCAGGAGCTCAGTCTCTCTGGAAATACTATAAACAGTGAAAACATACAAAAGTTATTGAAAGAGTCAGAAAAGGTACTGAGGGTGTTTTCTGATAGATCTCCTCTCTCTCGGGATAAATAACAGCAATCGGTATCAAAACATAAATTCTCCAGGGCTATGCCATGCAATGAAAGCAAAACTAAGTACAATGATAGACACCTTCATTTTGGTTTGTTCTTATTTGGGACAAACTGCCTCTAAAAATGACTATTTCACAGTGCTGGCTCCTTGTGATGTGAACTTGTCTGCACTGTGCGTTTGCATCCAAAGCAATTGCTGTGGAGCTGTGTGTGATGCTGTCCTGGCAGGGTTCATATCATTGCACGCGGTGAGGATCCCCTCCTCCCTGGATTCTGTGTCAATCTGTGCCCGTCTTCCCTGGTATGTACCCACCGAGCAAAGCCTGAGGGGAAGCTGCAGCTGAGCTTTCAGTGGCATCAAAACCTTGCTGCCATGTCCCAGAGGTGAACATGGCTGCTTCGCATGGAGCATGGCTATCAGGTTTGCTCCAGTGTAGCCTGACGCTGGAAGGCTTTGATGTCCTAGGCACTCTGTTTTGAGCATCTTGACTCTGATTTTATTAATGAACAATGGAATTTGTTAGAGTTTTCTGGCTTCCTCCTCTCCTGGGACTTGTAGCCCTAACAACCAGGATGGAGACGTAGGTCTGATTAACGCAAACCCATCTGCTGATACAAAGTGAACAAAAGGCATTAGTATCAAATGAGGGAATTTGCCTTTCTGTGATACTGAACCTCTTAAGTATTTGTTTCCATTCCACACCTGAATCTGATCATCTAATTTGTCTCCTGTTGAATCATTTCTAATTGAGGTCTCTCCCTATTCTGATTGCTTCTTTCTTGTGGAAGAAGAACAACCTTTGGAGCTCTTCCTACCAGGCACATTGGCTCAGGTTGGAGATGGCCACAATCCAAGAATTTGTCTTGGAGCAGGCTGTTGTTCTCATAGTGTAGATCTGGTTAGGAATATCCCTGACTGGCTGATGAACAATCTCCCATTAGCACGGGCTTTGCCAGGGTGATTATATTCTCAGCTAGGAGAAATCATTGCTTCTTCTCAGGCAGCATGACCGAGCCCGGCTGCTTACCCTCTGTGAACTTCTCTTGTTGGTGAGCCAGCAGGGGAAACTGAACATTCCCTATCTTTTCCCACACAGAACTGGACCTGGATGCCTAGTTTTTCCCAGCTGAAGGAGGATTTGGCCCTCTTACGGAATGCATGTGTAGAGAATTGCCTTCCTTGAGTAGCTGGACGAAGTGGGCAACCTTCTTTCTCATAGTGCACCTGATTTAGGGTTTTTCTCAATTTGGTAAATTAAAAGGAAAACAAAAAAATCACCATGATTACATATGCTGCTTGGCCAATGACCTGGTATTTTTATTAATATGCCTCCCTCCCCACACTGCCAGCCCAGGTCTGAATTCTCAAAGGAGAAGTCCTTCTGGTGCTACTCATGCTGGATCCATCGGTGTCTCAGCTCTATTGTGTTTCTCAGGAGCATGAAAAGGAAGAGAAAATCACAGCATCCTGGATCCAAACCAAAGATTTCTGAGGTTCCATAGTTTCTAGTTTAACCTTTGTCTTTCCAGTTTTGTGGTTCC
This sequence comes from Fregata magnificens, assembly GCA_013389945.1. Lineage (NCBI taxonomy): Eukaryota > Metazoa > Chordata > Aves > Suliformes > Fregatidae > Fregata > Fregata magnificens. The sequence continues at coordinate 198,724 of WAAD01035865.1, read as the reverse complement.
TTGTTGCAAGTGTAACGGAAGTTTCTTGGAGCCAGGTTTTGACAGAGGTTCAAACTGATGAAAAATCATATGAGGAAGTGATGTTTTATTGTTAGGATAGAAATAAAAGTGGAATGAGGTTCATCTAACCTTAGACATTGAATGCTTAAGGTCCGATCGAAGACTGTTGTCTATCATTCCTGTATACCAACAGAGGCAGAGGTATCTCCAGAAGGCAGGTCTTCCTGTCTTAGGAAAAATGTCTAAGATACAAAGGCAAGTTGTTCTTTGGAAGCACCTATTTCTCTCCATTGACTACACAGGTACTTAAATGAGTAATTTAAACTGGGTGCAACTTTATACCAGTGAGGGTAGGGGAGACAAAACAGTCTTTCATGCTGTCTTCCAGTGTCACAGCTTAATTGTTGGCTTTTGATATTTTATATGAAATTTGCTATAGAATTGTGGATATTATTCACTGGCCCACGCTGTGTGGAGGTGAACCTTTGGATGCTTAAGGACAAAATATTTTATCTTACTGTAAGCTGCTGGCGGTGGTGACCACACTTGGGTGTCCTTTCTAGACTTTTATTCTTAACATTTCTTTGGCACAATCAAAATGAGTCTGCATGTCCTGTGCCTAGAAGAAGCCGCTCCCTTGTAGTAATATTTAATACTTCAAATGTAATAAGTTCATTTAAAGAACTTATTAAAATCACTCTGTTTTGTTAGTCTATGGGGTTGCCTGAACATGATCAGTCCCTCTACGCAGTCACTCACTAGTATGACATGAAGCAAGAGCTTGTGTACAAACTAACGTGGTTCAAACAGGAACTGATCTCCCCGATCTGCAGGTAAAACTCCCCATCAGTCGCAACTGGATCCTGAACAAGGAATAACATCAATCAGGCACAACGATGACCTAGTTGTCCCAGCAAAGCCCCCACAATTTTTTATTTCATCCACTGTTAACAAAGCGTTTCCCATTTGTATCCCGTCACTGCTGAAATAGTCATAACCAAACAGGAGTTTGGGGTTTGACTCTTCTCAGTCCTGAACTTTGTGTGGTCATTTACCCTGATGCAAATTAATGCAGACACTGCTGCTTTGAGTGGAGATCCTGCTGCAGCCAGCTGCAGGCCTAAGGTGCAAGGATACTAAGAAGAGATAGTAACTTTTATTGGACTAACTGATATAATTGGAAACACAGACAAGCTTTGCAGTTCAGAGCCCCATCATCAGTCTGAAAGTTTGTACCTTATTCTAATTTTCTGTGGTTAAAACATCACAGATGATGCTAAATAAGTACAAGCCAAAGAGAGCAGGCCCTTCATATTTCTAAACAAGTGGACAAATCTCCAGGTGTTTGTATCTTTCCCAAGGTCCTGCTCCAAGCCAAAGGTATTCATATCCTTCCTCTGGAGTCTGTAGGCACATTCTTTACCTATAACAGGGGATGATGACAGTGGCCAACATTTATGAAGAGCTTGGAGACTACCAATGTAAACATACCCTGGGAGCAGGATGCCTCAGTCCTATTATTAGTATTTCATAAATCAGTATTTGTCCATCCCATCACTCCAGACATGCCTGTCGCCTTTTCCGAAGGGATCTGCTCTAGCCTCCTGAGACCATCAACTGCTTTCACATTTTTACTTCCACCACATCTCACATCAAAGGATCACATGCTGTGGGAAAAACATCTGCCTACTTTGGATAGTCCTAATAACCTGACAGATGGTTTCACTCTTGTCCACTAATTCTTTTATTTGAGGAACAGTGAATACCTGTTCTCTGTTCATTAAACCTTCCACTTTAGACATGATTAGACATCTAGCACCTCAACCGAGCTTTTATTTTCTGTCTCCTTTGTTTCTGGATAGACTGGATCTATAATTTATTAGCCTTAGTGTCCTCCACTTTATGTTTTCCACTTTTATCATCTCTTTTTTTGAGACAGACGAATGCACTAGGGGTGCACCATGTGGTTTATGCGGCAACGTGATAATATTTTACATTTTGTAATTGATTCCTTCCTAATAATTCCCAGTACTGTTGTAGCCCTTTTGGCTGAGCACTCAACCAGTGCTGTGCTTCTCTTTAACACAGAATATGTGGTGATGAGATAGACGGCGGTACGATGACCATCCAGAAAGCCATACAACTTCTGTGCTCCTCTGATGACAAATACCAGGCCATGGGTGCTTACTACCTCCAGCACACCTGCTTCCAGGATGAGTCTGCCAAGCAAGAGGTGAGCAAACTCCTTCAGAGCTCTGCCGTCACGCTGGATGTGATGGCACATGAGATGCATAAAACTGGTTTTCCTCACTACCAAGGATCCATAGGTCCCCTTGATTTTCATGATGGAGCCTTACACCTCATTACTCACACTGAGGAATTAATTAAGTAGATTTTTCAACTATTAGTGGCCACTTTCTCTTAAGAGCAGTCAGTCAGGATTTTAACACAGGGGGATAGTTACCAGGCAGCAGAGGAGACTCTGTCCTCATTATCACCATAAGCTGCTGTGACACAGATTGACGGGTTTTGGCGATATGGGAGCAGCCATCCAGATGCAGTGTCCTCTTCTGGATGCAGTTGCACCTGGTTCCACATAAATCTTTTGCTATCTCAGAGCTGCAGTGTCAGAGCCACACAAAATTGCCTTAAATCCCACTGTGATCTTCATTGTGCATTGCTCAGTGACATTTCAGCCGTTTTCAGCCATTTCAGCCAATGGGTTAATTAGTGATCATGTACAAAGATATTTTGTCAAACAGAAGCTCTTCTTATAACACAGTTTATTTTTCTTATGCTCTTACTCTCCAATTACTAAATTTATGCCAACATACAGCAAAAGCAGCAGTCTCAAGGATGGATCTGCTGTAGCAAGACTGTCACAAAAGTTTATCCCCACCCTGGTGTGTTTGCAGTCGTGCAAACATGGGTTTATCAAGATGCCATCCCTATAGAGGTGGCTTTCCATTTCCTGGCACAATAGTGGAGCTGGACATGCTGGCACAGCGTGGGGATGTACCTCTGTGCCCTTGCTGTGGCTGAACCAAGTGCAGGTACCCCAGCCCACGTTACAGTCGCTAATTGTGGGGTGGCGACACCCTTCGTTACCGTTGAAAACACTCTCTGAGCACTGGCCTGTCCCATCACTTCCCAGAAAGATGTGTCAGAGCAGGTATGTGAGTCATCCGAGCACATGCTTGTCTTCTTTTCTTTCTAAAAGGTGCTCATTCATTTTCTATTGTCAGCAAACCTCCAGCCAATGGGTTGGTTTGTGCCAGGAGGGGCTCCATGTGGGCTCATGTCCCTGGGAGACCTGGTACAGAGGACATCCTACAGCAGGAACCTTCATCATTTGGACAGCTGAGCTGGAAGAATTTGCCTTCACACCTCCCTGGCATGCTTGTGGTGTCCTGCAGGTCGGGGTTTACACCCCTTTCCACTGCTGCCCCTGTTGACTGCTGGAGTATGTCCCAGTACTGCTTCTGGCTGACCTCAAGGGTGTTTACACTGTACCATGACCATCCCTCTAAGCTCAGCCTGTGATTTCAGGATGCAGATAATTTACCACATCATGTCATTATATTGCTATAAATGGCCTCTACAGATAGGCAGAGCAACATTTTCACCTCATGCAAACTGATGGAGGTAGGTGAAAGTTTCTGGGAGCAAGCACATTTACATCAGCAAAGGCTTCAGTCCATGGCCATTATTCATAGACATCCACTTCTAGAGTTTAAGCTCCAACCTCAAGGCCAACATCTTTGTGCTCATGACCTATGGTCTGAACCAGACATGCCATCTGCAAGCTCTAGCTATCCTTTACTGCCAGCTCTGCTTTTCCAGCTCCCCTGAGTATGTGCCGTGTTGACTCCTTGCATTGCCATGACAGTTCTAGTTTTCCCTGTCCCAGCGATGCTCTGCACACCGTGCTGATGGCAGCGTGTCTTTCGTGGTACAGGTCTATCGGCTGGGGGGAATCGCCAAGCTCGTCGAGCTGCTCCGCAGCACAAACCAGAACGTACAGCGGGCTGCAGCTGGAGCCCTCCGAAATTTGGTCTTCAAGAATCCAACCAACAAGATAGAAACCCGGCGGCAGAATGGAATAAGGGAGTGCGTGAGCCTCCTACGGAGGACAGGGAACACTGAAATTCAGAAGCAACTGACAGGTACACAACAGACTGCTCAGCCCTCAGCAAGGACCGTGCTCCTCCCTGCCTGTGGTCTGCGTTGCTCCAGCATGCAAAGACCCAGTAGCCATGGTGCTGCCATACCACAAACAGGATGTTTTATGCTCCTGTCGCACCAAATGGCAACCTAAAACAGAAGGCAGAGGAAATCCTGGCCCTTCGATGTCCCGTAAGGGTTCCTAGTGCCCGTTGGGGAAGCACCTGCCCCAGGTTTCCCCCCACAGCTGTGGCCACCCTGCCATTCCCATGCCTTCCTGCACCCCGGCCCCCATGCTGTTCCCAGGCAAGGCCAAGGGTGCTGGCAAGCCCAATATGGTTGGGCAGGTTATCTCATTGGTGTCTCACCTTTTCTTGAAGGACTGACACCCTCAGCTGTGACTGAGGTCTTGTGTGCAAGCCTTTACGAGATCCCTGGAGAGGTGGTTTCCCCCTGCAATCTAATGGCCATAAACACCAATTTTGGGAGGAGGGAGCATGCTTAGACGCCCACCTCCATGTGGTACCATGCTCTTGGTGCCCATCCTGCCTGTCTCACAGAGGGATGGACAGAGACTAGGGTTTAGGGCAGCCTCTGCAACCTTAGTTCAAAGAGGGATGGAGTAAAGAAGGACTTTGTTGCTGGAATTCACTCTGACCTAAAGAAAGTTTCTAATGCATGGTGACCCTCTGCTTGAGCTTGTCTCCCACCTCCTTCCTAGGACTGCTCTGGAACCTCTCCTCCACCGATGAATTAAAGGAAGAGTTGATACAGGAGGCCCTCCCCGTCTTGACAGACTGTGTTATCATCCCTTTTTCTGGCTGGTCTGATGGCAGCTGCAATAGGACAAGAGAAATTATTGACCCAGAAGTATTCTTCAATGCTACAGGGTGTTTGAGGTGAGTCATCAAGCAGGGACTTACTGTAGCTTGTGGCTGTTGAGAAAAGCTGAAGCTGTCTAAATCCTCTTACAATAAGCTAAAGACACACTCACTGCAATTGTATTAATAAAAAATTATCCTTGAGAAAGTTTTCCTCACTAAGAGGTGCAGAAAAAATCACATGTAAAATATTTTTCCTAGTAGCTTTTTTCTTTTTTTTTAATAAGTTTGTTCTTGCTAAGTCTCTGCTCAAAAAATATAAGTTGCTTTGTCATGGGAGAGGTGCAAGACTGAAACCTGACAGTGTTCAGCTCAGACCAGGAAACTTGACACTTTCTGCCCTTAGATTTTTGAGGCTTCCAGAGAAAATTATTTGGTTGCTGGAAAACAAACTGGTTTGGGTTTTAGGTGACAAAAAGAGAGAATTCTCTATGTGAGGAAAACAAGCATTTTCCCACCGATTTTAATAACTGTTTTAGTACAGAGCAGTCCCTTTGCCCTGGACTTTTCCTGGCTCATTTCTTCAGCCGGGTCAGCTACAAAACAGGAGGTGCAGACGGAGCCCAGAGTAGTTTATTTTTTTCACGGGAAAGCCAGAGCCCTTTTGTAGAGGAACTTCGCCCTGGCTTGCTGTTTCTCCTACCACCCTCCTCCACTTGGATGCGAGCTCCTTGTCTCACTGGGAACAAGTGGGGAAAAAAAAAATACCCTGTATAATTAGGTACTTTCATCAACTGAAGCTCTCCCCGAGGGAGCGCAGTGCCGACCGCACCCTTACCAGACATGCAGCTAGTAGGAGCTGTATCTGCTTATGAAACAAAATGAGTGAATATGGTAGGGGCCTTTTGAGACATGATACTATCGTCTTCTGTGGCTGGGAACTGTGTCTGAAAGATAGCAAGTGCTGCTCCCTTCCCTGTCTTGGAAGGCACCTTCCCTGTGCAGTTGCACGTCGGGGTGTGTGGTGTATGTTGCATATGAGGTGCTCCACTTTTAAGACCATCTCAACCCACCAATGTCACAAAATAGCCCATTAAAATGAGGGAAAGAGTGTGATGATAGCTTTTAAAAGGAGCTTTCCATGGAGTTTAACTCAAGGCAGGCTCTGTCTCCTGAGACTTATCACAGTCTGTGGCAGTAATATTCAACGCCCCCAGTGAAGACTGCCGGATGCAGGTCAGCGAGGGAGCTCAAAAGGCTGGGGGGAGCAGGACTGGCTAGCAAGCTGAGGAAGGAAAGCAGGGCAGTTAGGTCTGGAGCCCCTGCTCCGAGGGGTGAACCGGGATTGCTTTGACTCACTGCCCTGCCACATCATAACACAGAGATGAGAACAGCCTTGGGTTTGCCCTGGGCTCGAGCCATTGCTGCTCAAGCATTTCTGGATTGCAGCTGAATTCATGTTAATGAGGAGGCTGCAAATCACAGCGAACATCAGATCCAGTTCTGGAACGCCTGGAGTGAATATCTCACAATGACTGCCAGCCTCTCTTTGTTTTTCATTTGCAAGCTACATGGCAATAAAACAGGGAAGAAAAAAAACGAACAAAAAACCAAAAAACATTTCCTGTTACTGGAAAAACTCCCCTGTCCTGGCAGCAACCAGTGCTCAGGAATACCTTACAACATTACAAACTGGTCAATCCCTCTGGTCAGAGTGATTGCTGCTCTTCAGCATCTCTGCCCTCGTTTCCCATGCAAATATTGCATTGAACCTCTGTAGCTCCACGCTTATAACCATTCGCACGTTCCTGATTTTCACAATAATCCCAGATGTTCTTTATTTAGTCTTCTCTTTGGAAACACCTCCAAAGAGGTGATGAGTCTGTGTAATGTCACATGCATAGCCTCTAAGGCAAAATATTGCTGATAGGTACTCTCACTAGGAGGATGTCTTCTATGCAGAGCTCCTTAACAGGTCATTCTCCTAGATGCAATAAATCCTAAACAGCAACAGGAGAGCTATGTTCCAGTGCAGTCCTACAGAAGGCCTCCAAAATGAGAGCAGTACACCAGCCCTGCTGAATGTACAAAAATGTCCTTAAATTCAATTACAATCATAGCCAGAACAGAGCCCGTAGAGACTAGTAAGTGAATCCAACTAATCCTCTCTCCTCCTTCTTTCCTGACATGCTCTGCGATGGCTTTCTTCAGAAACCTGAGTTCTGCAGACATGGGGCGCCAGACCATGAGGAATTACCCCGGCTTGATCGATTCAGTCATGACTTACACCCAGAACTGTGTGGCTTCTAACCGACCCGATGATAAGGTACCAGATGCTCACCCCGAGCTGTTTGCTAGACTTCAGCCCCGTAGTTAATAATTGCAACTTTGGGAATATCTCAAAATCCCTTTCAAACAAACACAAGAGGGGACTGGATTCTTGGTGGCTGCTCTTGTCCTTCCAAATCCCAGTGCTATCTGTTGTAGGATTGCAAGTCTTCTGTGCTCTGGGCATGAAGTAGATGTGGGTTTTACAATTTCCCTTTGCAAAACACAGAGACACAGCAAAATATTTTGGCTCCTGAACCCCCAATATGCTTTTCTCCGTTCCCCTCCCACCTTGGGATCCTTCCAGCATTTTAACCTCCATCTCTTGCTCTTCCCACCACCACATCTCTTCATCCAGCAGGACTCAAGTATATAAGCCCCAGACCGGCATTACATTCAGCAAGAAGCCAGGAGCTGGCATCTTTCTGCCAGTCCCCTAAATGTGACTCTGATCACTATGTGTAAATGGCACTTCCCTTGGACAAAATAGTGTTTATAGCCACATTTTCAGGAGTTCAACACCTGTGATACTAGCCAGACACCCTAAAGTCCTCAATACCCAGCAAAGTACCAAAACTATTTCAAATGAGCTCAGGATTGAGCAAATCCTCTTTTGGGGATGGCTTTTGCAAGAAGACCAGTTTCAGCAGCACATGCTGAACAGAGCTCTTTGGAAACATAACCACATGTTTTGGTGTTGGTTACAGGTATCTAGTGAAAATTCTCCCTTGCTCTTTACATTGGGCACTCTGACATCCAGGTAAAGTAGGCTTAAAAGCCTGTTCTTGGTAAAAAATGTCCCCTAATCTGTAGCTGTGACTTGGACAAAGTCATTGGAAGTTGACTAAGGCAAGAGGAAGACTTTCAAGATTTGGCCTTTCATGGCAGGCAGTTTGCTATAACCACGCTCTGCACTCAATGCTCTCTTTTGCTTGTTTATCAGCTTGTCTGTGGCAGTGGGACCTAACAAGGTTCACTGAGTCAGTCACCTCACTGAGATCCATGGTATAGCATTTCAGCTATGCGTCCTTCCTTCATGTCTACTCTACCTCCTTCTTCCTTCCCATCCATTGTTACCTTTAAAGCAGGGTCAGGAGCTTATACAGTATAACTGCTAAAAAAGATAATTATGGCATGGTATATATCCTCTCTGTAGCTATAGCAGGTGCTGCTCCGTATTTTTCTGCCTAACGTGATTTTTATTTTTATTCTGGGGGTGATTTCAGTCCGTGGAGAATTGCATCTGCATCCTCCACAACCTCTCCTACCGCCTGGATGCCGAAGTTCCCAACAAATACACCCAGCTCAACCACATGGCCCGGAGTGTTTATATGGACAAAACTCTCACAGGCTGCTTCAACAGCAGGAGTGGCAAAATGGAGGTAAGATGTGCCACAGAGGGCTTGGAAATGTGATATTCAGCCCCAGGCAGCAGCAGCAAGTGAGGAGCAGAATCTGAGCTTCCAGTTTCTCATCTCTTTGTAGAATGACGAGTACGGTGTCCCCCTTCCTGAGGAGGATTTTAAACCCAAAGGACCCAGCTGGCTCTACCACTCTGATGCCATCCGCACCTACCTGTCCCTGATGGATCAGAGCAAGAAGGATGCCACCCTGGAAGCTTGTGCTGGAGCCCTGCAGAACCTCACTGCGAGCCGAGGGCTGGTAAGCACTCCTGTTTCCTCCACACAGTCAGCACCTTACAGTAATCAGAAAGGAAGAAGACCTCCTTAAACCTCAGGGCACTATTGCAAGTCATTCCACAGTGGATGCTGTAGCTGAGGTATTTATTAATGCCAAAAATAGGGTCTCATGGAGACCTGTAATCAGCATCCCAAGGGTCTATACCAGATCCATACACTTTCCAGGGGTTCCTTTAGGTTGGTCATACCAACAGCATCTACTGCTATTGGCGCCCTCCCCCCAGGACACCAGTGAGGATGTGCACAGATGTGCACATGTGGACAGATGTCATTAAAGGAGAGAGAAAGGATGTGCATGCGCCACCGCCAGTGTGTGTTTTTTAAGCGGGAGGTGGCTCTAATAACAGGGTGGGTTGTGCTGTGGATTGTGGCTTGTCCTCACATCAGAGCTGCTTGTAAAATAGCTCCAAGTGATGTCCTAACCCATAGGTATGGCAGCATGGAGGTGACACAGGCTGCGTGACGCCATGGGTATTGCAGGAGCTAGGGCATGGCGAGGGCCATGTCACGACAGCAGCTCTGCTGTGCCCAGTATCGCTACTGTGGGCACGTCCTCACAGGCTGCGTTCACGTGGACAAACCTCGACTTGTCTGTTTGTGTCAAACTTCTTCAATTCCAATTTAAATAAGATGGCTAGGGAGATAAAGGGATAATTATTTCACACGTAGGAGAGGCGTGTCACGTGTGCGAAGTGTTCCACCCAGAAACACGAAGTGACTCATGAAAGGAGCCTTCGCTGCTAGGGCAGCATTAACTTGCCAGCTCTGATCTCCTGGGAGCTTTTGTTACAAGTCTTTCAATGTGAAATACTTTGGGAACCTTTTTTTTTTTTTTAGTTTAACTAAACAGTGGCACTAACAAGGTGGAGGGAGGCTGTCGCAGTATAGGTAGAACTGATCAGAGGAATGGGGCTGGAGCTATGTGCTCCATGGAAATGAAAAGGCTTTCAGCAATCAAGATCATTACACAAGAATGTCTTGTGGGCAGGGGGAAAGAAAACAAACAAACAAAAAACAGCTCTGACAGTGTTGAAGCAACTTATTTCAGCCTTCTGGAAGGGAATGGTTGGAATTTGCCTGGATGTGCAGAAGTGGTTTCTCCTTTCAAGGGTCTTATTCCAGCTCAGAGCTGGAGTTGGGATGGGTTGCTGGGTTTGCTGTCACTTGAAGAAAAGGGAAACTGGGGACAAGCTTGCAAAGCTTACTAGAATCCTTTAGCTTATACAGGAGAACTCTGAATCTCTTCTCAGACTCAGCTTTACACATCCCAGTCCTGATGGTGTGAATCTGTAACGTGGCACATGTGCCTCCTGGAGCATGGGAGGGAGATTGGGTCTCAGCCCACTGGAAGAGGGTTGCCTTCCAGCCTACTCCCTCCATCCCCATGTCACTGTTGATAGACATGTGTCACTGGTGGTGTGACAATATCTCCAGCAGCCAGTTCAGTTTAAAGTCTATCAATAAGAAGGCAATTTATTAAGGGGATGTGCTTCAACATCCATGAACTCATCTGCATTGGCTACGTCCTGAGATGATCTAGATTTACATAAGCAAACACGAGATCAGGATCCAAGATGAGTATTTTTGGTCTTCAGCTTGTTTTTTAAAGGTCTCGTTAGTTGCTCCTATTCCAAAGCAGCCTATTACTTGTGGCATGGCAGGGAGCTGCAAGGTTGTTGTGAAGGGCAAGGGCAACGTGGACATGAAGGTAAAGCTTCTCCAGCTTTTGGGAATATCAGTTGGGTGAGCAACTGTCCCCCCTCAGGCTCCAGAAAGAGTACAGAAGTACCAGTCATACCACAGAAGATGAGAGGCTGACTTTGCAAATGTCTGTGGAAAAGAGGGGTAAATGACAAAGTAAATGGGATTACGGTAGCAGAAGGAGGTATTATACAGATGCTTATTTTATAGTGTAGTCATGTTTGTCTGGTCCTGTACATCATTCCAGTTGTGCCCTCCCCACATTAGAAGTCATGACACATCTCTGTTCTGTCTCCTAGATGTCCAACGCAATGAGCCAACTGATTGGTTTGAAGGAAAAAGGTTTGCCTCGCATAGCACGGCTCCTCCAGTCCAACAGCTCTGAAGTCGTCCGGTCTGGGGCTTCTTTGCTGAGCAACATGTCCCGGCACCCTGTTCTCCACAAAACCATGGGTAAGTAATTTCCACCACAGTGAATTCCAGAACAATGTCTAGTTTCTAACTCTCTATCTGCCCACTTCGCTTTGTAAACCCCATAATAGGACTTAGCCAAGCTCCGAAATTGGGCACAGCAGTGTCATTTCTTCTGGCCAAAAGGACAATTACAGGTGATATCTGCAGGCTTAATTAACAAAATGTGTGCTATCTCAGAGTCTCTACAAGCATGTGGTATGCTTTATAGACAATGACAAATCTGCAGGATCATGAGGATGATAGTGTTTTGGGAACTGAGTTGGACTTGACTACCCATAACCAATATCATTGCCCTTCCAGAGGCCTGCAGCCCTCACTTCGTCTCTGAAAATCAAGTGATGACTATTATGCCATTACCGTCCAACATTATTAGTGCCTCCTTCCAGAGATAACACTGCATTCTTACATTGAATAGTGCTAACACAAATAGTATCATTCACTTGTGCTAGGTTTTATTTAAATGTTGATTGGAACATTCCACCTCTTTAGCTCACCAGGTGCTCCCAGATGTATCACGTCTCCTGTCATTCCAGTCTGGAAATACCAACAGCTATGGCGAGATCATGACATCAGCTTGTTACACTCTGAGGAACCTCATCATGTCCAACCCACACCTGGGAAAGTCTTACTTGACAAGCAACATGCTAAATAATGTAGTAAGCCTGTGCCGAAATGGGTGAGTTTGGGGCAGAAGGCATGGAGAGGGTTGTGCACAGGCATTTTTGAGTCCATGCACTCTGTGCAAAGCCAGATTAATCCCAGAGTCTTCCCAATACCCTTCCGAGCCATAGTAAAGCATTATTCTTTCCCTATGCTTGTAAATTGAGAGAGCCAAAAAAATTCAAACATGTTGGTAGACACAAATCCTCAGCGCTGGTTTCCTGGAAACAGGCATGAGCCATCCATGGTGGGATTTGTAAAGGGGCCTCAGGAAATTTGCTGGCTGAATTTTAAGAAATTCTAAACAGAACTGAAGGACCAACATCTTAAACCCTGTTAAAGTCCCAGCCCTCAAAACAGGGGATGTCAGTCGGCAGCCTGACTCCCTAGCACCTGGGCTTCCCACTCACGGCTTCCTGCAAGCCTTATCACGAAGGTCAGGTCTGAGATTCAAGCACCACCGATGTAATGGGATTGTGCTTAGCTTTAATGTTCAGATTTGTTCATCTTACTGTTGAAACATCCACCTCAAGTGGCAAAACCACAGCTGTGATGAAACATATAAATATAAATATATATATATATGTATTTATAAGGGCCTCCCCTGGTCTACTCACATATATTTTACAACAACTGAGCAATCCCAACATGTTTTACCACTTTTTCTTTTAGGACTTGGTTTGAGTTTTGGTGGTAGTAATTCTGTCCTGCTTGTTATCCATACTCTGTACAGCCCTGTGCAAAAGCTTGTCAACCCTTGCCAAATGTCCCTTTCTGGCCAAACTGGTGTTAAATTTACATGGTCTTTGACCATGTATTCTCATTCCTAGACTTTCATCTCTCTCTGTCTTTGTTTTAAAATACCTTATACAGGTAACTTACTGTTTTCTGTTGTGAAAAGACATTCACATGCCTTCTCCATCATCCTTTGATAAGCTCCTTACAATCTACCACTTGTTTCATGGCAGCAAAGAGACTCTCAGTCACTAGAAGCGGTCTCCTTGTTTAGTTTGGACCCCAGCCAACAAACATCGGTCAGTTTGCTGCTTTTATATGGTTCTACTCTTCAACAAGCCCAATTAACATGAAACCCAGCCCTCTTCTAAGCCTTCGTTGTTTTGAATGGTATTAACTTCTGCCCAAAGTCCCGCTTTGGATGCCTCAGACTGGTTGTCAGCTAATTTACTACTTCAGCAAAGTGTTGCACAACTGGGGTTGTGCGTACCTTAATTGTCTTGACTGTTTTGTGTGATGAGCTTTGTTTGCAGTGACTCACTAAACTGCGAGAAGTTACTAAATTCTGGAGATGTGTGTTCCTCCTGCCTGTATCACAAATTCCTTCTGAAAAACTCCCCAGTTCTTACAATGTCCAAGACTTGAATTGTTCCTTTTAGTCCATTATTCTTTCTGTCCCCAAAGATTTTTATGCTCTTCAATTCTTATGAAAAATTAACAATTTACATCCACAAGTAATCTTACTTACTCAAGCCGTATAATTTCAGACTGTTCCCATAGAGGAGACGTGAAAGAGATCTCCCCTGAACTGAATTGGACCTGTTAGTTCACAAATTAGCTAACTTTTCTCACTTTCCTGTATAGCCTGTGAAGATAAACAGGAAATTTTAGGGTGGGATTTGTCCAGTCCTACATTAGAAAGACCCTCACCTACTCTCTGATGGTAATAACCAGATCTAACCCCTCTGCTGGGGGCTGTTGCCTAGGCTGGATGCAGACCCCATGCTCCCCACACTGAGTGTGGTGAGTCCCATGCTATCAACCTCCTCCTTCCCAGCACCAGAGCCAGCAGAAATGCAGAACAGAGGAGGTCTCAATGGTGGCCAAATCGCCATGGAGAGCACCATGCCATGTTGCTCCTTGTTAGTGTTTTGCAGAGTTTTCTCTGTTAATCTGCCTCAGTTTCCCTGTGGACACACTTCCCTCACCTCCAGCATTGGTGTTGGTTTGGTTGGCGTGTCTGCGTAGCGCCTCCCTGGCACGTGCCTCTTCTGCCACCAAACAAATGTTTCTTTACCTGTATTTTTGAACTGGTCTCTCATTGCCTTTGAAGCTGTAAATCATTACTTCAACATGCTTGAACAATTTTCTACCCATATTTTAGAAAGAGCTTACAGACAAGTAAGTTATGGACCTTTTCCTTGCCCATGTTCTTCTCAAATGTCAACCAGCACTCCTCAAAGCTGAGGTTTCTTTTTCTGGATGTTTCTTGTAGCTGTATTCTGAGTGAAAGGCATCAACTGTTCAGCAGTTTATCTGATAGCTGTGGTTTCTTCTCCTTCCTGGAGCATCCCAATTAAATAATTGTCCCCGTCTCCTGCATATATCCTCATATATGACACAGGCTTCATAGTGATGGTGGTGTTCTTTCACTCTTTGTTATTTTTAATCCAAGTTGCCAAAATATTGAACATTACCTTCTTTTTTTGGTGGTGTTTCTGAAAATCAAGTTACTGTTACTGATTTATTGTGATGTCTGGTGTCCTTTTCATCTTTCTTCTCCAACTGTCTGAAAAAAATTCCTCTGCTCATTTTCAAGCAACGTTATTTCACTGATAAAATTATCATTTTTCTCAATAATTCTACTGACTGCACTAAAAGCTTCTCTCCAAAATCTCTTTTGGTAACTTTAGAGCATCAGATTTGCAGTTCATCTCACAATCCCTTTATCACTGATTTCTTGCAGTTTCTCTTTGTTCATTCACTTTTCACACCTTTTATATTAAACAATGTAATTTTGCTGTTTAGTTCAACCATAACATTTTACCAAAATTAATCTTTCAAGAAACTTAGGTCTTTCCTTGATTCTTTTCTGTGGAAGAGAGTTCCTCTCATCCACAGATTTCCAATTGCCCATTTCTTTCAAAGATTGCCCCTTGATATCAATTTTATAAACTTATGACAACCTGAAGAAGTCCTTCTTCTAGGAATTCCTTGGCATCTCCTGTGACATACATAAGGTTCTTGATATTTTTGCACTTTGAGGAAGCATTATTTCCCCCCGTTATTTGATATACATGTACAAAACCCTTGTCTTCTGTGCTGCCCTCATGCTTCTTCCCCCCAGCCTCAGCATCTCCTTCTGATTAGGTTCTTGTTTGTGTTTTGTTGAGTCAATAGTTATTTGGATGACTGCTGCCACTGCCATCAGTGGACATCTTCCTTGTTGTCTTTCCACAAATTTTTACAAATAATTCTATTTGTAAAAAACAGACTGTCCTTAACATCAACTTTGATTTACAGGTAGCTTGTTTTTAAGAAAGTTTTCCCCCAAATCAGCTGTCCTTGATATTCTGCTCCATGTTCTACACGGCTGTAGTCACACACTATTCCCAGCACTTTTGTGTAGGATATCCTACTTTACATACTGAAGTTGTAATCACAGCTCCATCAGTTCATGCTTAATCTTTTTATACCTAAATAGTAGCAGTAGATGCTGTATGAAACAGAGACAGTGTCAATCCTTCAAATTAAGAGTGGACAAACTCTTTTGTTTGAATTTGGAAATGGCTCTGATACCAGATGCTGGTAATTTTGGCTTGAAAAGAAAAATTCTTTTGAGGTGTGCTCTGAAGTCACAATGGCAAAAAGTACATATTTGGCATCATTAAAAGCAAACTATTTAAAAAAAAGGAGAATTACTCTAGCTCAGATAGAGAGAAACAACATGAGACAACATATTCTTGAAAAAGAGTGTCAAAGACATGCACTGACCATATTGGGTTTTAATGGCTTTTCAATCACAAACAAATTTTCAGCCACAAAATTTTTTTTAAACATAGTCATTCTGGTAGCAGGGCATAGGACAGTTATAACCAGAGGAGTGATTTTGCAATAAAATCTAGTTCTCCTGTCCCAAAACATTGCTCAAGAACTTCCGATTATCTGCAGCTCCTGCAGTCCTCCACGCAATACCAACTTGAGTGAGTTGCACAGTCCCCTTGGAGCTTATGACCAGGTTAAATTTGCTAATTTCTTTTAGGCTGCACAGTCTTTGGTGTCAAAGCTGTACACTGCTTTGTATATCAGAGAAATGCCTCAAATTTACTGAATACAGTTACATTCCTGTCCTTTCACACTCAGAGTACGGTGCTTGCAGGTCCCAGGTTACTCCTGATGACCACTCTGTCAGTTCCATTTCTCATAGTCTGATGAGGACTATTTTGAGGATGTTTGGAAGCTGTGTCATACAGGGAGGGTCCTGAGTCTGGTCTCGTACCTCTCCATCATCCTGGTTGAGACAGGCTGGGGCTGTTGCACTGAACCCAGAGCAGGAGTCTCCCACTGGCAGGACAGTGTCCAGCAGATCAGGAGCAGTGATAAGAACCAGCAAGGAGGTTTATATCTAGGTTGTCGTATGAAATGTTCCAAAATTATAAAAGGTGCTGCTATGACTCACGGTTTCGGAGATGTTACGTGAGCAAGTATCTATTAACTTGTGCTGAGTAAGGACTTATGGTTGCAGATGTTGTTATTACGAATGCTCCCATCTCATCCGTCCTTACCAGGCAGCACGGAGCCCGTTCCTCTGTTGCCCTCCCAAGAGATTCGCCCACACCATTCCTACAGACACCAGGGAAGAGCTGGCACCATTTCGCTTCTCTTTGCCTCTCCCAAATTTCACACTCCAGAAACACTCCTTTAGCTCGCTTTAATGCCCTTTTTCCCACTCAGATCCTCCCCTCTTTTTCATTTGTCCTGTTCCGGTCCCAGAGGTTGTTGTCACGTAATATTGCTGAGAGAGCAAGGACGGTTTTATTGACAGTCCTCCGTCAAGTCTAGCCAGCCTCCCAGCTGGAGATGGGCTTATTTAAAAGCTGTCGGTAATGTATGTGGGTTGCTGCTCTGTGGCCTGCCATAATTCACCGGGGTTGCTTTCATCTTCCCAGCTCCTGTCCAAAAGCGGCTGAAGCTGCTCGCCTCCTTCTGACAGATCTTTGGTCGAACAGGGAGCTCCAGAGTGTGCTCAAGCAGGTAAGGAAAACGCTTCTGCTTTTTGGCTGACAGAACAACCCTGGTCTTGACTCACTCGCTGCAGTCGGTGAGTTTGCAAAGGCCATGATTCAGCAGTGAGTACGGGCAGCGGCTGGGAGGAGGCCGGCATGCTGGGAAGACCACGGTGCTCTCAGCACACAGGCACTCACCTGAGATCCGAGCAAGAGGCAGCGAGTCACAGTCGCAGCTGCCGGGACTGACTTTAGGGACGGAGAGGACAGCGGTGTGTCTGTGTTGGGCATCTTGCACCCTGGGGATGATGCTAGCTTAGGTGGGCTCTTCCACGGTGCTCCCGGAGTCGATGCTGTCCTGTGTGCACAGCATTGTTCTGTGCTGGGAACAGACCTGGACGTTTCACACTAGCTTGGGAGATTCCCTTCCTTGCAGTGCATTGTGTAGGATCAGCATGTCCCAACAGATCCCTGGCAAGGTTCCTCCTCTCTTTCCCCCCATTTTCTTCTGTGTCCATAACTCTACCCTGTGGTTACACCACCCCTACAGTCAGGGTAATCTTTTAAACCAAGAAGAAGAGTATTTAGGGTTTGTTTTGCTCCCTGCAACAGAAACTGCAAAAGTGCAGAGCCAGACAGGGCACCGAGCCAGCTTCCAGCTCCCAGTGGCTCGCTTTGAACAAGCTGGGTTTTTCCAACTCAACAGCAGCAGCACCTGCAGAGAGTAAAGGACCAAATTAAAGAGAAGGAGTAACATCCACAAAGGGGAGTACCCTGGGGGCAGGAAGGTAGAGAGTACCTAAATATCATTCTCATATTAACAGTTAGGGACTTTCTCCATAGGAGCTTGTGTAGCTTTGTGCCAGGCTCTGCTCAGGAGCCTGTGCCAACTCATTTTGATGTGACTGAGTCACTCCTGTGTTCACACAGATGTTCATTGCATAGGTATACATCAGACAAGAAGGATGGGAGTCTGCAAGGATATATGCATCATGCATATATCTTTGCCATTTTTCCAGGATGAGGAATAAGATGAAATAATATTCAGTGAAGGATTAAGTAAAGGTTTCCTCCGGTAAAGCTGGAGAAGTCCAGCTCTTGGTGGATGGAAAGCAATGCAAAGAAGATGCAGTCTGTCAATAAGGGTGAGGGTTCACGTGTCGAAGATGCACAGAGGGAGGACAGAGGAGGCTGGCTGAGAATGAAGCACACTTTTTAAGTGGAGGACAGCTGTTGAAGTGGGGCAGGAGGCTCTCTCTCACAACCATAGATAGCTGTCAGTTTTGAAACTGATATGCTCTCACTGATCTTTGTATACTTATTTCAGCAAGGATTTGATAAGAACATGATGGGATCTTTAGCTGGAACAACCTTCAGGACCCTCTCCTCCAGATTTTAGGAGCCTCTCCATGCACGTTCAGGCTGCAGGTGAGAACGGAGCCCTCATGCGTGGGGAAGGGGTGGTTTCGGGGGCAAAGGAGGGGTGCGCGAACCTCATGAGCTTTTTGCTATTTTTAATCTCCCCTAACGTGGATTTGTGAGATTTTCATCACGAATCCTAACAGCCCAAACTGCAAAGTCGTTGTTTCGATGAAAAGTCAGAAGTTGTGCTGTTCCTGGATTTGGTGCAGATGTTGCTCACAATATGCAGCTGTGCCTTTTAGACATGCTCAGCGCAGATGCCATAGGACAGGCAAAGCTGCTGGACTTGACTATGCCTCGTGTGTCTGCCTTTCTTACTTGACCAAGTAATAACTGATCAATTGCGTTTTGCCAAATCCTCTCAGGTGGGGCTTTTCACAGGAATCTCTCTGCCAGTACTTTCATTCATGAATTTTGAATAATGTTATCCAGATAATGTCAGTAACATGCAATTAATTCCAGCACATGCTATGGCATTAACTATCAGCCTTAGGGATTTTCTGAGCACTTAATAACCCACCTGTAAGCCTCATGTCAAAATTTGGAACTACATGCTGACATCTGAATAAACCCAATAGAGAAACCAGGTTAGGGAAATCATGGGCAGAATTTCCAGGGCATTGTTATGATTTTTTGTTCAGTGTAAAATGAGGCTTGAATCTGTAAGGTACTTTTGATTCATAATTCCCATTGAAGGAAAAAGCATTAAGCAGTTCTGCACTTTGCAAATATCATCTCTCTCTATGATGGGGATTGAGATTATTCAGAATTAGTTATTTGCTCTCTTCCCCAACCTGCTCTTTGCGATCAGACTAAGCACAGTCCTGATGTAGGAGAAAATGGTGCAAAAGCCCGTTTCTTTCCTCTGCCCAGGTACGAATTTCACTTCTTGCTCTGTTGGGATGTTTCTGCTGAGACTCAGAGGAGCATGGAAGTCTAGGGGAAAAAGCTCTGGGCAGTACAGAAACTGAGTACAGGCCAAGAAAAAAGATTAAAAGTTGGTTTTGAATGTAATGAAAAGATTTCTTGAATGCTTTAATTACCTGGGGTTTTGGGTTTTCTTTGTTTTTCTCCATTTCAGAATTTGGAATTGGTTCATGTCCAGGAAGACAACCTTTTCACAATTACTTAGGATATTAAAGATGTAGAGTGTTTCTGAGTTTAACTCAACTGTAAAGCAAACTAAACATATGGATTTCATGTGGATGATACTGATATTTTTAAGCATTTTCTTCTTTTTAGGGGGAGAAGGGACTTTTATTGAGGTTATACTTTCTTGATGTCAATAATTATTTTTTTTTTGCAAAGAGTGTGTCTGTGTAACTATGTACGTGTCGCTGTGTATGTATGCATGCAGGCAGCATACATGTGCACACGTGGTGAGTAGGATCTTCCTACAGGCTTAGTCCCCTGTCTTCCACTGAAAGTCGGTGTGAGTTGTGCAGTTTAACCCCCTTGCAGAGTTTTGTCCAATTCCACCCGATCCATGCACCAAATACTGCCACACTAAAAACTTGTCACAACCTATTTTTACCCACAAGTATAAGAATTGCCAATTCTAGGTTGAGTCCCCCCATTACATATGGCCGTTATAAACAGATACACACAACGATACTCTTCTTTACAAAGGCTGGTTATTCCTAATGTTTATGAACATGGGCTTCCTTTCTGCTTATGATTTTTTCTCCAATGAGCTCTTATAGTTATTAGTATTTTCTTTCCTGTCACATGAACTCTTTATCTCAAGAAGCAAATTGACATCTGCAAATTCTCTCCCGGGTCTCAGTAACCCTTCTCTGAAGCTATATGTGAGGGGACAATTGCAACACATCTGCACAGCATGAATATTACCGGGTCCCGAACCATTTTGAGAGCCAGAACAACTCAATCTCGTGACTGTACCTGGACAAACGTGGCATTTGAGAAGCTGAGCTGGAGACAGGCAAAGTGTTTTTTCCCCTCGGATCACTGACTGCCACACAGGACTGAAAAGAGTGAGGGATGTGGCCTTTTTAATCACATTTTGTTTTTATTGATCAATGTAAAGAAATAATATTAATATGCAAAGGAATGTAAGCACTTGTGTGAAGTCAGGTTTGGAAATATTTTATTTCTCAGTATCTTTAATTACATGATCACCCTGTGATGCTAAGACTGTGATAGGGGACTGCTGAGCTCATTTTAGGGCAACCCACTCCTTATGACAGTAACAGTGTGATGAAAGAGGCTGATCTTCCTCTCTCCAGAAGAAAAATATCCTCTATCCGTCCCCACAGGGGATGCAACTCAGATCCACAGGGAAAGGATCAGCTGAGGATGCATTTGCTGGCTGTCCCTCACACATGGTTATTGCTTCTTCAAATCGTGCAGGGGCACAGAACCCCATTTTGCAACTATTGGGGTGCAGGAGGTGCTTGGGAAGGATGAATTATGGACCTGAGTCTAGAAAGGGAAAAACCGTCTCATTTTTTGTGAGTGCCAGACTCCTCAGTTGATGGAAACCAGCATGTCCCCATTCACTTCACAGAAATGGGGTGATTCATGCCTGCTAATGAACCATCCATGAAGTTCAGATTTCCTCTGACACAGCTCTAGACCTAAAAGACATGGTGGCACTCGTTCGTCCCCCATTTAGACCATGGGGAGCACGTGTCCACAGAGGGAGATAATTTTCCAGCTGGTTTTTCCCTTGGACTACAAAGGGTGGCTTAATCTTATGCACTTTAATGAGTAGCAACTATTTGCTTGCCTTCACCCACATTCAGTCGAGAGCTTTCTGTGCAGAGCTCCCAGCCAAATGAGAGAGAAAAAAAGCACCTTTGAAGTGGAGAGCTAGAACCAGGAGAATCCGGTAGGACAGTTTCAGGAGCATTTAAACAGCAGCAAAGGAGCCCCAGCCCGTGGGCATGCCCTTGCCATACCTGCCAGCTGTTACCTGGCTGGATGTATATTCTCAGATGCACGGTTCAAAATGTTTTCGTCAGGACCCGAGACTATGGATGTCCAAAATGGCTGCAGTATCCACAGGCAGGATTGTTACAGTTTTGGTGTAAAAGTATGTTGCGTGCAATTTTGCATTCAGATTTGTTCCTGTAATTACATGTTCAACAGAAGTCCTGGGAGCTGATGTTTTTCTTTGTAAAATTAATTGGGGAAACCTAACTACAAAATGTAATGATGGAATATTGAGGAAATTCATTCTAATTGGCTGTTATTTAAGCTTTATTTTAAAACACTGCTGCTGCTTTCACCAGTAATGCGATCTACTGAATCGCTATATAAGGCACAAAGAGCTGTAGCTATGTGATCATCATCTCACAATTAAATTTACAAGTACTGGAGATTTCATTAGTAAGTATTAGACTCAAAGAGACAGATACATCATTCACATAAATTTCATGAAGTACAGCAAAATTGTTTTTCCAAAGCTAATAAAATGATAAAAATAAAATCTGTCTCCATCCTTAGAGATCTTCAAAACATGACCGGGCACAGCCCTGAGCAATCTCATCTGGCTCTGTTGTTATCCCTGCTTTGAGCTGGGCAGACCAGAGAGGTTCCTTCCAAACTAATTTTTTTTATGACATTGTATGTTACTGCTTTCATACCTCAAAATATAGCTAACTCAAGAGAGCGGTGGGAATTGTAACCACTCTGCCATCCCAGGGCTATTTTGCAGCTATTTCTTCCCCAGGAAATTCTCTGATGCTCAACTCTACTTTCCTCTCAGTCTCTCTGTTTAAAATCCAGACTACAGACTCTACCCAAGTCGGTGAAGTGACACTGATGCCCAATTGTGAGAAGAGAAAGGAAAATCAGCCTTATCAGAGTACTGGTGTTGCTCATAACCAGCAGTTTCAGGAGCTCACTGAGGTTCCCCCTATATAAATGGATGCTGTTTTCACCTCCAATACAAATTTTTTTCATTCTAGGGAGGCATTGTTTCTTAGAAGCATGTTTTTAACTGTGACATCCTCTTCGATGAGCTGTTTTCCTGTTTCTTGCTTCTTTAAGAGCCAAGGTAGGGCGTACCCCCAATGATACAGATGTGGGCAGGTCTACAGCACGTAGCACATGCCCTGGGTCTCAGTGATGGAGAATTACTGAGGAGGGAAGGACCATAGCTAGCAACACTGTTAGCTCTGCTGGCAGCAGAAATAAGAGCAGTTGGGGCCCGATTTGTGCGCGGGACACACAACCATGTAAATAAATACCATACTTGTTTGTCCTGGGCTTAGCAGAGCTTTTTGGTCTATTTTCTCATAAATGCTTTGTTTGTTTCATGTATGTACAATCCAACCCACCCCAGCATTTCAGAAGCCTCATGGACGAGTAGAAGGCAGTAGGCAGTTTTATTCCTCTCTGACCACACACCAGTTTGAGACCAACTTAGCCTACCAGTCCATAGCTATACAGTGTATTCTGTAAGATATAGGTATGTGAGAATAATGTATCAGAGTTTTGTTTTGGCTATACTGTATGTATTTGCTTCATTGGAAAAGCTGAAATCAATAAAAATTGCTGGAATTTCTTCAAGCTTCCCGTTTTGGATGGGTTTATTTTGGTTGTCTTGCCACAGTGCTAGGAAAGAATAAAGCATCTGTTTGAAAGGTTTGTAAAAGCCTATTACCCTGCAGCAATGATCAGACTGGACTGCTCTGCCTGGTGCCAATATGAGGAATGAAGCTGTAAATCACATTTCCTCCAGCATTACATCCTTGGCAAGCCTCAGTGGGTTTCTCTTCCATGACTTTTTACAGTCATCACTTCAATCCATGAAAAATTAAATTATCAATAGCATCATTTGTGCCACTGCTCTATGGGTCCTCAGCTTGCTGTGGAGAAAAAACCCACACCTCAGTTTCTTCTGAACCTGGCTCGTATGAGCTGTGTTTGAAGCTCCCTAGGTCTGATATTTAAAAAGTGTGATGAGCTGATCCTCTCACAGTTTCTTTTTGGTCCAGGCTGGAAAGTCCCAGCTCACAGACCTATTCCTCAGACAGAGCCATCGGCTCATCATGTGCAATGACCTTCGCTGAACCTTTCCCAATTAAACTATTTCCTTTCTGAGTTGAGGAGACCAGAATGGCATCCAGTGTGCAAAGGGTGAGTAAGCCGTGGGTTTATATAGGGACGTCACAGCCACCTTTCTGTTCTCTTCTCCTTCCCTAACGATTCCTAAAGTTCACCTTGGTTTCTGCAGCTCTGTTGTGTGTTGAGCTGTCACTGGGATGCGCTGTCCATCATAGAGTTCCCTCCAAGCGGTCATGGTAATTTCCAAGTCATCATTTACATGTGAAGATAAGATTATTTCACCCCATGTGTGTCACTTAACATTTCTCTATGCTGATGTTTGTCTGTCATTTACCACCCTTTCCTTATGGGTCTATAGTTCCCCAAAATTTTATATACAGACATGACCTTCAGTCCTCAGGTATGCAGTGGTGTTGGTTTCCCTGTATCAGGTATAGGTAGGCATCTTCCCCATTTCTCACAGGCGTCACAAATTAGAAAAAGTAAATACATTACCTTTCCTGCTCTTCTCCTGTCTGAATAATCCTTTCACGCCTGATATTTATTGGCCCTCCAGTCTCCGTGGCAGGCCTTCATATATTTGAAGATGCTCTTACTATTTATGGCTTATTCTGACTTCAGCTAGTTGTTCCTTCAACTCCTTTTTTGGCATATTTAGTATGGTTTATGCTTAACCTAGCAGAGGTTATGAAGTGTTTCCTATTTTTGTCTTCAGCTATTTGAAAGACACCTTCTAATAACCTCATCCTTTTAAGTTCCCCTTTTGGAAGATGAGTACACGGTGGTGGATAGTTAGACTTTTGTTGATCCAGATGTTGATGTTACGGGGCAGGTCTATAAATGTAAGATTTGAGGCCAGACTTTTCATGCTAATCAGGACCAAATTTAAGGCTGCATCTGCTTTGAGGACTTCCCAGCCTGCTCCATGAAATTGCTGTCGACAGCATCTAAGAATTTGGTCTCTGCATTTAGTCTCCTGCAGTAACTTAAACCCAGTCTACACAAGGATAGCTGGAGTGCAGGATGCTCAAAAGACTTTGTACTTCCAGTACTGGGGAACACTATAAGTGTATAAACCCTGGTGGCAGCCTTACAAAAGATATAAGGAAGCAGCATCCTCTTGATCTCCTTCAGAAGATGGCTCTTCAAAGAAGAAACCCGGCAAAAGGGAATGTGATCTCAGCTACAAGGTGGTTTTAGTTCATTTACTGAAGGCAAGGCTGAGGAATAGTCCTTACCACTGACAAGTATCTTATGAAAAGAGGATTCACAGCCTATCAGACAGGCTTGGCGCAGCCTGTGAATCCATGCATGGGAAAAGGGGCAGGTGTCACCCCATGCCACGTTGCTCACAGCTCCTTTTTAGGAGCACCCTCTGCTGCTCTGCTGAGATTTTTGAAGGGTGGGCAAGCACCAAGGGATTAAGCACAAAAGCAAAGTACCCAAACTTCTTAACCTGTTTTGGGTGGACCTTATACAGCAGCACTTCAAAACCTAAATTACATTGTCAACTGTGATCATTCTTTACTTGAGCTGCTTCTAGGCATATTTGCAATTGGTTTTGAATGTAGCACCTAAGTAATTGTCTTATAAAAGTCCATTAAGGAGCAGTGTATCCAGAACTCCTTGGGAGGATTAAATATTGATATTGTGTACCTGCTGGTGATGTCCATTCTGCAGCTTCTTCAGGCACGAATCACATCTGAAGTCACATCTAGGAAAGGTCATATAAATTATAGGCTAGGAGAGCAAGTTGCCTTCTACCAAGTCTAGCATAGATGCAGAGTGTCTAAAATTAATGCAGATGAGTCCTACCTCTATATTCTTGAGGAGGCTCTCTGGACACTGAAGAAGGGCAGGACGTGTCATCGTAGCTCTCAGCACATGTCTCCAATTTGGAAATTAAGAGTTGCTCAGCAATGGAGCTGATACACGACTACGTGCTTGGATCTCTCTCTATCCATTTGCAGCATGTAAAATGAAACTAGTATGTCTTTTTATTTTGGGACCTGTATCCTTTGTATGAACCCATAAGAAAAGCCCATTTTTGGACAGGGCAGTCTGTAGACACAAAGACCACAGGGCAGTTTGCAAGAAAAAGACAACCGAGGTGCTCCTTGTATGATTTAGGTGCAACGAAACATGCATCCCCTCTAGAGGCTGGGTCAGAGACCAGAGACTTCTGTGGGGGCAGACAATGATGGATGCACTGATTTAGCTCCAATGCATTGGTAATGCAGCAGGATTCAAGGGAAAGACAATGGGTGCTGCAGGGTGCAGAGTACCCACAGAGCACTCCTCCAAAACAGAGCAAGCACTAAGTCCTCGGATACCTTACAGCTCATGGAATCTCAAATAATGCATGGGACTCTGCCAGAAAAGCCTTATCCCACCAGCAAAGCAGCCCCCAATGTACCCCCTTGTGCCATCCCCCAGTGCAACTTTTGGGTCCTTTATCACTGCCCATGATGCGTTCAGAGCAAACCCCACTCTCCATTTTCAGGCCCATGAGATACCTTTCCCACAGATCCCAGGAATGCCCAGAAATACCTGACTTCCCCAGGCCACACCCCAGAGGATCACCACTTCCCAGCCAAGAGCAGTTCCCAATTTCATGGCACAGAGAATCATAGAATCATACAATGTCCTGTGCTGGAAGGGACCCGCAAGGATCATCGAGTCCAACTCCTGTCCCTGCATAGGCCAACCCCAAAATTCACACCATGTGTCTGAGGGCGTTGTTCAAATGCTTCTTGAATACTGTCAGGCTTGGCGCCATGACCACCTCCCTGGGGAGCCTGTTCTGGTGCTCCACCACCCTCTGGGTGAAGAACCTTTTCCTAATGTCCAACCTAAACCTCCCCTGGCACATCTTCCTGCCATTCCCGCAGGTCCTATTGCCAGAGAGAAGAGATCAGTGCCTGCCCCGCCTCTTCTCCTCGTGAGGAAGCTGTAGACCTTGATGAGGTCTCCCCCCAGTCTCCTCTTCTCCAGGCTGAATAAACCAGAGACCACATTGTACTGCATAGGGCATCCCTAGGAAACACCAAGCCCAAGCCACACACCACAACAGCACCAACGACCCCACAGTACCAACATCTCCTGCTGGGACACACTTGCTCAACAAAGTTCCTCTATCTTGGTTTCCCACATGCTGGGTGAGATCACCCCAAGCAGAGGCACTGTCGTGGCATCCTGGCCCCATGGCCAGATGCCTTAGGAGTGCCACAGTCCCACACAGAGCACTGCTGGAGGACACATGGCAGCCGGTACCAGAAAGCCCTGCCCCATAAAAGCAAGGCATATGCAGAAGAGCTTCAGCGTATGCATGGCACCCACAGCCCATAGCCCCCACAGTGCTCGTGCACCCACAGCCCAGGGCATCTCCACCGCAGGAGCCGGGGGCCTGGGTAAGGAGAAAGCACGAGTCCTGTGTGAGGCACAGTGACTCATGCTCTAGTTACCATCCCCATAACGTACATGACTTTGTGCTCCTCTATCGTATAACTCTCATTTGTATCTTTCCCACAGTTATGTGTCCTTGCAGATTTAATCTTGCCAAGCACAGAGGTTGTTACCCACCCAAGATTGTACTTGGCCCCTTTCTTGCTGTTTTCTAAGCTTGCCTTTGGCCCTTTTGAGTTTCTAAGGCTGCCTTTTGAAGGACTCCCATGAGGCATCCCAAACACACAGCCATGTCCCTTTCTCTCATCTAACACCAGGAGATCTCTGCTTTGCACTGCTGGGATGCAGGAAAACGTTGCAGCTTTACTTGCACCTTTACAGCATCTTCTTCTCCATCAGGGTGGGTGGAGTAGTGGCATCCAGAGCAATGTTTCCCGGATTTAGGAAACTGTGCGCAGTTTGTCAGGATGTGGCGTCCACTCCTGGATGCTCACACTGATCATCCTCTACCCAGCCGAGCCCCAACAATGCTTTTCCAGTTCTGGCTCCCATTATAGCCCTCTGCAACTTGATAATCTCATGCAGGAAAGGGATGAGAGGGTAATTATCTTTCTGCTACCAGCCCCCTGCGCACTCATTCTATGCTGAATGCGCTGTGCTTGGTAGCAGAAATGAGATCCTTGGTACTCCCAGCCTTCCCAGCCCAGCAGCTGATGATGAGCAAGAGAGCGTTTCAGCACAAGGAAGAGTACTGCAGGAATCTTCACAGGGTACGAGGGGATTGCATTGGGTAGGTGGAATTGCTGGCAGTAATTTTTAGGTAGCAGATCTGGTCCTGATTAACACTTTGGCCAATATTCCACATCTCGGATGAGGTCTTAGATGTCCCAAAGCTGAGAGATGGCCAGATCTGAGCACTGTTTGTGCAGTGGCTCCGGAGCTCGACACTGTCATACCCATGCACAGAGCTTGCAGGAGAGCCTCCCAAGCCTGGTTTCTCCCTTGACCTTCTGCCTGTGGAGTTGCCTGCATTTCTGCAAATTAGGAGCGAAGGAGTTAAAATACCCCCATCTGGTGCAGCAGCAAATCACCCCTATGCTGCACAGCTGAAATAGCCCCAGCCAGTGCAGCAGTGAATAGTCTCCTCGTTGCACGGGCGTGCCTGGCTTCCCAAGGTAACACAATGGGAAAAAAAGCAGGTAGAAATTTTCAAAAGTGATAAAGCTATTGGAAGTTCCTGGCACTGCAAAACCCAAATACTTTCCCAGAGAACCAGAGTTCCTCCCTCCTTTCCCTGGCGCTTCTCTCCACAAAAAGCCTTACAAGTGCGCTGCAGGATCTTACCTAACAGATTTGAGCTCAGGCAATAACTGTAACTGCTTTTGGGTCCCGAGGCCAAGTTTCAGTCTGAGAGATGACCCAGACTGGGTGCTGTACAATGAAGCAGAGATTTGCTTTGTGCATCTTATTGCTTTCTTCCTTATGTTTTCTATTCTTTCCCCAGGAAGCCTCTTTATCTCACAGTACAGGTAACTCCTGCTTCAATCAACAAGGATCTCTCCTGGCAGAACAGGAAAATCAGTCTTTCATCAGCAGGGCTGAAAGAAATGCTCAAAAAATGTAAAGGAAAAAAATCGGAGATTATCTGACTGTGTTTGAGTTCCACCCTGAGCTTTTCTTTAGCACGTTTAACCCATGATGAAAACCAATTCTTGTTTCCTTTCAGGGGAGGAGAAATAGCCAGGAGGGGGAAAGGCACTGCTTTAGTATCACAGCCAGGCTGTTGGCAGGATCACAGCGAGACTCTGGATTTCCCAGGCAGCAGCACATCCCCTAAATGGCTCCTGTCATTTTTGTCTGTGCAATGAGAAACTGCCTGTGCCTATCCCAAATATTTTTTTTCAAGGGTAGCCCACAAGCAACGTAGAAATCATTTCCTGCAGGATGTGGAGAAGCAGAGGGTTAAAGAGCCAGGGGGAACCGGAGAGGGAGGAGGTGGCTCAGGCGAGTGTTTATGCTATTGGAAGAGATGACTTCTTAGTACATGGAGCAAAATCCACACCCATTGCCTTTCTGCCCCTGGAGCCTGCCTGCCGCAAGCTCCTGGGTGAAGCAGCAACGTCACCGCAGGGCTCAGCCACCGTGGGAAAGTCAGCAGAGCCATGGCGAGTCCTGCCGAGCAGCAAGACCCAGATGCAGGTGAGTCAGAGCCCCACCTTGCTTTGAACAGGAGGAAGCAGAGTCCGCGGAGAGGCACCCGAATAAAGGCAGAGCACGAGAGGGTGGTTTGTACCCATGGGAGCCCCCAGGAACCCATCCCCACTCCTGGGTGCTGCAGCCTGCAAAGCTCCAGTTAAAACAGGGATGAAGCCATGTGCCAAATTGGCCAACGTGGCAGCCGGTGGGATGAGAACGGATGGAGGAATTTTTCCTCCAGCAATCGAAGCATACCAGGGAAAGACTGACAGTGACTGGCAGGTCTCCAACAGGCAGGAAGGGAATGGGATGAGCAGTCACCATTACTCATGGGCAGGTAGCTAACTGCTCAGCTTTGCCCTGGGAAGGGTCAAACAGAGCCCAGTGCTGAAAGAGCCGACACCATGGTATGTGGGAATATCTTCTCAATTACTCTCTTCTAAGCCGTGTCCTTGCCACCGCCCTCCTGCCATGGACCACATCCCTGCCGGGGGAAGTGCCAGCACAAACGGGCTGTGCAATCCCCAGAAATCATGGCTGGGGCTTTGGTCCACACATCTCCTGGTGTTTGGCAGAGGGATGGACCATCCTGAGCAGAGGGACAGGAGTGAGCCATGGTGGGGGGGACAACATGTGCAATGTCATGCAGCCCCATGGCTGTGCTAAGGACAGGGTTGTGAGCATGATCGGGCAGCAGCAGAGCTGCAGGCACCTTCCATAAACTATCCAAAGGGGAATGCAGCCTTCCTGGGAGTAGTTCAAGGGCAGCACCTCCATGCCCTCCAGTGCAAAGTCAGACTGCTCACCACAGAGCACCAGCATGGCACAACCTGAGGCCAAAGCCTGAGGAGGAGCCAGGCCAAAATAGTTGGTGTCTTCAGGTTTCATTTGGCAAGATGCTCCAGGGGCAATCCCCGTGTGAGAGCACTGTGGTTCTTTCTATCCATGATTATGGATCTGCCAGTGGGCTGCTCCTCCTTCCCAGAATGACCAGGAACACAAGGATCCCCTGCCCAGACTGTTGTCACCACCCTGTCATACTCCTTTGGGACCACAGAAAGCAGAGGAGCTCGGTACAAGCAGAGACACCAATGCTGGCACCGTGACAGTCTCTCTCTAAGGCTCCATCCTGGGTGGGATGTGTACCTCCTCACTTTCTCTTTCAACATTTTAGGCCCAGCTAGGGGTGAGTTTATCTTGTTCACAGATACATATTTTGGCCCTTGGGTGTCTGTTCTGCTGGTTTTTGAGAGGGTCCCAGGCCATTAACATGTGGTGCCTGCTTCGGTGCTGAGCTGGCTTCACAACACCCTGCAGGTGCTGCAGATCAAGAGTCCTGGGGAGCTTGCTGTGCCTCTTCCTTCCCAGAAATCCTGCACAAAACTCCTCACATAACCTCAGGTGCTCTGAGATACCCCCAGATACCTGCTGGCTGCTCAAAGGGCTCAGCACCCAGGATGCACATCACTGATCAGGAATCTGCCTCCAGCACGGAGCTTGTGCTGTGTCCCTGGGAGAAAGCCCAAGATCTGAGCCTTCATGTCTGAACCCAGACTCTTGCTTTCAGCAAACTGCAGAGTAACCGGGCTATTGGCTTCAGACAGACCTTGGCACCCTAAAACCAGACTACATATTCAGGGCCTTAAATTTCACTCGCCAGGGAAGGGCTGTCCAAAGCCAGCGGTGGTTTTGCATTGTCCTCTGTTCCAAGGTGCAAACCTGAAATGCTTTAACTGGACCCTGGGATTTTCAAAAGGAATGAGTGAACTCAGAGGATTCAGATGCTTGCATGTTTTTAAAGTAATCATGGGGGTCTTCAAGCGTAATTTGTTCAGCACAAATTTGCCAGCAGTGATAGCAGCAGCGGTGCTGCAAGGGGTACCCTGAGCCAGACTGCCGGCAGCGTGGAAGGAGAGGATCTGCCACAGCCTCCCCTCTTCTCTAGCTGTAGGCAGCTATCATTTGCCCACAACTGCCTCCCTTCTCAGTCACACGGCTTTGCAGGTATGGTGGGTTGACCCTGGCTGGATGCCAGGTACCCACCAAAGCTGCTCTATCACTCCCCCTTCTCAGCTGGACAGGGGAGAGAAAATATAATGGAAATCTCGTGGGTCAAGATAAGGACAGGGAGAGATCATTCACCAATTACCATCACAGGCAAAACAGACTCGATCTGGGGAAATTAGCTTAATTTATTACCAATCAAATCTGAGTAGGGTAATGAGAAATAAAACCAAATCTTAAAACAACTTCCCCCCACTCCTCCTTTCTTCCCAGGCTTAACTTTACTCCCTATTTTCTCTACCTCCTTCCCCCCGAGCGGCACAGGGGGACGGGAAGTGGGGGTTGCGGTCAGTTCATCACACGTTGTTTCTGCCGCTCCTTCCTCCTCAGGGGGAGGACTCCTCACACTCTTCCCCTGCTCCAACGTGGGGTCCCTCCCACGGGAAACAGTCCTCCACGAACTTCTCCAATGTGGGTCCCTTCCATGGGCTACAGTTCTTCACGAACTGCTCCAGCGTGGATCCCTTCCACGGGGTGCAGTCCTTCAGGAACAGACTGCTCCAGTGACCCCGCGGGGTCACAAGTCCTGCCAGCAAACCTGCTCCAGCGTGGGCTCCTCTCTCCATGGGTCTGCAAGGTCCGGCCAGGAGCCTGCTCCAGCATGGGCTTCCCACGGGGTCACAGCCTCCTTTGGGCATCCACCTGCTCTGGTGTGGGGTCCTCCACGGGCTGCAGGTGGATATCTGCTCCACCATGGACCTCCATGGGCTGCAGGGGGACAGCCTGCCTCACCATGGTCTTCACCATGGGCTGCAGGGGAATCTCTGCTCCGGCGCCTGGAGCACCTCCTCCCCTCCTTCTTCCCTGACCTTGGTGTCTGCAGAGCTGTTCCTCTCACATATTCTCACTCTCATCCTTGGCTGCAGTTGTGCAGGGTTTTTTTTTTCCCCCTTCTTAAATACGTTACCCCAGAGGCATTGCTACCATCACTGATGGGCTCAGCCTTGGCCAGCGGTGGGTCTGTTGGAGCTGGCTGGCATCGGCTCTATTGGACATGGGGGAAGCTTCTAGCAGCTCCTCACAGAAGCCACCACTGTAGGCCCCCCGCTACCAAAACTTTGACACGCAAACCCAATACAGCAGGGCTTGCAGCACAGCTTGCTTACATTTTTTTTTAAGCTGCCAAACACCATTTCTCCATAAATTGAGCTAAACAACCACATCTAAAAAACTTTCCCTACCACTCTGGCCTTTATTGCTCATTCCCTGTTGGGAGAAATCTCTTAGGATCAATCCACTCTCACCTGGGCAGCTTAAAATTAGACACTGAAGTGTGAGATAGATAGTCACTCTGGATTCCCTTCATAGCTAGTGGAGAAAAATAGTATGCCCAGCATGTGGTTCACCCCATCGTCAGACAGAGGTGGAAGGAGGGGCAAATTAATAGTTTTCTATTTCCACTGCTGATTAAGGATGTCTAGATTAAGATAAGCGATGCTCAGACATAGCTAGGTGGCCTGAACCTCACCCTTTATCTTTTGTCAGTGCACATATACAAAAACACCCACTCTAATACTATAGTGCAAGGTGACAATCTTCTTTCTAGGATGTCAGACTAGCTCTACCCTAGCAGGGTGGGATGGTAAACAACACGTTTCTTGTGTCTTTCTGACCTGAGCATGAAACTAGTGTCAGACTAACAAGAGGGGCAAACCAGGCAGAAGCTTTGCAATGCTCCTGCAACCTCGTGCTGCATCCGTGGCCGCCCACCATGGGGGTTTTCCCAATTTGTGTCTTGACATCACCACTCGCACCATTTCTGTACCTCTGAAAAACCCACCTCCTGGAGTCATTGAGCTATCTAGGATGTCCATTTTCTTTTCTTTCCAAGCAAAAATCTGCAGAGAAAAGCTTGACGTGCTCAGCACCGCCCATGTGCTGGAGGGCAACGCATCTTTATGGTTAGGATTAAGAGGACTTCACTGTAAATAGTTGGCTCTATGACTCATATCCATAGCTTGGTTCATTTTGCTCATCCTTGGATGGAAACCCTTCTAACTGGATTTCCTTTGCAATTTGTGGCTGCTTTCACTGTATCTGGTTGGACATAAAGCAATGCAAAGAAAGGCTGGGTGGCAAAGAAAGCTTCATCTGATTGTCCAGCCTTGCCTTTTCTGGTGATGCTCTGACCCAACAGTGAAATGAGGGTTGGAAATTGTATAACTGGTGCCAGTAGCCTGCAAAGGCAATGAAAATGAGACACCTTATTCCCCAAACAGGGATATCATGAATTCATCATTTGTGTCCAGCAACACAAGGAAACAAAACTCATATCACGGACTTTTGCAAAGGTGAGCGCTGGAAATCTGGTTGCTCAGTAAGGGGAGATGCTATCAGGTGAAACCTGAAGTTAGGAGGTGAGCGCCCAGCGAAAGCAGTTAGTTATTTAATTTACATTTGTGTCATGGAAGATCTTCTCTCACATGTGCGCGTGTGTGTGTGCAAGCAACACGCACATGCCTGAGGGATGAGGCTCATTGCTCAGCCTGGCCTTTTCCCACAGACTTGGAGCTTGTGATATCGCTGGAGCATGTTCAGGTCAAGGTGGAGACTCAGGCTGGAGGTCTGCAGGGCAATCAGGCCAGCCCACATGAGATCTTTCCCTAAGAAGCAGATGGATATTTATGCTCAGGGATGGTCTTGAATTCAATAAGATGCTCAGTTTTGCATGTGAGGCCATTGCAATGGGGCCATGGGGCCAAAAGAGTTCAAGCACCCAATTATGAAGGCACATTTCCTTGCAGCAGGCCACACCACTGCACACACCAGCTTTTGAAATGCCTCTGGCAAGATCCCCAAATTGCCAGACACACAACTAGTGACCAGCTATGTAGACAGAGCTGTTATATCCAGTATAGTCCACAGGGCATGGCAGCTGTCTGTCCAGCATGTCCTTCGCAGACATAAAAATAATACTTTTAATATTACTTCTTCTCTTTGAACGTAACCAGACACACATGAGCTGCTTTGCGCAGACAGATGCTAATTCATCTCATTCATAACCTTCCGGGCTATTTAATTTTACTCCTCTCTGTAAAGATTTCAGGTTCTCAGATGCTGAACTTGACCCCTAATATACCCGTATCAGGGTATAAATTATAAAAAATCCACTGGCCTCATTCTCCCCTTTCACATCCAAGTGGAAACTAGTAGGAAGGAGAATGAAATTAATGGTCCAAATCCCAAATTTTCAGGTATTCTGTCAGGGTAAGGCTAAATCTTGGAGTCACTGCCAATTACCTGTGTAGTGATGCTAAGCCATCCTATTCTGCCTGGCTGGTGTTAAGGACCTTTAGTCTCAAGAGGTGCTCAGCTTTGGCAAAGAGCTGTACTGAAATAAGGACAGAACTGGGTGTGTGGACAATTCATTTTTCAGTGCTGTTAAGCTTCTTAGGCTGAACCTGGACTTCATTGCTCTGTCACAAAAAAAAGATTGCAGATAATGAGCTCACTTTCCCAACCTGCTTTGCATCTTCAAAGCGTTCCACAAGAACAAACTAATTAACTGTCCAGAGAAGAAGCTCATGACTAAGAGCTGAGAAACCATGTGAGTCAACCCACTTGCAACAGCTCTTTGCAGATTTCAGTAAAAACTCATTTTAGAGGAAGGTCTGTTTACTGGCCTGACTGGTCACACCAATCCCCAGCCACATTCCAGGGGTGTGAGCGGCGGGGACGGACCCAGCCCGGGAGAAGCCCCACCGACTTCAAAAGAGCAACACCTCGACAGGAATGCCCCAAAACCAACTGTGTGGCTTCCTCCTTTTAATCTGCACGCGCACTCGGCGCGAGTTGAAACTGCTGAGCTAACAGTCCCTCTGCAAACCTCCGCGAAATGAGGTTTCCCACTCTGCTTGGGAAGACTTTATTTGCAAACAGCCTTTTCCCAAGACCATTAATTCAGAAAGAACATACCATACTAGGATCTGTTAGTGGAGAATTAGCTTTCCTTAACGTAACCTTGGGTGCTATCAACCTGGCCTTGGAGCTGTGTCTCCAGCTTGAGGAGCTCTGTTGAAGTCCCAGCTCTCTTATTCCTTGCTTTGGGCAAATTATTAAGCTGCCACAAGAATGTGACTTCTCTTGCAGGTCCTTGGCTTTTGGGGAATGTGGGTCACATCTGCTTGAGCAAAATAGAGATGAGAACGTCATTTTTTTCTATGGGTAAATGAACTCCAAGACCCAGCCCTATGAAAGAATTTAGACATTTCAGGCCAAGAATTTTGTCTTGGAAACTCCTACCTAGCTGCGTGTACTTCCACCAGGAAACATCCCTGGTCTGCCTCTGAGGCAGAACCTCTAAATGACGGACCAAATTAAACCCAGTTTCCCCAGATCCTCAGCAAATTTCAGCCCAAGTGTTGTGGGGGACTGCTGGGGAGGAAATGCAACCATGGGGCTTGCTAAAGGGTAGGTGCCTTTCCAAGGGAGACACTAAATCCCAGGACACACTTCAGGGATGCTAGCTCACACCACCTCAGTCCCAGGGGTGCTGGAATATCAACGTACAACCTCCCCGCTGTAGCGTAGGCACCCATCCCACCCAGCGTGCAGGCTGCTGAGGACCGCAGGATGAAGCACTTGCTGCCCCTCTGGTTTGTCTAAGGCTGATTCAAAACTGCAACTTCCACCAAAGGATTCGGGTGCCTTAAAGCAACCTCTTTCTGCAGCTGTAACCCTCACATCTGTGAGGAAGGTGTTATGGGCCAAATGCTTTTCCACAGAGCACAGGGCCAGATTTCCAAAATCTCTGTCTCAGTGCACGGGTCTGGAAAAAAATCCATGGAGGAGTTTTGTGCCCATGAGAGCCCACGTCTTTGTGAAACGTCCACAACTGCTATTTATGCTGTACCATGTCCGCATGGAGCCACTCACGGCTGGGACTTGTAGGAGACACCGATTGCTCACCCTCAGTTCCTCGCCTGGTTCATGGGCAGAAGCTTTGGGGACTTTTGCATCATTTGTCCTTCTTCCCGAAAGAGGAATGCTTCCTTCTGAGTTGTTTATTGGTTTGCGTGCCGGTAGGTTGTCCTGCCCTTAGCCCAAGGGCCTACAAGCTGCAATTGGGATTTTTTCTGCAGCCGCCAAGAAATGCCGACAATTTCCAGAATCCTTTGGCAACTCTTCCTTCGCAATGACGATGTTTGGACGGCTGCAGTTAATCACAGGGCTCAGGAACTTATGGGACTAATTGCCCCATCGAGCAAATAACCAGGAGCTGGTTCCCATCCTGCCACAGTGTGCTCCTTCCAACCAGGACCCCATCTTCCTGGGTTTGCCCTGCCAGGTCACACAACACTGAATCACTCTCTGGAGATATTTATCTCTGCCCGCTGCCAGGAGAGACCTGGAATTGAAAGCAGGCCATGAGTATGTCTGGTAAGCTTTGCTGTGAGCTGGGATGAATCTGGACCTATGGTGCTTGATTTACTCCATGTGGCTGGAGGAGCAGCAAGTTGAGCCCTGGCTGGAGCTGATGGTCTCTAGGGATCCTACGGAGGGATATGGAGCCCAGCAATGCCGAGATCTCCTCCACGCTGTGGCTGCTCCACCGTGGAGCCCTTGATACAGCCAACCCAACTTGGCAGCCAGGGAGGATGTGCTCTGGGCAGTGAGGAGGGTGATGGGGAGATCTACGAGATGCTCAGCCCAAGGGAGGAGACCTGTCCTCCTGACGGGGCCCTTGGGCACCTATTCCCACCCCCAAAAATGATTCTTAGTCTTTGCCAGGATGATTCTACTTGCAATTAGTTTAAAGGGTTTGAAACACTGGCCTGGACAAAAACTCTGAGGTGGAAAACCTCTCAAAGCCAAATGTTCCCTTTCCAAAATACGTTGGTCCAAAAAATCAGCAGAATTTGAGAACTGCAGAACTTAGCTGAATTTCATATTCCGTCTATTTTATTTTAAGGTGTGGCATGGCACACAGCTAATACACTGACAGGTCATAGTATAGCACTGCAACACCACCTGAAAAGTTACAATAATTGCTCTATTTTTACAGCTAATCAACAGCATCTGGTTCACTTCACAAAGATCAAAGTGTTTCCCTGGATCAAAGTGTTCCATCTTTGTCATGATATCAAAGCTAGATTTATTGCTCTGCAAAGGCACAACTGTGTTTGTTTACAGGTGCAGATAAAAGGTACGAGCAGCTCACAACGCTTCCAAAACCAGGAGAGCACTGTCAATAGAGTAATTTCAATATTGCACTGCTCCACAATCTAACACATCAGCTGTAGTGTGTAGCGCTGGAATTATAAACCAGCGTCATATAAAGAGAGTACTGAATGCTGCAGCTCAGCTGGGATTAAAAACCAGAGCTCAAAGCCATACTCATATCAAGCCGAGGAGATAGGAGCTTGAAACTTCCACCTCACCAGCAAGTGCTGTAACCTCTGAGCTGTTAGATAAGGGATGTATTGCTGTCCTCCGCTGCTCTTCCCTCCTCCTCTGTGTCTTTTGTTTAAGACTCAGCCTTGGAGGCAAGCTGGGCAAAAAAGCCATCTTTGTGCAGGCGCTGAGCTGCTCAGCAGCATCAGGCTTCATCAGCGTGAACCCCAGCAGCCACAGCACACGGTCTGGTAGCAAAGAGTAGGCAGGGATTAGGCAGGCGTGGTGGCATCTCAGGGTGGGGGTCAGGCACCCCCAGGCACTCCTGGGTCTGGCAGTGCACTTAAATAATCTGCAGCAGACCAGCTTCTTGCGTATTTGTTTCAAGCAGGAAGACATACAAAGAGAATTGCTGTGTAAAGAGGATTTTCCCAGGTGCAGGTCATGCCGGGTCTGAAGGCAAAGCCTGCAAGTTCACACTTCAGCAGGCGTTTCCACCGTTTTCAATTTCCAACAGGCTCAAATTGGAGCTTATCTGGAATAGGGCACATAGCATGTGCTGGGTTCATGTGGTGAGAATACAGGCTGCAGGACCTTGCTCTTGGCCAAGGTGACAGCACTTTGTGAACAAAATCACATCTCTCTTTAAACGTGCTCATGACTGGGTCTTCGACCATCAACAGACTTAGGACCTGAGCACTGCCATCTGAGAGGATAAAACTAAAACTCAGCATTGCATCCACATCCCCTTCAGACCACCTCACCCGCTTCTCTGATGAGGCTCACCCAGGGCACTCAGGCTCCTCTGGTCCAGCTCCCTGCTACCAGCACAGCTGCCGAGCCCTCTGCTTCCTCTGCCAGAGCACAGACTCAGGTGACCATAAATGAATGATACGCTAAAATGCATCCCCTGCTGTTGGATGCCCATGTCCTGGGACAGCCCATCCACCAGGACTGCCTCAGGGACACCATGGGTACAGTTCCCCTGCACCCATCGCTGCTGTTTCACCTTCCTCTGGAGGTGTGTTGCAGGATCTGGCACAGCAAGCTCTGAGTGTGCATGTGCATACAAGTACCTGTGACAGTGTCTGCGTGTGTGTGCATGTGCACACGTGCCTGGGACTCTGCGTGTGCATTTGTATGCAAGGGAGCACACAGCCCCCTTCCTCTGCAGAAAGCAGGACGGTGTCAGCAGCAGAGTAGCAGAGACGGGACTATTCTGAAGATACCTGGCCTCAAAGCTGCAAACGTGGGGCTCTCAGACCTGCCTCCTAGGGGTTTACCCAGAGATGAAACCATGGGAGACATTGCTAAAGGCTTCGGCTTTTGTCTCACAGCTTGCTGTTTGCTGCAGAGCTTCATGCACCAGCTAAATATGGGTGAGTTTGGCCTCCATGTGCCCTTTGAGAGGGGAGATGGGTCAGGATCTGTGCAGCTGAGGCTGATGGTGGGGTGCAAGAGGACAAACCTCCCTGAGATCTGTGCCATCCCCTGACCTGGGCACTGCCCATGACTGCTAGAGCCACCTCTGCAAGGATTGCTGCTCCTGGAAACCGTCACAGCAGCTTTGCTGCTCAGCACCACTTCAGGTCCGGGTATACGGTGCAGTACTGCCTTTACCCATCATGCACCTTATGGATCCAATGCTGGGCAAAGGGCTGATCCCAGCTCCTGTTAGGTCTCAGCATCTCAGTGCTCCTGCCAGTGGTTGCTGCCCTGCACCAAAGAGCATAGTTTACACCTAGGACTTCAGCTGAAACCTGAGCATGAGAGCACATGCAAAAGCAATAGTTCAGACATCACCAGGAAGCTTATTTTCCTTCCACTAAGTGCCAATAAAATGCTGCTTCCAGACAACAGCTAAAGCCTCTTCCTTTCCATCCCAGAGCACTGTTGCCTGCTTTGTCAGCGGGACTTGTCTCATGGACATGGGTCATTGTCTAGATGCTAAACTGTGCTTGCAGTTCATTAAAGACTTTATTGATGATTTAACACATCTGTGGAATCAGCATAAACCCAAGGGTGACTTTAACCAATTAAAGGCAATTAATTGATACCTATGAATTAGCTACTATAAGCGGTGATTTACAGGGCTACGATAATAAATGAAACTTGAAGTTTTATAAGACATTTAAAAATAATAATAAAAAACTTGCAAACATCAGATGCTTGCACAAACAAATGGACCTGCCCTGCAGGGGAGTGTGCTGAGGAGGGCCATCTTACAGCAACATACAGATTGGGACTTGGGAGATGAGAGCTCCAGGTCTGGAAGGTGTTTCAAAAGTCAACATTTACATCCTTTTTCTCTCCCTTAAAATACAGCCTGTTTTTAGACCTGACCTGCAAAAACCAGAGGTTGTACTGCTTCATTTTCTGCAGTTCTTTGTTGGCATTTGGCCTTGGCTTGAACTCAAGGCTGGGCACCCCAGTACTTCTGGGGACAGTGGCACCGTGGATCAGTGTGACGTGGCCACCTCGTACCCTAGAGTCTAAGGTTCATGGATGGTGAAAGCAGTGAATCCCATACCACACTCTGAAGGACAGGCAATGCCCACTCACCACAGCAATGGCATCCAATACCGTCTGCTCCATGGTCTACAGAGCTTGGCCACCCTTGAACACCCGGGACATCGCTGGAAAAATATACCCCATGCTGGGCCATGCCTGGGCAGTGGGGACTCTGTGTGCCAGCCAGGATCCACTGTCGGCATGGGAGTTGGTGTGTGTGTGTTATCTTGTTGGTGCTGGCACCCCCTCTCCAGTCCCAGAGGACTCGAGTGCCCCATCCT
Source organism: Fregata magnificens (assembly GCA_013389945.1). Lineage (NCBI taxonomy): Eukaryota > Metazoa > Chordata > Aves > Suliformes > Fregatidae > Fregata > Fregata magnificens. The sequence goes on along the minus strand of WAAD01035865.1, from coordinate 158,669 downwards.
GCGCTGGGGAGCATGGGCACTGGCTCACCCAGTGAGCAAAGCAGGAGGTGCAGAGCAGCCCACACCCACTGTGCTTGTCCAGTGCCTTGGGCATGCTCTGTCCTCCTGACACACACCCCCTTCGCCGGCCCTGCCTGTCTCTCCTCCACACGCTGCTCTTGCTCACACTCCATAGCCATGGGGCCACCTCAAACTTAGTGTTGTGCCTGATGGAGGGAAGCAATGCTCCAACATCTCCAAGGTGGGGGTGAGGGGATCCTTCACCACGTGCCCCAACTGATGGAGCCAACGAGGGGCTCCACATCCCCATCTGGTGAGGCACACTGGACCCTGGCAGCATTTTAACTTTAAGAGCTGCTGCTCCATTGTCCCACAGGTCCTCATGGACCACTGCAGCTACATCATGGACCATAACGTTGGTAGCGTGGGCACATGCATGACCCTGGCTCCTTGGGATGGGCACTGGCCAGCTGGCCCCAGGAGAGCAATCGCAGAATCTCCTGTGCTGTCCAGAGCATGCCTGTCTAATGTGACCTCATCAAAGACATGAGCAGGCTGTTTCTATCTGTAGTTGTGGTGGCAAGACCAGACTCTACAGTATCTGTATTTCAGCCTGACTTTGACTCTGGGAGCAGTCCTGGGTTTTGAGTGTGCCTTACACACAGCTCTGGTTTAGCACAATCACAGCCCAAAACATCATTTCAATATTTTACCAGCACCTTCTGTGTAACAAATGCATCGTCTTTGGCATCCATTCCACCAGATGGGGACACTGGTAGCCTGGGGAGCACCTTGGCATGGATTTGCAATGACAGCCCATGAGGTACACATGCTTGTGAGACCTGAGCGCAGGTCTGCTGGGGTCTGGGCTCAAGCAGTAGTGTTGGGACACTCTTGCTGAATGCTGAAGGAGGAGGCTTTGTACCCTGGGCTGGCAGCAGCCTCTGGAGCTTTGAACTCTGGCCAGGACATCGGCACCACTTTGGGGAGGGCAGAGGCCTTCTGTGCCACACCATGCTGTGAGACATGAGCCCTGCATTGCACCCACCAGCATACACATCTCACTGCAGCACCTGCCAACGTCTCTGTAGAGGAGCCAAAATGATCCTGGCATCCTGCACTGCACAGGCTGCGTGGGACACAACCTGATCCCTGTCCGGTGCTTCGGCTGAGAGACCAGAACTGCCTTTGAGCAGACGCCGGTTTCACATGCTGTGCTCCAGAGTGGTGCTGCACAAGGGACTGCTCCTCAAAGGACCACAGCCTGGAGGATGTTTGCATGCTATGGCAGAAGATGGTATTCCTCTGCAACATGCTAGAGGATGCTACACCTCATAGCTCCTGGGAAAAGAGAAGGGATGCCCTACTAGGGAAGGGCAGAGCTCTCTACCCCTCATACCATGCTCCAGAGGATGCTGGTGCTTTGATCTGGCATCCAGAGGTCCTGCTGCCCATGGGGACATTGAGACCACACAGCAGTGCTGCAGGACACTAGTACACTGCAAATCTCCAAAATGACATGGCACTGCGAGGCTGTTAGCACCCTGCACAACCCTCCAAAAGCTGCTGCCAGGGGTCCATCTCTCTGCAGTGCACAGCAGCGTGGCTGGTCCCTGGCCCACTGCACTAACCTAAGACTCATCCACTTGCAAAACATGTGCTATGCATGGCAGGATGGGGCAGCACACCTGCACATCAGAGCTGCTCACCAGTGTACAACACACTGCACTGCGCTCCAGCAAACCTTGGCACAACATACTGCACCGTTGCAATTGTCACGCAGCCCATGCAACACTTGGGATGATGCCAGCACCCTGTAAGACCCTGAAGAAGACCCCAGAGCACTCCACCATGTCCCAGAGGATTTCTGCATCCTGCACCATGCTCTGCTATGCCTAAGCATGGCAGCACCCTGCTCACAGTGGAAAGCCACAGACACTGGTGGGAGAGGGAGCCAGGGGAGGGTCGGTGGCAGGGCTGGGTGCTGACTCAGCTGTTCTGGCATGGCTGTGCCACCGAGCACCGGGTGCAGGGAGGGAGGTGCTGGGCGGGGAGAGAGCGTGCAGGTTTCGGCCCCGGCGCGCATGGAGCCAGGCTGGCGGGGGGCCAGAACGCTGCCGAGACAGGCAGCGCTGTGGGAAGCAGGGAGTGCCTCTGTACCCCCACCCTGGGCGCTGCCAGCCCCAGGGGATGGGCAGAACGGCTGCAGCGCCTCCGTACTGCACCGGGCACCGGCACTGGCAGGACCCTGCCTTTGCCTGCCAGAAAGGTTTTCAGGATGGGCCTTCAGAACCTGGGAGAAGGGGATATTTTTTTTCCAAGCCAGATATACCTTTCTGCCCCAAGCCATGCCCCCGGAGCCATGCATCAGTCAGGGTGGAAATGTCACTTGCCAGACCTTCACTCAGCCACCCTCCAGGGATTTCATGTCCCAGCACTGCCACCCTCCCCAGCTCTCCCCTTTTGCCCCAATAAGGGATCAGGCTCATCCCTCCACACCTTGCTTTTGAGGAGGTGGGTGATAGGGGTCTGGTTGCCCTCCATTTGCTGCCTCACTGAAGCTGAGGCTTCCCAGAGCCTTGCTCCCCAAAACCTGATGGCACACGTTGAAGTAGGCAAAATAAGTTATCATCCAACAGGCAGCACAAAGGAGAAACCTGCCAGATGCCCCCACATCACTGAGTCTGGGATGGGGAGTACAGGCAGCCCCAGCAAGAGGGGAGACAAAATGTCTTGCCAAGGGACAAGAAGCCTTTGAAGATCTACCATCCTGTGCATCCATCCCTTCCCCACTGCTCTGGGAAATGCCTCACGGATGCTGTTTAACAACAGCGTGGGGCAGCTTGCTCCAGGAAATGGTCATGTAAGCCTAGTGTCTTCTGCTAGCTGACAGTCCAGATCGATGCACCAGGAACACTCAGGATATGCAGCTGATGTGTCCCCATGGGCATTGCATGTGGGAGCTTGCTACAGAGATGCCTACAGCTAGATGAAAGAGATCTGCACCCCTGAAAGGACAGATAATGGTCTCTCCACACTGATTCATCTCAAGTCTTCGTTGCATGCTGTCAGAAACATGCAGAGGAGGCAAAGACGGTTTGTCTGGGCCCTTTAAGAAGAGGTGGAAGTAGGAATGAAAATGGCCTGGAAGCAGGGTTTGTGACTAATCCATGGACCAAGAGGCTTGGAAGCAGTGCCCCTATCCATGCTGTCCCACAAGGCCAACCCTGACACAGACGAGCGAGGGGGGCTCTGGTACAGCAAAAGCAGGGACTAAAGTGGCTATAACTAAGATTGCCCCAAACTGCAGCAGGAAAAGCAGGTCAGACCACTAAGGTCTGTTACAAAACCTCCCAAGGACTGCAGGTGTGAGATGCTGTAAGGCAAGGGGACACATTATTCGGGAGGTCCTGCATGGTTGCTGCATCCTCTTGCACCCCAGGGAGCAGGTGTGCTTGCTCAGTCGAGCCCTGCTGGGACTGTCCTGTGCCTGTTTCCTCTGGACTCAGAGCTTCAGGACGGAGACAACACCCACACCCCCTCGTTGTTCTCTTTATTTACAGACACAACATCAACTGGGGGTGCGGAGATGAGAAATGGCACCTCATGAAGCATCTGCCCACCCAGACAGCGCCGTGCCCACAGCAGGGTCTTTGCTCTGTGCAGTGGGAGGGCAGGTGGGCATGTGGTGCAGGCTCCATGAGGTGGGGAAGCCAGCTGATCGACCAAAAGGCAATACACCTCTCTGTGGCTGAGCCTCCTTCGCCTCTGAGTCACCTATTTCCACCGTCCTCCCACCATGGTCTTCCCACGGGCAGCCTTCGACCTGGAAGGGAAGCAGAAAAGCACATGCAAAAAGGTGTTAGTGACTGTGAAAGGAGGGGGAAGGTACGTGCCATCGAAGGAGAATCAGAGGCCCTGCAAAGAGGACTGAGCCACCTCCAGTTGATGCTCACTGCCCTGTGGGGAAGGTCTTCAGTGGGCACAGGTAAAAGCTTGGGACCTGAGTCAGTTTGTGTGTTTTGGGACTCTGTGGGAACAAGCTCATGCATTTGGCCAGGTGTTTCTAAGGAGCTCCAGTTCCCTCCCATATTCCTCCCTCCCAAGGATCCTTCAGAGAAGAATCAATGAGTTGGATCTCCAGCTGTGAAGGGATAAAGACAGCTGCAGGATCCTTCTCCCAGGAACCAGAAGCTGCGAAGCTATTAGCCAGCACCCACCACATCGCTCTCCTTAACCAGCATCAGGGGAACAGGCACTGCTCTGGCCATGGGTCAGCAGAGAGGAGGAGGAAGGAGGCTCGCAGGGGCAGCGAAGGGCATTTCTGGCAGGTCATCCTGAGAGTCACCAGCCCAGCTTTGGCTGCCAATCCTTGGCATTGCATCCTCCCTCAGCCCTACTGCTAGCCTGATGTCAGCCCCAGTGTCCATGCAGCACACGTGCAGTGGGAGACACACGGCACTCGGCAAACACCTGTACTCACCCTTTGCTGCAGTAACAGGCCATGTTGGGGCAGAAGAGAAGAGAGGTTTGGTGTAAGCGGGTGGGGGGTGCTGCTGACTGTCACACGGGGCAGGCTGAGCCCCTCTCATGGGAAATGGCAGGGTGGGACAGGGATGCGAGAGCAGCATGGTGCTCCCAAGCGTGGGGGTTAAACACCCACCTCCACCTTCCTATGAAGGGTCCCCAAGTCCTGTGCAAGGAACGTGGGCACGGGGGACAGGCTCCCCTGCCCTTGTGGGGCTGCACAGCTCCCACAGCCCCTGGGATTTCCCCTCCTACACAAGCTGGGATCTCCAGCACCTTCCCTGAGATGCCGGGCAGAGCCACTGCAGGGATGGGGATGGCTGGAGGCTGGCAGGACCCTGCCGGACACAAAGCTCCATGTGCAGAGGTGGGTTCTCCCTGGGGTCCATCCCTAGCCAGGGTGTCTGGGGCAGGGAGAAGCCGGTGGAGGTGGGAGGCAATGGGGCTCTGTCAATGGGAGCAGAGCAGCATGGACTGAGGTCCCTGGGCCAGACCTGCAGGGCCATGAACACCAGGTACCAGTGGCACTGGGGGCAGCAGTGGGAAGGAGAGGAGGTGGCTCTGCGAGGGTGCAAGAGAGTCAGGAGATACAGAAGGAGGGAACTGGGGGGCAGGGAGCTGGAAGGGCAGGAGGCGTCGAGGAAGGATGCTCAGCCTGCCCAAGGACTTACACTTTCTGGTGGTCGCTAACGCGGTTTCGGAGGACATTGATCTGCAAGAGAAACACAGGCGGATGGTGAGGCCTGGCAGGATGCCCCATGCCTGGCCGGGGACAAGGGTTGGGGCGAAGGTACATCACTGCTCTCTCTCCCCCAGTGGTTCTTGCATGGGGTTTAGCACAGGGCCGTGATGTGCAGCACAGAGGGGAGCCTGCAGTGCAAAGCATACGTCCCCAGGGGCTGGGAGGTCATAGGGCCACCACACACACCCTTTCAGCAGCTGCCACATCCTCCAGCATTTCATAGCTCAGCCTTGCCAGGGTGGTGGACAACTGCTGGGAGGGTTGGTTTGATCCTGGCTCATCTCCAAAAGGGGGGCAGATGTGGCTTTGCTTTCAGCGGTGCAGAGCCTCTTGGGTGTTTGTCACCACATGCACAAGGGGGGCACAGTCCTTTCCTGATGCAGCCAGGTTTCCTGCGACAGCGCTGTCAGTCATACAACCCACCTCGTCTCCCAAATGGGGAGCAGAAGGAGCAGCCAGGCACATGGAGGGCGAGCAAGCTCATGGAGGACCTCGTGACTCACCTCATATTTCTGCCGCTTGAACTTTTCCTGCAGGTCAAATTTCTCAGCCTCCAGATCGCGGATGGTTTGCCATAGCTCCTTGGCCTTGTCCCTGTGGGAAGAGCCGGCTGGTGTCAGTGCAGAAAAGGGATGTGGCTGACAGGGAGCTCACTGCAGGGGACAAGGCAGTGGTGCCACCATCTCACCCGCTCCCCCAGGATGGGTCTCTGCAGGTTCCGTGCCCAGCTGGGGATGCGTTGGCCAGTCCCACGCGGGGACCGAATGCATGGGTGGGAGGTTGGGACACACGGGGACACGTATGTCCCACGCGTGTGCGCGTGGCTCCCTCTGATGGCCGGTGCTGTCAGCAGCAGCCTGGCAGTGGTGGCCCGGCAGAGCCACGGAGCCCACGTTCCCGATGGGGTGTCACAGCCCGTCTCCCAGCTGTGCCATCACCCTCTTGTCTGGGCTGCAAGCCCCAGGCAGCCCGCCCTGGCCCAGGATCCTGCCCCAGGAGGCGCGACCCAAAGCAGACCCCCTGTCCTGGACATCCCTCCTGCAGCCCGTGCTCACCTCAGCTTGTCTTCATTGAGGTGATCGATATTCAGGGGCTTCCGCCGTTCGCTGAGGATCTTCTTCTTCTTTTCCCGCTCTGTTTGCTTCTTCCCACCCTTCTTCTCTGACTGAGGAAACCATCAGTCTGTCTGAGGGAAGGAAATCTGCCCAGCTTTTGCTCTACCCCTATCCCCAGCTCTTCCCCCAACACCTTCTGCTTTTAGGACTCCAGAAGAACATGAGGTCCTCAAGGAAATTTTGGCAATAGTGGACAAGGCACTCCCCACACCCCCATCCCTGTCCCTGAGGCAAGGCTGGACCCCCCCCGGCCAGCATGTGCAAAGCAGAGCTCTCAGCTCACTTTGGCCCTCTGACCACTGCTGTGGCCCAGCCACGGTGGCCTGTCTTCTTCTGCTTGTAGAAACCACAATCTACCAGCACTGAGAACGTGCACGGTGCTGTGGGGCCAGCCCACAGTGAAGCTCTTCCCAGGAGCACCAGTAGCTTCATTGCAGCCGCCTTGGGTAGAATCATACCTTCTGCATGTAGCCTCCAAAATGCAGCATGTTGGAGAAAGCTTTCTTCTTCCGTGCTTCCTCCTCAGCCTTCTTCCGGGCCTCCTCTTCCTCTTTGCGAGCTCTTTCTTCCTGCCAGCAATAGAAGTGGGTTAGGAGCAGATGGACGGAGACCTCACGAGCCGGCTTGCATGCAACGTAGCTCGTGCTCCCATGTGCTCCATGGCCGGGCTTGCGCTACCCAAGACTAGCCCGAGCCTCCCAGCCCTGGAGGGAGACTCACGGCCATGCGGGCTTGGCGCTCCTTCTCCCTCTCGCTGCGAATCCGCTGCTGCTCTGCCCTCTCTGCTCGCCGCTGTTCCTGCAGGAGGAGAGGACATTGGTTTGGCCGCCCGAGGGAATCTGCATCCTCCCTGTCCCTTGGGACACATCCCTGACCTCAAAAGCCCTGAGAGCCCCAAGGGCAGATCTGCTGTTCCCATGTCTCCCAGGAGAGCACGTGGACCAGAGCCCACAGGGAAAGGTGCATTTCAGGCGCCACAGCATCGCAGCAGCCAGACTAGGGGCTTCCCAGGCAGCGGGGTACAAAATCTGGCTCAAATCTCAGGCTCTGTCTTGCAGGGACATGGGATGTCTCAGGCCTTGTGGTCGGGACTGTGGGGAAAGGATCGTGGCTCTTTACCCACAGGGGAGACGGTGGCGATAACGATAGAGGGGGAGGGCTGCAGACATACAATCCTGTCCTTAAGGGAGATGAGCTCCTCTTCCTCCTTCTTCCTGCTCTCAAAGTGGGCTTCGATGAGGGCCTGCAGTTCATTCAGGTCCTTCTCCATGCGCTTGCGGTGGATGTCCTGCACCAGATAGAAACAGCGGTGATGGCTACACTTACACGAGTGAAGCCCTCCAGGAGCTGCAGAGCTGCTGGGCACAGTGTGGAGGAGCAATGCAAGGGGAGCACCTCGCAGGGGTTGACTTTGGGTGGGCTACTCACGTCAAAATCCAGTCTCTCACCATCTGGGATTTTTGGAGGCACCAGGTTTGGCATGAAGACCCTGCAATCGAAGGTGAGCAGGAGGATGGTGAGCCTGCAGCAGATACCTGCGACAGGATGGTGCCTTTCATCCAGGCAATGATCTACCCAGCCCTCCTCTCTGAGCCTCGCAGTCCCCAGGGATGCAGAGTGAGCACATTTTGAGGACAGGGAAGTGTAATGCTGCTTGCTGGAGGTTGCCAGCTGGACAGTCTCAGAGGAAGACCTCTGGCATTCCCGGGAAGCACTCCAAGGCACCCGCATGGCTGGAATAACTCTGCAAGCTGCAAGCAGCTTGGCCATGACCCTTTGTCAGGCACCCTGGGGCTGGCAGCTACCCCACTGCTCACCCAAGAGAGCACAGAGGAACTGTGTGCTCCAGTGTGATCTGGCACAGGGAGCTGGAAACCGTCTTCTCATCCTCTGTGGGCTTGAGGGAGGTCAGGAGATGCTCAGATGCACGTAAGGACACAAAGGGATTAAGAGATCACAGCTGAGGACAGATCTGCCTCTCAGACTGCAGCATCCCAGGGGTCCATGAGGACCAACAGGTTCCTGGCAATGGTTCACAGCCCCGCTCCTTCAGGCAGGTGCTCCTGTCCCAGGGATGCTGGCAGTCATGCAAATGTCTGCCTCAGGCCAGCCATGGCTGGGAGCATACTGGAGAAGCAAGACTCTGGCTGTGCCATGGACCATGTACCCCAGGCTGGGGTGCACAGAGATTTTTTCCAGCTGCAGGGCCACAGGGCAGCTGGGTCTCCTCCAAGAAGCACACAAAATGCTTCAAGACCTCATTCTCAGGATCCTCTTCATATTCTATGTCTATCTGCCTGCTTCTCTCCCTTTTTCTCTCCATGTTGCAGTCCTCACCCTGCTTTCATGCTTTTGAGGCCTCACTGTCCCATGCCCTTTACAGACCATGGTGCTAAGCCCATCACACGGAGCCTCTGCCCTAGCACAGCTCCTAGTTCAGACCTTGCACCAGAGAAAATGCACCAACACTTACTTGGGCTTTGGCTTCAATTCACCTGTGGGTCCCCAGGAGCAGGAGAGAAAGACAACGTTAGTGTCACAGAGGCATTTGCTTTCACACCTTGACCCAAAACCCACAACACTGAGCCAAGCTACCCCTCTCTCCCAGCAGCAGAGGCTGCACTGTGGATCATCCCCCAGGAAAGAGGCGTGCAGTGAGGTGTCCATCTGTATGCCAAAACCCGAGACACATGTTGATGCTCCTGGCTGAGCAGAGAGGCGTTTGGTACCTCTTTGTACAGGCAAAAGGACAGTCCCTCCCACCCCAGAGAGGAACGAGGATGGATACTTCACCTTCCCCGGGCTCCTGCTCTCGGTCCCCCTCTCCACCTGTGGAAAACATGATGCTTTGGCTCCCGGAGGCCAGCCCTGCTGTGCACCGTGCCCGCAGACACAGCGGGTTGGTTCAGCCAGCCTGTTGCCCTCTACCCCGTACTTATCCCGACTGCAAAACCCAGCTCCATCCCTCCAGGATGAATGGGGAGAGAGCAGGTCCCTCACGGACATCCCCCACCCACAGACAGACCAGGAGAACTCCAGGTCCTCTCCAGGAGGAATGCAGACAAGCTTTGCTCAGGCTGGGAAAGCAGTAGTACTACCCTCTCCTTCTGTATTTTGGGTGAATTTCTCACCTAGGCAGCACAAAGCCATCCCTCCTGCAGGCCTCCTGCTGCCCCAGCCTGGGCAGAGGACGAGGCCAGGGCAGCTCTGTCCCGTTTACTGCAGATTCTCTCTCTTCAGCAGCAAATGAATTCAACACTGAAAACCCCAGTGGGGCCAGTGTCTTGGGGGACTGGGACTGAAACGGCCAAAACTGCCCCTCCTTCATTCCTGCTTTACCTTCTCCTGGTCCTGCCATTTCATCTTCTTGTTCTGTTTCAAAAGCAATGGGGAGAATATAAGCATCCATGGGTGAGGTCTGCCACATCCCCCCAGCACAGAGGGTCCCAGCACAGCACTCGGGGAGCACAGCTGGGTTCTAAGCCTGCTCCACTAGCCGTGACAGCACAGGGACACACATCAGGCAACCCAGCCTGCTCCAAAGAGGTCTCATGAAGTCCAGTGCTTTTTGGATGGTGAGACACAACAGAGCATGACCCCAGCTCTGGAAATCCCCCCTCTAAGGCTACAGGGACCTCTTGGTGGAACAGGGTTAACTCATTTTTGGCATTATTTCAGAGTGCTGGACACGAACTCTTTGATCAGCAACCAGCAGAAAACACCATTATCTTCATGCTTGCAGGGCCAAGGCACTCGGTAAATCGGGAAAGGGCAGCTCACTTTTGACACCTCCTTACTGGAAACCACAGATACCGGGGAGAGCTGCCCCTCTGTGCTACTGGCCCGCTGTCACAGGCCATGCTGGGACATCCCAGACCCTGCTTGGCACCCCACCGAAGCAGAGCATGGCTCCAGCCAAGCCATGGGATCTCGCTGGTGAAGCCACCACACACCTTCTGCCTTGGTTTCTTCAGTCTCCTCCTCTGCCTCCTCTACCTGTTCTTCCTGACCTGTGGAATAATGAGCAGTGTGAGTCTGACAGCCGCCGCTCCCGCTGGCTCCCTACGGACCCCAGTATCAGGTCAACTGCAGCACAGAGGCAGCCGAGAGAGAGACCCAGGGGAGATGTAGCCACAGGAGAAAGAAACAGCAGCTCAGAAAGCAAAGGGCTTTGCTCTAACCTTTACCCAAGGGCTGCTCTCTGTGCTTGGGCAGGGGAAAAAAAAAAATTAAAGGATTTATAGCCACCTCCTGGTTTGTCCCTCGTTCCCTCTCATGCTATCATGCTCTTATACCCCAGGATGGGGGGAGTGATTTCTGTTGCTCTCCTCTAGCCAGCGAAGAACAAGACTGGCTGGCATTAGAGAACATGCCTTCGGCACCTTCACAATCTTATTTATGACACTGTTGGAGCATTTTTCCACTGGAGGGAGCAGTATCCCCACAAGAGTCCTCCACTGGAGTCAGAGCGATGCTGGGGCCCACAGGTCCTGGGAAGACTTGTGGTCCCACAGCAAGAGAGAAGGAAAGAAAAAGAAGATAGCAAACCACGAGTGCATTTGGTGGATAGATGTAAGTGAGAAGCCACAGACCCAGGAGCAGATACACACAGCACAGCGGGGCAGGAAGCGGGGAGTGCAAGAAGCGAGGGAGAGAAGTGGAAGAATGAAAGAAAACCATTTCCCAACCAGGGAGAGGCAAAAGACACACCGACCCACGACATATTCACAGCAGCAGTGGAGAGATGAAATAAAGAAAGGTGCAATAACTACCGTCTTCTTCCTCTATCCATTCTTCCTCTTCTGAGCCAGGGAGGAGGGAAAGGAATAAGTGCAGAGGTTAGTCGGATGCCATAAAGCTGTGGAGTGTAGCTATGGCGTGCATGAGATGAGGACTCTAGCACTGCAGTGGCTTCCCCCTTGTGCCTCTCTGCTTTTAACGTTCAGGATGTTTTGCTGTGCAGCAGCCTGGGCTGCCTGGCAGTGCCCTGAAGCAGCAAAAGGCTCAGCAAAACCCAGCTCCCAAACCCAGCCCCAAATGCACAGCCCAGCTGTGTCCCAGAGCGGCTGTCTGCACCGTGGGTTTGCTTCTTCATCAGACTGAGGCAGTTGGAGGTTTGTCCTTGACCATCATTAATATACATTCAGCTGAGGCTCCAGCTCCAGTTGAGTTACTGGGCTCACACCTCTGCCAATGCCCGAGTCCAGCATTTCCACCCCTGTTTTGAGTCAAGGGATTGCTCTGACAAAGAGGTCCTGAGAAAATTCAGACTGGTTTTGATCCTACTGCTGTTTCAGGTGGAGAAATCTAGGACATGGTCTCATCTGCCTTTCCTGGTCCTGATCTACCCATTGCAGTCAAGGAGCTTACCACCACAACCAACCCAAGAAAAACACTGAACCAACAGCACTTGTCTCTTGGTCCTTGCAACTGCCGGTGAAACACCTACCTTCTTCCACGTACTCCTCTTCACAGAGCACACATGCGCACGGGAGAGAGGAAAGGGAAAGAAGATGCAGGTTATTGAAGTTGCTCTGATCATTTCTTAGCTTCAGCCTTGGGGCAGCTGCAGATGCTCCATGTCCTCTTACCTTCCTGCTCCCTACAAAGCACAACACAAATTTGCAGGGTTGCAGCAATCTGCTGCAATGGGGCATGTGTGTCCATCAGTGAGCCCAAAGGGGAATTTGAAATTTCCTCAAGTCTGGCTCCCCTTTTTCATGACAATGGGCAATGACTGCTAGGCAGGCTGCTGTGTGGCATGCTGCAAGGTGGCGGTGGGCATGGGACAAGACCCAGATCAGCCTGCAGGCTACGGATAGCAGGAGCTGGCGTGCTCGACTGACATTTCAACAGTGGTCAGAGCACAACACCGTTTTGCAGCCTGAGAAGGTCGAGTAACCATGGCCTGTAATCCTAGAAATTGGCATCTCACATCCCACCTTTGCCCCAAAGTCCTTTCCTGTCCTTGGGGGAGATGCACAGTCTCTCCTCGGGTGTGCCCAGGAGACACTGGGCACAGGGGTCAGATGGATCACTGAGACATGCGAGTCTGTCGTGGCATTTAAGCATAAGAGGATTCAGATCTACTTTTTCTGCTGGTGGATGAGAAGTAGGAGCCGTGTTTGGACTGATCCCTATAACCATGTATTGCAGATATTGAGCCCCTTCTCTCCAGGGTGCGCCGCATGGCTCAGCAGCCCTCACCAGCAAAAGTTGCCCTCAAATTTGGGCCTTGGGGAGTGATGCTCTGGATGTGGCAGTAGGACCCCAGCAGCAGCAGACTGATGACATCAGCTTTTCCCAGCTCTATCTCACTGATTTAGACTGCAGCATTTTTAATGCAGGGACTGTCTCTTGCCGTGTATGTGCTGATACAGCTCCTAACACAAAACTCCCCACTGCTGGGGGTCTTGCTGCTATCACAGCAGCGGTGCAGATGGGCACAGGGTAGGGGGATTTCTTGCTGGGTGCTGATGTAATGATGAGAGCCAGTGCCCCCTGAACAGCACCTCTAAGCAATACAGTCACCCTGCGGGAAAGTGGGAATAAGGAGAAAGAAAGGGTGTTTAAAACCACACCACTTACTGCTCATATTCTTCGATGACCTCTTCAGAGTCCGACATGCCTGGTTATCTAGCAGAATTCAAGGCGCATTGGAAAAAGTGAGGGTTAGGAGCTGAGATAAGGACAAGCACAGCCTGTCCTCCAGTGCCCGAGACACGGGCACAGAGATGCTGCATCTCTCCAAAGCGCTTGGAGCTTTGAGCTGTCCCCAGCCGGGCTGTGACAGTGTTATCTGGGCAGAGATAAGGCTCCCCCCTCCCCTCCTGTCCCAGGATCACAGCTTGCCCCAAAATAGGAGGCAGGAGATTAGACACAGCCTCATGTAACACTGATAACTGCTGTCAGGAGCCATGTCCAGGACACGCAGCTCCCCTCACCGCAGCCGTCTCAGGGTGCTGTGTTTGCTCAGGGCACAGGAAAATAACCCAATTATAACATTCAGCTTGTTTTGCTTCCTGACTATTCTTAGCTCAGTTGGGATATAGAAACTTGCAGGGACATCCCATTATCTCAAATTTACAGCCCTGCACAAGCCACAGCATGAGATCTCGGTGAGACCTCCCAGCCCTCCAAGTGCAGAGCGTGCTCTGGAAAGGGGTGATCGGGGCTCAGCAGTTTCTCTCCTGGTCCTGGCCCTGAGACGGAGGTTAGCTAAAAGGAATAATTCACAGCCTGGTTTAGCAATAGGGCTAATAACGCTGCAGAAACGGCCATGCTCATCTTCCCAACACACCCATCTCTCTCCCAGCCGTGGTCAGGAGGACTTTACTCATCGTTGCACATCACCTAGCTTCCACTGAATGCTTCACCACAAGGTCTGCACAGACCAGCCCCATGATCAGCCCCAGCCCTGGGCATCCCAAAGCAGCCCTGAGCATCAGCCCAAGCCCCTGCACAGCCTGTCCACTGCTCACATTCGTGCCAGACCTCAGCAAAGCTGAGATGCAGCAGGACTACGCAAGGCAGCTCTAGAAATAACTTCCATGTGCTAAACCACCTGTCCCCAGAGCAGCGCCACTTCACTTCTCCTCCTGCCGGGTGTCTGGGAACAACTGGTCCTGGCTACATCTGTTGAGCATTTATTACCCAGGATGGGTACGACAGGCTTCAGGATCGCTTATTCAAGATGCTGAATCCAGGACTGGAATCCACAAGTATGGAAAAGACATGTTACAGGAGGGGTGCCTCTGCATACCCGTGGTTCCCGAGCAGTTGTCAAACCTCACTTCTGAGCAATGACTCAGAAGGTGCTTTTTGGAGACAAATGAAGTCAGAACTCAGCCCCGTCTGCCTTGGGTTCACTGCCTGCTTCTGCTGTTGTTCCCTTCCTTCTGATGCATCTGGGGCTTGGCTTGGCCCTAAGCAAACCCCTCCAGCACCATCCCCTTGATCTCTGCTCCCCCTTGAACATCAGTTCCTGGCCCCAGGCTTGGCATGCTCCTGCTATGCCCAGAGTTTGGCCAAATCATTTATGTGGCCTCTGAGCACCCAAGACTTCACGTAGTCCTCTCACGACACAAGACCGGACACTCCCTGCTGGCCACAACAGTGCAAACATGCATTTGTGAAAGCTTATTTCTACATTTCCTTTCACCTCCTCTCATATACATCACTAGATCCCACAGAGCATTTGCTGAGGAACAGCAACAAAACCAGGACTGGTAAGGGCGTACACAAGAAAAACTAATGTTACACCAGAAAGTGGCTCTAGGAAATATTTATCCATCCTCTGCACAGAAACAGATAAACCTTTCCATTAAAGCTTTAAAATCTTGTTTTTAAAGAATCAGGAGAACCCAGCAGATGTGTTACAGAGTTAAGGAGAAAACATTGCACATATTATTGACTGAAAAAAAGATGTCCCATCATTTGCTGTGAATTAAATACTCCAGATATCCCTCCCGCTCCTTAAAATCCCCCTCTCCATTAGCTAAGGGCTGGCTGATCGCACCTCTGGGGCTGAGTTAATCCTCGATGGTTCACAGTCCCTGCTTTCCTCCGGGCTACTCAGACATGGAGCTCTAGTTTCCCAGCATTCGCTCCAGTGTGGGTCACATCGCTGCTCCTTTCCTGCTTGGCAGGGTCAGACCATGCATGGGAGCATCCCACATCTAACCCACCCCACGGGCTGACAGTGAGCCAGGGCCAGGCTGGTCTGACTCCCCCACGGGCATCACATCCCTCCTGTCCCCTCCAGAGGCACAGGGAATAGGGATCTATGAGATTCCCCCAGCACCAGGGCAGCCAAAATCCTTCTCAGATGCTTTGGCACACATAGGGGTTGTTCAAAAGGCGTTGGGCAAGTTGCAAACACAACCCTGTGGAGAGGGTCCTGATGCTTTATCCATGGGAATGCCTTCACAGCAAAAATACATCCCAGTGCAAGTGGCTGGGGAGGACCATTAACCCTGAGCCGAACCCCTTCTGGGTCTTCAACAACTGCCCTTCCACTGAGCATCCTACACTGAGAGTGGGCACCCCACCACCCCAGCCTTACCTCTGCCGCGGGGCACCGGTGAGATCCCAGGGAGCCGAGGGGAAGCCAGCAGATGTCTGGGAAATGCTCTTTGGGGGCAGGAGGCTTTAAGGGGGCTCCAGCGCCCACCCCGGGGCGGGCAGCGCGGCGAGGAATGTGCCCGGCGCCCAGCGAGGAATGCAACACTTGTGAGCTGCTATTTCGGCAGCCATGGCCCCGGCCCCCTTCGCCGCTCCCCCTTCCCCCCCAGGAGCCCATATAAGCCCAAGCTATTGTGTGGCCTCAGAGGTTTGCTATTTTAAGCCCTCCGGACTGAGATACGTGAGAGCCCAAGGGGCTGACACAAGCCAGCCAGCTGTCACTTTCTAGGGCCAGGGACACTGATAAGGCAACGCTGCCACAAGCGGAGGACTGGACCCTCCATTGCAGCCCCCGACCCGGGCTCGCTCAGGCACTGCACCAGGTCCAAGGTGCTGTAATGAGAAGGGAAAAGTCTCAGGCTGCTTTTACCCCTGCAGAACACATTTGCCTCGGGTTTTTGCCTTTTTTCCTCTTGCCAGAAGAAGGGAAGTGAACCAGTCCCAGTCCCAGTCCCAGCCCAGGAGCAGGTGACTGGGAGCATCTTAGAGCAACTTTTATTAGAAAAAAAAAAAAAGGCACAGAGAAAACCAAGTCCTTTCCAAAGCCCAACAAGCAAGATCAGATCCAGGGGCAGCAGTAGAGTCCCACACCGAATTTGGACACCGCAATGGTTGCTCAAGGCACAGCCCTAGCCCATTGAATGGCCCCGGCACAAGGATTTGAGCATAATTTTATGGGCTGCCCATGGCACCCTAAAGCTGGCCTCAAAAGAGCACCCCACTTCCCTGCTGGGTGGGCTCAGCAGCATGGGGAGCGCAGGACCAGGGGTCTGTATAGTCACAGGCAAAGGGCTTGGGAGGAATGGTGAGAGGGAAAAGGGGCTTGCAGAAGGGGCCCAGCACAGGGCGCTCAGCTCCATGCAACGCCAAAAATAGGGCCATGGCCAGCCCAACCTTGCCGTATCACTATGTGAAAGGGGTCGCTGCTTGTAGGGGGCAGGGGAACCGTAAGGGCAGGGTGGAAAAGGCCAAGTCTCTGTCTCAGCTGCGTGCTGGAGGGAAGCACCAGGGCCATCAGGTCCACCCTTCCTCCATGAGGCATCTCCAAGCTACACTGGTGCACATGTGACTTTGCAAACACCATTTGCCTTTGGTTGGGTCCCTCCAGCAGTGACAGTCTGGGGGGGGTGACATCTGCCTGCCCCACCTCACCCCGCACAAGCCAGGCAGCAGAGATGGACACGGTCCATGGACGTGCAGCTGAAGCTCCCTTGGCCAGGCAGCTTCTTGCCCCAGTGACACCATCCAGCTGCAAGGGAGACATATAGGTTGATCCCCTTTGCAAGCGCAGTTATGGGGCACAGGCAGATATTAGGAGCAAAACACCAAAATGTTGTGGGGAAACAAGGCAAGAGTCTGCCTTCAGCATTTGCAAGGAGCCTCCAGGCCTGGACACTCCCGGACAGGCAGCGAGTGAGGACTGGGGGTGCAGGGATAATCTTCCAGCCTTCTTCTTTCCCATCCCACAAGCAGAGGACCCTGGTGACCTGGGGCGCACCCACACATGGCGTGGGGGACTCTCATGGCAGTGGGCTGCTGGACGGTTGGGTAGGGCTGGGCTTTGATCTTCAGAGCAAACAGTTTTTCCCAGATCATCTGATATTATTACAATTGATATTATTATAACTGGAAAAGAAAGTGAGAAACAGTGAGGCCAGGGCTGAGGCTGCAAACCCCCCAAAGGCAGCTACTTTAACCAGGACCACACTTGTCCCGAACAGGGGATGGGGCAGGCAGGCATCCCCTAAATGCCACCACATGCCACTTCCCTTCCTCTCCCAGACCAGGCCCCTTCTCACTCTTACAGCTGCCTCCAGTTGTCCCCTCCTGCTGACTCCCCCAAGTCATGGGGTCCTGGATGTCCCACACGACCCCTCTCCCCCCATAGCCTGGTTCTCCCATGCCTGCCCTGTGGGAGATGCACCAGCAGGCAGGTCCCAGCTCTGCCCCTAGCTCAGAGGATGCACCAGTTTTCAGAGCAGCTCCATGTCTACCTTGGTGTCTCCAGGCATGTCTCCAGGCTGCTTTACCCAGGTATCACGGTTTGGCAGGCTTTTTATTTTCCTGATGTCCTGCAAACAGGAGAGTTGTAAGTGGCACAAGAAGGTTTTCCCTATGCATCATGTGCAGTGTTGCCTTGGTCTGACTTTAACCTAAACTTGAAGCATACATGCTCCATACCAGCCAGCTTTGAGATCCTGCATCAGGTAGACCCTCAAAACCAAAGTGCAGCTCCAGCCCACGGAGGTGGATGGCAGCAGGCAACAGGAAAAACTGATAAAGGAGCTACAAGCTTTACCCAAGAGTGACCCCTGGAGCAAACCCTTTCCTGGCAGACACAGAGCCAGCACAGCCTCCCGGTGCAGACACGTTTGGGCAGTGCTAATCTCTGCAGCTCAGCACTGGGGGTGCCCAGGCTTGCCTGCCTGGGCTGCAGGGCTGGGCTGGAGCTGCCCCTCCTGGTCCTGCACCCAGGCGGCTGCAGGAGACTCTGCTACAAGCAGTGGCAAAACACCTTATTGCTGTGAACAGTGATACCTCCCTAGGACTTGCCGAACCTCTCCTTTCCAAGCACAGTAAACTACTCTGAGGCCGAAGGGTCTCCTGTCCATCTCCCTCACATCTGTGTCCCTGGAGCAGCCGCGGTGGGCAAAGTGATGACCTCTGAGTCCCCTTAGCTGGGCACTTTGCCCCCACAGCTACAAGACACCCTACTTTTGGGGGCTGGGATACACACAAGGATAGAGATCACTCCAGACTCCACATGCAGCAGGACCTCTTAGTGCACACACAGGTCTCCAAGGCCCACAGAGCCCAGTGCCAAAGGACCGAGCATACGGCTCATGTCCCAGTGGCCTCCAGGTCAGAGCTAGTGCTCCAGACACTGGTAGAGATGGGATCATGCTGGGGTGATCTCTCTCATGGTCAGGTCCCCCTGTATGTCCCCTGGGACATGCACCCAGCTAGTGCCTGCTCCCTCCTCACCCCACCAAAGGCTGGGAGCAGCTCCCTGGCCCTTTGGGATCAGGATCAGGGCACAGCAACAAGTAGAGCCCCAACATCCCACCGTGGTAGCCCTGCAGCACCCAAAACTCCGACTGTGGCTCAAACCTCCACCTCTCAAACCCTTTAATGGGTTCAGCCAAGGGTTCATCAACCCTTCAAGCCCCACCACCCCAGATGCAGGGACATGTCCCACCAGGCTGTCTGATCTCAGGGGTCTAGCCCAAGGTGTCAGCACAAGCCGGTACCTTGCTCTTTTCCTCCTTGGCAGGCTCCTGAGCTCGGCTGATCCACAGATTAATGCGGGATGTCACTGATCCCGGGATCTTCAGGTTGTCCTGTGGCACAGAGAGGGACACCAGGGTTACAGCACCAGCTCTCCCACTGCACGAACGTAACTCAGGACAGTCCCCAGGGCACGGGGAGACTGAGCAAACCTGCAACAGGCACAGACCAGCCTACACCTTGGCTCCATCCCAGCTCCTCAAATACCAGCGCATCGGCACAAACCCACACACCACCAGAGCACAGTTTCGGTGGCAGCCAGTGCCCGAGCCCAGCCCTGCCCGGCACCACTCAACAAGCACTGAACTCCCACCAAACTGCATCCAGGCAGCAGCCTGCTGGGCAGTGCATTGGTATCCAAACAGGGGAGGATTTGTCCGAAAAGCTGGTGCCTGCCCTAGCACAGGACCCCGCTGGGAAGTCCTCGCTCGGGCCAGCTCATGCCCTTACCTTCCTGACAGCGAGTGGCTCAGCCTTGCTGGGGGCGCTTGCCTCAAAGAAGTTGCGCTTGCTGGCCACCCCCTCCGAGGACAGCAAGAGGTTCTTCTGAATAGTCAGGGATGATTTCATCACCTCTGAGCGCTGGGAGGAGACAGGGGCATCAGCAGGGGCTGTGCTGCACCCCAAGCGGTAAAAAGCAAAGTCCTGCTTCTGGCTCGCGTCCCGAGCCTGTTGGGGTCTGCTCCCTCCCTGCCCATCACCAGCTCACGGCTTGCCCCGCTGCTCCCCCCAGCAGGACCATGCAGCATCCCCATGACCCTCTCCAAGGGTTATCCCCTCCCTGCTCCTAAAACCCTGAGGCTGATCCCCTTTTCTGCCTGGGACCATCTTCTTCAACCCCATTAGCACTGGTTTTTCAGTGCAGCTCAGTCCCTCTCTCCCTTCCCTGTTCAGCTCCCGGCCACCCCTCTCCCTCTTCCCATACGTGCCTCCCATGCCAGCCCAGCTATGCCAAGGGTTTTCGGTACCTGCACGGCCGAGGTGTACTTTTCCAGCTTCTCCCCAATGGTGGTGCTGCTACCTGGGATCCTCAGACTCGCACTGGTGAAGAAGAGGGGAGACAGTTGAACACAGCCCCCTCAGGATCTCCTGGGACTCAGCCCATGGTCCTGGACGACTCCACTTGGCAGGAGAAGGCCCCATCCGACACAGGCACTTCTGCATCTGTTTGCCAAGTGAACCAAGACAGCTCATTCCCTGCTGGTGACTGAGGTCTCTGGGTCTCACCATCTTACTAGGGCCACACTGTACATTTAAAAACAGCTCTGAGCTCCTCAGTTTACCCTGTCTTCACCACTGCCAGGTCTGAACTGCATCTTCACCAATATCAGTATGAGTTTGGCTATAGTATGCACAGGTGCAAGCCCAGGTGCCCGTAAAGCCCCACTCCCCTGCCCTGCACTCAGAGGTGGGAGAGGGCATCCTATCGACTCCCTGCATTCAGACCTGAGCCCTCAGTTCCTCCAAGGGTTTTAAGCCACCTATCCAAACCTTGCCATGGAGATGTGGAGGGTCACTTGATCTGGCCACCAAAGCCCGATCAGGTTGCTCACGGACCTGTATAGTGGGTTTTGATATCTCCAAGGATGGGACCCTGTTGTGGTGCTGCACTGCTCAACACTTAACCACTCCTGTGCAGACACAAGCACCTATGAGAAACTACATCAACCAAGAGGCAGCAGGGCTAGCTAGGGGGATACAGATGCAAGCTGTACATTGGACATCGTCCAGTCCCCTGTTAAGCATTGCTGCCCGGTCAGCCAGGTACCCCAGGGACCAATGTTCAGCAGATCTGTTCCAGGGCGCTCACTAGCTGGTACCAGGTCCCATCACCTCCTCCTCCTCCCTTGGAAAACAAAGGATGACAATTCCTGCCCAGCAAGACCAAAGTAACACGAAGAGAGGTGCTGACCTCCTTGTGAGAGGGCTTTGGCTTTCTTCTTTCTCTTTTCTTGAGATCATCTGGAAGACACAAGGAGAGGAGGTACCAGAGCCATCTTTGGTTATCAAAGATAAACATGGGAGAAACTGTCCCAGACTTGTCTCCCCCATTTTCAGACAAGCTCCATTTTCACCCACACCACAGCTTATCTCATATCTCAAAGCTCTCCAGACTAAGGACACTTTGTAGTGCTAACAGTTTTATTCCAAACAAAGCACCATGAAAGTCAATTAAGCCTAGCCAGTCAGCCCTGAAACACAGCAGGGAGGATCTCAACAGCTCTTGGTTTTCCCAGCCTCTCCAAGCACTTTATTCCAGAGATCTTTTTTGGGGGGCTAGAATTGAAGATATTCTCAGGGATGTAACAAGGGACAAGGAGGATGGATTTTATTTTTATTCTGTGCTCTCAGAGAAGACTAGAAATGCCGGAGGGTGGATGGTCATTCCTGTGACTCTTTGGGAAACCTGAGGACAATGAGCTCCCTGTTTTCTCACTACTTCCCACAAGTTCCCATGCCAGCACAAAGCGTATGACCATCGGCACGTTCATCATCACAGGCCTTCAGTCAGACATGGAGAAGTAAAATGGAGGAAAGACTGAAGCAGAACCGCAATGCCCAGATCAAGGGTGGATTTTGAACACACTTTTGGGAACAGGCTCTGCCAACATAACCTGGAGACCAAAGCAACCCTTCCCTGTCACCATTCTCCGCTGCCTAAATGGGGGTCTTTCTCCCACTTGCTTTGGCTCTTACCCGAAAGGAGACGGTTCTTGGGCTGGTTCGTCTGATGGAGCTGCTGTAGGTGACACGAGTTGGAGAAGTAACTGACTTTTCTGCAGGTTTATCTTGGGTGGGAGACAGCAGTATTACCTCCTTTGAGGGATTCCTGGATGGTTGCTGAGAAAAAAGCAGACATCTGATGCATTCCTGCAGAGTCTGCAGAGAAGGTTGAGGCATAGGGAGCAGAGCAGCCAGGGGGGGAACCGGTTTGAAGGCAGGAGTTTGAGATCAAAATCCTCCAAACCTTGGCTGTCTCACTTGGATATGCAAAGCCCCAAACACCTCTTCAGTGAAACCGTGATGGCAATCAGTAGGGGCTTGCTGGAGAAGGTGATCAGAACAGTACATGCAAGGGAGGGAAAGGAGGTGGTGGGACCCTGTCCACCACCTCGTGGTTTGCAGCTCTCAGAAAAACCTTCCCCAAAAGCCCACGGGTCCCATTTCCCTCCTGGTACTTTTGGGGTCTCCCTCTCTCTATTGTCCTCCCAGCACCCAGGATGGTGCCTTGTCCATTCCTGCTCACCTGCGGGTCCAGAGATGAGGTCACCACAGAGGCTGTCTTCTCCTCCATGCTGCAGCTTCCCTGCCTGGTCAGGATCTTCACCTCGCGGAGCCGGCAGCCCCCCAGCTCCAGCGGTGCTCGCTGCTGTGTCCCCCCTACCTCCTTCCTCTGCCCCGCCTGAGGCATCACCACACCTTGTCCCTCTTTGTCCTGGAGACGTCCCCTCAACACCACCTTCCTCTCCAAGGCTGGCTCTGGGTGCTGGTCTCCTGGTGGGTCGCCTCTGTCCTTGGCCGCATCCTGACCCCGCTCTCCAGCCTGGATGCTCTCCTGCCCTGTGCGCGGCTGCATCCCTGCCTCTGCGCACGGCTGCATCCCTGCCTCCACGCAGCTCACTCCCACCCCTGGCTCCGGCTGCTCCTTCTCCTGCCTCAGCTTTTCAGAGATGGCCATCGGGGACCTTGTCCGCCTCCCTTCTTGTGTCTTCAGCACCTCCAAGAGCTTACGCTCTTCCTCATCCTCCGGAGACACTGGCTTCGCCAGAGATTGAGGTCTAGAGACAGAGACAAAACCGGGGGCAAACCTCAGCACCCTGGGGCCAGAGGGCTGGCTTTTATGCTGCAGGTGAGGTTAACCCAGGTGAAAGGCTCTAGGTGGCATAAAAATCCCACTAACATCTCTGGAGTCATCCCTGCAGACCAGGACTTGCAGCCATGCTCATCCCCGTCACCCCAGCTAGGCTCTCTGAGGACAAGTTTGGATTAAAAGTCTTTTTTTCCTTTTTGTGGCAGAGCTTAGGCATTTCTGCAGCCTCAGCCCAGGACATCAGCGTCCACCAAGTCCTGTGCCAAGGAGCTGTGGGCTCAGAGCAGTGTGCTGGGTCTGCTGCTGGATGAGACACGCGTCTGTGGCTCTTTGGTGGATTAGGAAAAAATACCACTATCTTTAACTTTAAAGTGTTGGTTGTAAAACAATCTGCTATGGCAGGGTTCAACCATAGTCCCAACACCTTCTGCAAAACAGTCATTTTCCCCTCCTTCCCACAGGCAAACATAGGCACCAGTTTGGGAAGAGGCAGATAGGACATTTGTCCAGGGCCACACAGACTGTATCTACAGTCTCCAGTGCTTGGGAAGGGTATGGGATAATATTTGCCCTCCTCCTGAATTATAATCACCACATAGCCAGCCTGTGCTAGCACCAGGGAAGGGGGACATGTCCTATCTACCTTGTTCATGTTAGCCATGTCCAACCCCTATTCAACCCATATGCAACCCAGGTATGCCAACTCCATCACGTCTGCAGAGAGAAACACCTATAGAGCATGAGTCTCACTGTGCACATAAGCCATCTAAATATCGGACATTTCCAGGATCAGTTTAGAGGGTGCGTCAGGTTGTGTAAGGGCAGTCTGATTTCAGGGCACCTCCAAATCCCAGCTCCCTGCAGCAAGGGACTTTGGGAGCACCACTGGAAAGCCCTTGGGTCACCTCCCCACTTCAGCACAGGTCATATAACATCACTGCAAGGTTCATAGGAGCAGGAGGACAGCCAGCCAGGTGCTGCCTGCTCAGCCCACCTTCCCTGCAGAGATGGGTGCCTGTCCGCTCTAACCTGCTCAAGATGCCACTAAGGCATGGCCAGCACCCACCTGAGCTCAACCTTGGCACCAACCCTCACCCTGGCACACCAGCTCCCTGTGCCATGGGACATGTTGAGGCCCATGACTGAACCTACCAGAGATATACCCCTCTTCTTCTACTCCTCCTGTGAAGCCCATCCTTCTGCCCAACGGCCCGCTGGACCCCTGCTCTTCCCGCAGCTCAGCCCACACTCATCCAGAAGAGACTCCCACCAACTGCAGCAGCTTTGGCTCAGGGTTGAGAAAAAAAAAAGGCAGCAAGCTGCGAGCGATCAGCATCATGAGTAAGACATGCTAGCAGGACCTCACGCACCTGCTGGAAGCTGGACTGGTGTCTTTCACAGGGCTAGGAGGTTCTTCATCCATCGATGTGGAGGACAGCAGGCTCCGGTGCCTTCGCCGGCGCTCTCTTTGCTGCTCTTCTTCATCCTCAAGGGTCCTTTGCCTGGCCAGGCTGTTTGGGATGAAACATAACATCATGGTGAGGCTGTGCCCTGCACGGGGAGCTTGCAGCCCTGATGCCAGACAGGAGAGGAGACCAAAACGCCCTCAGGCAAGGGACGAGGAGCTGACAAAAGTTGCCTTCCCCAGCTGCTGCATGGGGCTGGAGGAGAGGGACGCCAACACGAGCCAGGTGTTGCAAAGCGCTTTCACTCCACCCAGCTGATGCAGGCATTTCCCAACATAACCACTTGACTTTACAGCTCCTAATTTCTTCTGTTGGAGGGAGCACTCATTTAAAAGGAATCCCTACATTAAGCAAACCTTTCCGGGCAAGGATATTTAACCTGTAACTCAGCAAGACCAGGACCCAAGAGTCACCATATAGATCTCAACCACATAAACTGGAAGAGTAACCACTAGTGGCAGAAGATTTTAGCCCCAGCGCGAGTTGTGGCAATGGAATTTTAATTTTTATTGAGCAAAAAGCCTCAAATGCAGAAGCGTCAGCAGCTGAAGGTACTGCTGACAAGCTCTGCCTGGAAATAGGGACGGCAGGAGCTCCTCTTATTCCCTGTGTGTGGCTCGTCCTGGGAATTGTTTGTAATCACAGACTGTACCAAAAAGACAAGGTTTGTAATCATCTCTAAAGAGTCATCTTCAAAGATTTTATATTGCACAAGTCAAGTAAATATTTTTTTGGATAAAATGCCAACCTGAATAAAAAGTCATTTGGACAACACCAGCTTTCCCTTCTTTGTGCAAAACCTGCCCACCCTCTCTGCCGGTGCATCAACTGTGTTGGAAAATATTTTTACTGGCTGCGTTGAGCTTGTCACAACAGTGTTCATCTGCCTACAGCACCAGTCCTCAATCAGCTGCAGACACACGCAGGGGTCCCAGCAGAACTCCCTGCACCCCTGACAGCCCAATGGGGCAGAGCCCTCCCTGCACAGGATCCATCCCATCGCAGTGTCCCAGCTCTGGAGCTGGCACTCCAGTTTCATCCAGACTCAGAGTTTACTTTGAACTTGACTTTTAAGAATGTGAAAGTCAGAGCAGGTCTCGGCCTGCGGTATTGCTAACGTCGTTGCGGACACGGTGACTTGCAGCGTGGTTTACAAGTTACTGTGTAATGAAAGCTGGGTGATAAATTAAACCACATTACCCCCCGCAAATATTCGTTGCTTCTGTTCTTCCTGGTTGAGGGAGGCGGGGGAGCACGAAAGGGTCAGCAGAGCAGAACGGAGAGCAAAGGGGGGACAGGTCCTGGCTGGGAGCTCAGCACCTGTTTGGGGACAAGGCAATGTGTGCTGCCCTTTCCTCCTGCTGCCTCCATCCCCGTCGCCCCCTGCTCCCCCCAGCAGCCTTCACACCCCGACAGCAATCAGACCCACTGCCGGGGGGCTCCAGGGTGGTCCCCAATGCCATGCTTGGCATCAGGAGAGACGGGGACGGAGAAGGCTGGGACCTGCCCCAGGGAGCTGTGAGCATCCCCAGCCGGCTCTCACCCCGCTGGGGGACACCTCCCCGTTCAGCTCCTTGCAGCTGTACTCGCCTCCGTGGGCCTGACCCTGTAAATATTTGTACACAGCTCAGCTGCACCGGGAAGGCACCACAGGTTTATTTGCATAGCACGGTGTGATCTCCTGGCGAGATGTGCTGCAGCAATCACAGCACAGACACATAACCACCCGGCAAGGTTAGCACATGCGTGGGGACGTATGCACGCAAGTGCCTCTGTTAAGCGCTCTTGTCCCTCAAGCAGTGACAGCGTGGAGTGCTAACGCCAGTTTAAAGCCACGTGAGAGCCAGCTACTTCTTTGTTTTTGCATGCACAGCCTCCTTCAAAATGAAAATGAGATTCTCCTGCCTTGAATTTGCTTGGCTCCTGCAGAGGCAGCGTGTAACCTGGCATTATTAACATGCAGTTTCT
Organism: Fregata magnificens; assembly: GCA_013389945.1. NCBI lineage: Eukaryota > Metazoa > Chordata > Aves > Suliformes > Fregatidae > Fregata > Fregata magnificens. The sequence continues at coordinate 132,569 of WAAD01035865.1, read as the reverse complement.
CGTTATTTGTAATTAAGTAATCCACCCGTTAGGCTATAGATTTGCTTTGCCAATCTTCCCCTCCTCTTTTCAAAGAGGGATTTATTTTTCACTGTCTTACCTTTTTTAACCTCAAAGAGATGAATAAAAAAAGATTGGCGAGTCTCCCCCTGCCTTGTCCTCTCCTGCCCTGTTAATCATTAGTGCTGAGATATCTGACATTTATGCTGTTTCAGTGAATGCTGTCTCATCTAATGAAAGAGGAGAAACTGCCTTCCTGCGTTGTGAAACAACCAGGGTGCAGGACCCCGCTGGGCTTGCGTTCGGGCATGTCCATGGTGCAGAGGAGGTGGATCTGGATGGGGCTGGGATGCCCTCTGGATCTGTCCCAGCCATGATGGAGGCAGGCTGTGGAATCTCCTTGTCTGGAAATATTCAAAACCCGCCTGGACGCGGTCCTGTGCACCCTGCTCTAGGTGAACCTGCTCAAGCAGGAGGGTTGGACAAGATGATCTTCAGAGGTCCCTTCCAACCCCAACCATTCTGTGATTCTGTAATGGCGTGAGCTGGCAGCCTCTGAGCAACAGGGTCTCATTTCATTGCCATTTCTGGGCTGGCCATAGTGGGTGTCTTACCCAAAGTACTGGGGATTGCAATTAAGTCTCAGAGCCATCACATCCACTCAGACTAGGATTTCTGCTCCATTTTGTGGGAGGGCGCGGATGCGTTTGAGTCACCGTCACCCTGTCTGCATAGCTGAGGTTGGCGGTGCTTGCCCTGGGGTCTGAGGGAGGTCAGGAGTGATCCCCACATCACCCAGGTTTCATGTGACCCCCTGACTCACCCCATGATGCCCAGGAGCCTCACCTGCCCTGGCTCCCATTGGAGACAAAATCCCTTCTTAGGAAAGACCGAGCAGAGCGGCCAGCACTGTGGGGCTGTGGGGATCATTCAGCGACTGCCGATGAATCAGGGCTTGCTCAGTGCTGGATGGGCAGAGGCTGCAACATCTGCATGGCGGAGCCGGGACACGCACCCAGGGGCTGTACAGGTACAGGGCGAGTGAAAAAAACCCACAGCCGGCTCTGGAGCAAGTCTGGAGGCACAGCTCAGCCAGCCAGACCGTACCCGAAAGAAAGGCAAACCAGACCAAAAATATATCCAACACAGGGCAAGGATGCATTTCCACAGTGATTTTCCTATGCAGTGCTCAGCTTCCCCAGGCAGCAGAAACAAATCTGCCTCTGATCGTGCCCACACACGAGAAACTCCAGCAGTGCCAAGCACCCACTGGGGCTGGCACCACTGCTGCAAGCAACACCCCCCACGGCAGCTGTCCCCTCTTCCCATCCTCCCCAACACCCCTGGGCAGAGGCTTGCCGTGCCAGCAGCCCACCCTCACCCCCTCCCTCCCACCGGTGGAGAGGGTTAAGCATTAAACCACAGCACCTACCTGGAGAGATCAGACCAGTTCCTTCTGCTCAAAGACATTCCTGCTTTCCGTGAGTTTCAGAGAGCCACCAAAACTTGTGCAGGCATCAAGGCCAAGGTGCTGTCGGACCCGCAGGGATCTGCACTGCCTGGAGACTCTACTCCCCGAGGAGGGAGGAACTCCCTGCAAGGTTATTTCCCTGTGCACCTTTACCCTGCCTGCAACCCGTTTACCACCACGCTGCATCACATGGTTTCTTATCTACCTTGACAGAGGCAAGGCTGTAATTTGTCTACTAGCGGCGCCGTGCAAAAGACGCCCTGCCCAGGAGTGCCACACAAAAGCAAATCACTCCTTGCTGCCTGCTGTGCCAGGGTTCAAGCAGAGACCCGCGCTCGGGGCTCGATCCATCCAGGTCTCCCAGGGTTTTGGAGACAACTCCCTGCAGAGAACCTGTTTTACCAGCCACTCTCCACCAGTCAACAACTCCTCCAACATCTGTGGAGGAGGTGAATTACCTTGGGCTGAGTGGGAGGAGGCTGGCTCCCAGGGATCCAAAACAGTCATTAAAACACCTCCGTCTGGGTGCAGTCCAGCCCTTTCCAAAGAGCATGGGAGGGTGCCCTGCTCCTTTCAGCCTTTTCTGGATGTCTTGGATTGAGCCGTCGTGGCCTCCCCATCGTTATGAGCTTTGCTGCAGTAGAGAGCACTCACGAAGTCTCAGAGGAAGTGGCTGAAGCATGCGGGTGTCCAGTTTTTGGGTGCTGGAGCCCTGTACCAGAGGGGAGCTGTGTACCCAGGCTCATCCCATGCCTGGACCCAGTCCATCAAACCTATATCGTCCCCCCCAAGCTGGTCCCGAGACGCCATCCCCCCACGCTCACACAGGGCAACACTCTCCTTCAAAAAGGGCAGGTGTGAAGGCAACGGGGGGACTGTCTTATCAGGGTGACAGGGGCACCCAGACACAGCAGAGTTGGGTCCCAGCCTGTTTTTTACCTGGGGCCAGCCCCAGCACACAGCATGGCCAGGACCCCAGTGCTCCCACTGCTGGGGGCAGCCGGGCAGCTATCACGGCGGATGTCTGCAGAAAAAGTCATCCAGGACCCCTTGAGTACAAATTCGGTTTCTGATCCCAGTGAGATCCATCTCTCTGCCAGCCCAAGGGACTGGTTATAAGGCTGGGCTTGCCACGTATGCCTCCAGCCCACAGGGGTGTGCCCAGGACCTGAGCAACCAAAAGAACTATTTTAATCAGAGCTTCCTGATTGAAATCCCATTTCTAAAAGATAGCCCTGTCAAATGAGCCATCTGCTCCGAGCAGGGCTCATTCTCCTTTTTTCTTTCTTCTTGTAGTAACTGGTTGTTTTTCAAGTGTTTTCCTACATATAGAAAATTCAGTGAGTCCTGGCATAAGGAAAAAAAATCACTTAAGTAACCTTGCAAACATCCTGCTAATTGCTGACAAACTATTTATAGCAGTTCAGCATCAGCAAGCTACTATAAAGCAATAAACCTTTCTGATTAATGCACAGTGAGCACTTTACTTGCAAAACTCATTGCCAAAGGATATCACTGAAGCATAGGACTTAACAGGATTTTAAAAAGGATTAGACTGAACGTAGTGAAAGAACACCCCCAGCTAGGATCTACACGGCAAAGGAATACAAAACCTCACAGTTTGTGATTCCTCTTATTATTAAGATGAAGAAATTCTAGATAGGCATTTAGTGGCTGGGGATTAGGCAGAGGACGAGCTTCGATGACACTTGCCCCTCACACTCTCCCGGTCTTTATTTTCAGCTCAGAGATCTTTCGAGCTGAATGTGGTTTCCTCTTTATTTAAGATCCCTCAGTGGGTTTCTCCTCCATGGATCTGCCCAGTTTCCCTCAAACCCAGGAAAATCGTTAGTATAAAAAACATCCTTCAGCAAGGAGTTCCCCAGGTCTATTCTCCACTGCTGGAAAAGCTCCCTCCTCTCCCTTAATTTGGATGACGTTCTGCTGAGCTGTTTGGCAGCAGAAAGCATTGATCTGTCATGGTTTGAGATTTTTGCTGCCACGGAGCATTTAGCTCGTTTTCCCTGACGTTCCTCATACTTTTTCATGTTCACCATAATCCCAAGCTATCACTCCCAAGTAGGCAACGGCCAGCCCAGAGCCCACCATCTTATATATGAAGCAATGTTGGATTTTTCCTTCTGTGCGTCACTTCATATTCCTCCAAACACCCTTTGCCATTTTATCCCCAAACCCCAAGTCCTGCAAGATCCTTCTGAATATCTGCATCATCAGTCTTCATCTCTGCTATGCCAAATACGCAAGAGTTATCAGCAGAGTTTGTTATCTCACCATCATTTCCTATCTGCTAATTGATTATTTACCTCTGCTTGGACTTTCACTCTTAGCTGTGGCTGACCTAAAGGTCTTTGCTTCTCAGAATCCAGGAAAACTCTTATCTACCAGGCCGCCTTTATCCACAAGCTCATTGATGCCTTCAGCAAACACCAGTCACTTTGTGAGCCTGGACTTCCCTTTACAAAAGCTACTCTGGCCACCTTGAGCTCATCACTGAAGCCCAGACCAAACTGCAGGTCCACAAAGCTGAAGGTGATGAAATTAGGCAGGGGCGTGAGTGTGCGCGGAAGGGATGCTCAGGGGAACCAGTCTGACATTTATCCAGATCCGCTCTACGCACCAGGCTGTCACATCTGCTGTTCCAGATCTACAACCAGGAGAGGAAAGCTATGTGCTCTTGGCCGAGGGAGCTGTGCCAAGGGACTCTTCTGCGTGCAGGCAAGGCTTTTGCGTAAAACCACACTTCTCTCCGGGTACCCGCTTTGCTCAGGGGTGTCTTTCCAGCCGCTTCGCAGGAGGGCTCTGCCGGCAGACCTGCATCTGCCTGAGGAGGTCAGGGAGGCCAGATCTTCATCTGATGCAGATCAGCAGAAGACACCCATTTATACCCGCTAAGGAGCTAGACCAGTATCAGCAAGGTTTTTTTTTCCCTTGGGAACAGTGTCCTGTGTCTCATCCTGATGCAGAGCCTGTTTCTTTGGCTACAGGGCAGTGGAGAGCTTCCAGCTTCCACAACTGTGCTGTAATTAGGGCATTCCTCAACCTCGCCCTAGGGCCCAGCAGTGAAACCTCCACCTCCACCCTTTTTGCCCGTGCTGGTCCCCCAGCATCGGCGATGGCTCGACTCCTCCCTTGGCTCCACAGGCTCATCCCTGCCGCACTGCCAGTGGTGGAGGAGAGTCAGCAGCAGCATCTGGCCAGGCTTCCCCACTGGGCTGGGGCATGGGGCTCGATGGCCAGGAAAAGGGGTTTTTCACCCTTGTTCAGCTGCCATCCCATCGCTGCAGCGGTGCAACAGCTTACAAAGGTCCCACCAGCAAATGCTTTAAAAAACTCCACCCCCCGCCTCGCACACGGAGGTCTCCCTGCATCCCTGCGCTGGTGCTCTGCAGGGTGCTGGGATAGAATCATAGAATCATAGAATCATAGAACCATTAAGGTTGGAGAAGACCTCTAAGATCATCAAGTCCAACCATCAACTAACACCACCATGACTCCTAAACTAGGCCCTGGAGTGCCACGTCTACACCTTTTTTGAACGCCTCCAGGGTTGACGACTCCACCACCTCTCTGGGCAGCCTGTTCCAATGCCTAACCACTCTTTCGGTAAAGAAATTCTTCCTGATGTCCAATCTAAACCTCCCCTGACGCAACTTGAGGCCATTTCCTCTCGTCCTATCACTAGTTTCTTGGGAGAAGAGTCCAAGACCCCTGGATGGTCCAGGGCTGTCCTTCCCCAGCTACAATTCCTTCAGGTTTTGGAAAGATGCGTGCGATGCACTAGAAACTGATAGTACGGAGATACAGCTGCTGTGCGAAGAAAGCCAGAAAGTGTCTGAGATTGATGTGTGTTTGCTCAGAAACTGAACAAAACCTGACCACAGACTTTTCTGTTTTCTGTAGGAAAGGAATAACCATTGTCCAAACTCCCTTGCACCTAGCTAGGAGAGGGCTTTTTTTAATTCAGAATTTAACTTTTTTAAAAAAAAGAAATAGTTTAGACAAATCCTCATTCAGAAATGCCACCGTGGTGCCCCACGGGTGCTATAATGTCCTTCGGGTTCCCGTTCTCCTCTGCAGATTGGCCTCCTCAGTAGATGTCATCTCCCGTGATGGCCCAGCTCTAACGGTGAAGAAACATGGACATCCCCCAAAAGTGGTGTCAATGCAAACTTTTCAGGTCATGGATAGAATAAGTGTGACTCATTGCCAGCGGCTGTATGGCAGACTGCATCCCTCATAGCACGTGAAATTAGTTGCAATTAATGAGAAATCCCCTCTGATGTGAGCAGTGAGTGAGAGGGCTCAGGCCACAGCAAGGGAAGACAGACAAGATGGATGTACCCCACTCACACCAAGTGCTGTACCCCAACCCAGTCCTGTTCCTCCCCGGGGCTGCGGGACACGAGCCTGGAGGGCTGCAGGAGAGGAAAATAGGGGGTGAATAAGTCCATTTATGCTGCAGGGGACACACAGGACCCGCAGTGACAACTCCCGGGGTGATGGGTGGTTATGCTATAACCCTGCCGATGTGGCGCAGTTGTCACTGGGTCGCCTCCTGCGCAGCTGCAGCCGCAGGGTTTGATCCTGCACCTACAGCACTGCGGAGGCCATGGGGGGCTGCGGCGGGGGGGTTAACCTTTACCACCAGGGACTGCAGCCTGGCGTTAACCCCCACGCGGGGCAGGGTGCTGCAGGGGTCTTCAGAGGCTGTGGGATAAACTTTACCCCTGCCCACCCCAGGGTTGCTCATTGCCGCTAATCCTCCTCCCTTTCCTCCTTTTGCAGGTCCAGCCACCAGCTGAGCTGCAAATACACTCAGGGAAATATTTGGGCACAGTTCAGATGTCTCTAGGCATGACTGATTAGCAAGGAGGTCGCAGAGCATCCTCGGAAAGGAAGGGACCATTTTACAACCAACTAGGAAGGATATTTTTGAAAGGCCACGTCAGGCCAAACCTTTGCATCTCCCTCATTGCAGTTTTGCCAGCAAAACCTTTCCAGTAGAAAATCATTGGGTTGATTAATGTCTTTTTCTACTGTCCAATTTAATTTGCAACTTCTGCAATTTCAAGCTTCCAGTGCTTTGCTTTGCTTTGCTTTGCTTTGCTTTGCTTTGGGGACCCTTGGCTGCAATGGAGCAACCTGGAGGACGGTAGGGACAGGGTTCTGCTCAGTTCAAGGAGACAGGACTGACTCATGCAGTTCTTCTGGAATTAAACACAATTTCATTAGTGACTGCTCCAGCATCAGCTTCTCTCCCTCAGAAGAGCCTTGCAAGTCCCCCATTTGGGCTGAATTTTCAGTAAAAAGGGATTACCGTAGGGTTCCTTTCTAATTCAGAGAGAAGAAATTGAGATTATTGTCACCTAGGAGGGAGGCAACAGGGCGACTGCAGAGCTGTCCGGGTGCAAGGGAAGCCAGGCACATCCTGCGATGAAAGGCTCAACCTGCCCCTTTTACCACGGGGAGAGCTGGGCTCCCAGCTGGCCCAGAGCCACAGAAGCAGCTCCAGAGCAGAGGTGGAGGAGAAGACTTGGCTCCCAGTGCCCTGATCCAACCAGGAGAGCCTCACGCTCAGAGCATTTTCCCTTCAAGATTCAACCTCTGTAAAGAGATGGGGTTTTTCCATGTTCCTAATAAAACTGAAATCCATAAAACTTTGTTTTTCTGTGACTGATCAATGTGGTTTTCCACCAGAGAAGGATGAAAGCGGGACATGGTGGCTGGGGAGCATCATACTTTGAAAAAGTAGGGGAACTTGCAGGGCGAAGAGTTTTGGGGTTGGGTTTTTCTCTCTCCCTCTCAATCTAAAACACAAGGCAGCCACGCAAAGTCATCTATAGCCTATGACGAGTGCATGTGGGCTCTCAGACCTTGCTGACTACAGCCCGGCTGGCTCTTACTGTGGCTGCAGAGGCGTGCTGGCGAGCCCTGAGGTTTTGCCTGCAGCAGTTTATGGTGTCTTAGTGCACAGGATCTGACAATGACCGGGGCATGGGCACAGGCTGGCTGCCGAGCACCAACCGGAGCCTGGTCCCACAGCATCCATCACCCATATTGCCTTTCATCTCACTCCCATCCCTCCCCGCCCCACAAACACCACCCCTTTTTTTTTTTTTTAATTACAAAATTAGCATAATTGCACTAAGCTCAGAGCAACTGTTCTCGACCCGGACTTGGCTTGCCATTTTCTGCTTCTGTTCCAGGTCTGAAGAAGGCTTTGTTTCCGTGAAACCTCTCTTGCATTTTCCAGCTATACCAGTTGGTCAGGTAACAGTTATTACCTCTCCATACACACCTTTCTTCCTCTGCCAGGATCGCTGCTGAGTGTGTGAGTTCCCTCTGGGGATAGCGTGCACAGTGAGATCCCAGGACGCTGCCTCGGCACGGCTCCCGCTCGGGCAGCAAGCTCAGAGGGGCGAGATTGTAGCCAAAACCTTTTGCCTCCAGTGGTGGGGCAGGTCGGGCCGTGGCAGCATCCTGGGATCTCGCCACGCATGATCTCCGATCACCTCCAAGAGCAGAGCCGCTTCCCAGGGCTGCATCTGCCGGGAGCCTATCCCAAGGTGCGCAGGGTGAGGACAAGCAGTCGGCGAGTCCTGGTGCCGTGCTAGGCTGTGGCTGCTCTGCCAAATTAAGCTTGGAAAGGAAAAAATGGGTGGAAAAGGTTCTGTGTGCTGTGCAACTGCTCCTGTCATGCAGGGGGTGGTCCTGGCCCCAGTTAGCCGGATGCTGATGGGGATGGAGGGTCAGGTGGAAAGACAAAGACTGAGCATCTGTGCTTGCTAAGGGACCGAATGTCTATTTTCCAGCTGACAGCCACCTCTGATCTAACCCTAATTTTGGGAACAATTTTCATATTGAGTCTGTGAAGGAGCTGCTGGGTGTTGTGGCAGCCCAAGTGCTAATGACCATGCTAGAAATAAGTGTTCCCATCAGTCACCATCTGCCCCAACCCTCTTTGCCCAGGGACAAAAGTGAGTGGTTCAGCTCAGTATGCCTGAATTGGCCAAAGGAGGGGATGTGATGCCCAGAGCAATCCAGCTGTCCTGCCGGTTTGGATCCCAAACCCAAACCCACCTCCCTACAATGGCTCTCCCTCGCTTGCACTGCCGGCCACTGAGCTACCCGAGTCTGCTGCAGAAGGTCCTGCAAGAGCCAACTGCATGGGGTCACCTTTTTCTGTCCCTAAGAAATGCAGTGTTTTTCTGGGAAGATTGAGCTCTGTTGGAGACCACGCACTTTTTGATGCTGTTTCCTTCCAGCCCTGGTGCCTGTCTGGGGACCTGCACTTTGCTGCAAGTTTAGAGCACTTTTTATACTTTACAAGCTCACTACACAGGGACAGGGGTGTGCTGCAAAACACGGTGTGGCACAGGTCTGAAACCATGGATGCTGCGATTCCTCTGGATACCTCGGGGACATGGACAAGGCACTGCTATAACCACCAAGAGCACCCCGCGGGGGCTGAGCCTCAGCATCTCCTGCAGTGCAACCAGGCAGAAGACCCAATTTGGTGCGAATTCTCACCAATTCTCCCCCTCCAGCCTTGCTCTGGGGATGAGCTGGCACATTCTCAGCTGCTTGCACTCAACCAGCTGCAGTTTGGGGGACTGTGAGACAGAAAATGATAGGACTAGCAGGGAAGCGCGAGCTGTTTGGCCTGAAAGATGGATTCATCTCACGCTCTCCTGAAACATTGCTTGAATTAAGCCTTGAAATGGGGCTGCCCCAATTCCCACAGCTCTGGTGCCTGTGATGGGAGAGTTGGTGCCTGAGTGAGCAAGTTCTGAAGGCATTTCCAAAACCAGAGGAGAAGGAGGGGTGGGGGGAGCTTCAGACAGCCATCTCTGCACTGAGACCCAAGCCATGCTGCTTGGGAGGCTGGTGCGTCGTTGGAGCCCGGCGAGGGCTGCAGTGCATAGGAGGGGAGAGGGGTGGCCCATGCGTGGGGCTGGGGGGTCTCAGCAGAGTTGGTGGGGCACCGGGGACACCAGGGAGCAGCCTGGGGGGCTGGAAGAGGTGAGCCCAAAGCAAGTCTGAGCCCAGGGCGTGCTGCTGGCCTGAGCGCCGACACGGGGACATTGCAGGGTGGCAGGAAAGGACCAGGGTATCATCTTCCCCACTGGGCTGTGGACCAGCACCTGCCCCTGGCCAATGCTCCCACAGTGACGAGCCCACGCGGCGCTCTGCCCAGGAGACTGTCCTTTAATACACGTGCAGCCGCGCGGGTACACCTCAGACTGCACCCGCTGGAGGATGGGGGAGTGGGAGGACCAGCAGCCGCCTCTGGGGCCTCTCTGCAGTGGTGGGAGGGGAGGGGTGGGCAGTGGCACCTTGGAGACAGCATGGTCTGTGCAGGTGATATTGGGGAGCCGCTGTGCCGGGGCCGTGCGGGAGCAGGGCTGATGGCAGAGCTGAAAGAAAGAAGCTCAGATCTCCTTCCCACACAGTTGTCCACGTGTTTCAACTCGGTAGTGAATTCAGGGTAAAGGCATAAAGAGCACGGAGTGGCAGCAAGGGAAAGGGAGGCAGGCAGCAGGGGTGGGGAGGCTCTTCTTCCCGATGCTCCTGTGGGAAAGAAACAGAGCAGAGCGGTGGGGCAGAAGAGGATTTTTGCTGAAAGCAGCCCTGCTTCCAGCAGCCTGAAGCTGGTGCCAGCAACACCCGCACTGTGCAGGATGAGTGCAGCATGGGTGGCTGACTCCAGAGAGCCAGGGAGGACAAGTTGGGAGAGGGGGATAGCTGCTGGCAGGGGATCCATGACGGGGATGTGCGGGACGGGCACCCATCCCGAGTGTGGAGTGGGAGATGGGGCAGGTGATGCCTTTTTCTGTAATGAGTGGGGGTGTTTCTGCGTTCACCTGGCCACAAGCACAGATCAGGGATGCTGCAGGGAGCACGGGGCATTGCAGGGGAAGGCAGACTGGTCCCCTACCTCTCACTGGCCCGTGGGGGACTTGGCAGCGTCGAACATCTTCTTTCTCCCCTCCATCCCCGACATGGCCTCCACATTCTTGCGCCAATCGCCCACTTCCACGGGGCGCTCCTGCCAGGAGGGACAGGGATGGAGGTTGCAACAGCTGTGTGATGGGGCAGCCAGAAGCCCCACGCTGTCCCACCCCATTGCACAGAGTCCTTGGCCCTGGCACACAGGCAGCACGGGGAAGGCAGCTGCCCTGTTGCAAACGCCCTCTCCCTTGGAGCCAGCTACGCCATGTGCCCCTGCACGTGGAGCTGGCCAGGAAGATGGCAAACAGCAGTCTGATCTCCACAGGGAGGTCTGGATTCATGTGAATACCGCCCCCCCCGCCAAAGCCTAAGTTGCATTAACGCACCAGAAGGCACAAAAATCCCAGAAAATCTCTTTAGGAGGAAGAAGCCACCACATGGGACTTACTCCAGATTTACACCCGCACACCAGGGCAAACGCAAGCAAAAACACTTTCTGCAGAGACCTCCCAGCCCACATAAAACCCATCTCCACCTTCTCCGAGCTTTGGGAGGGGACTGGGATTGCTGGTGTGACAGCGAGAGCCTGGCAGCCGCTTCCAGAGCATAAAAGGGAGATGACGGCAGCTCTGGGAGCATGCCCAGGTGTCTGCCCTGCCAACCCACAAGCATTCATAGATTACAAGCCATGCCCCAAAAACATCTCACGACATCTAAAATAAACTCAGATCTATTCACCACCTGGCGTTGAGGACTGTAAACACAGTTTATATCCAAAGGACTGAAAAACGTGCCCTGCTAGCAACGGGGCAGAAAAATGGAAAAATAATTGAAATTTGAGATTCTTATCCAACCTGCTCAGCTGGGACCAAGGGGTAAAAACCTGTTGGGGAGAGGCATTAGGAAAGCAGCACAACTCTTGCAGTTGGGGTGCCTGCACACCTCAGGCAGGTTTGGGCATCACTCTCCGTCTCTGGTATTGAGAGAGACTTTCCCCTCTCGTGTCTCTGCAAAGCCGATGTGAACTGGGCTGTTTATCTCAGGCCAAGCATGCTTGCTGGGCTTGCTCCGTCTTATCTAATCTGGGTCTGGGAGTTTCCTGGGTGTTTTCTGGGCGTGATTGCACTGAATAGGAACCCTCCTCGTTCCCTAGAAGACCAAAGACCAAACTCTCTGCAAGTGCAGCTCAACAGAGGTTGAGGGGCTCCCAGCTGAAAGACCCCCACATGCTCTGGGAGGGAAAAGCATCATGGACATAGCCCTAAATCTCACTTGTTATCGTCCACCAGTTACCTGGCCCAGTCAAAGTGCTCCCACATGGTCCTACAACATCCTGCAGTGGGCAGTGCCTCACAAGGACTGCCCCGTGCTATTTCTGAGGCTTACAAGGGATAAGCACAACCCATGCAGACTTCACAGGAGACCTTGGAGAAGGGCAAGGGCATCCCTAGGAGGTGTCTCCGTCTCTGGCCTCTAGAAGAGTCACCCACCTTCTCTGTGTCCTCCTTCTTGACAGACTTCAGGTTGGCTCTGAGATCCATGGAAACCTTGTGCTTGGAGCCCAGCAGAGCCCTCAGCATGGCATCGGCGGAGACGCGGACTCGCCGCAGGGGGGGTCGCTTGAACTTTCCTCGGAGATCAAGCACTTTGATTTTCAGATCTTTAATCTGCAGGTTGAGGAAAGGAGGAGGAATGGGAGGTCATCTCATGGCTGCCTTGCACAAAAAGCTCCTGGGTGAAGCAGGAGTCTTTGCAAACACTGAGCCCCAGAGGGGTCTGCGCCTCTCCTGCAACCCTGAGGGACCTTCGCCAAGGGACTGTCCACCTTAGCATAGAGCTGTTGTCATTGCCTGCTCGAATGGCAGCCATACCATGAGAAGGAGCTCAGACCCACAAGGGGTGTCCAGAAAAGCGAGGATGTTGCCTGTGGACCGAGTGGGCAGCTTGAGCTCCCTGAGGCAGGGATGAACCTTGTGCTGAGTGATGCCTTGCAGAGCAAATACTAACCCTTAGATAAGCTTTGTGCATGTCCCACATCCAGGCTCAGCCCAGTCCATGACAGACCCCCATTGAGGCCCAAGCGACCATCAGGGAGGGAGTTAACATCGCAGCAAACATCCCATCCTGCCTCCTACCTCCCGAGTATTATGGTTGCATTTCGCTTCGATGTCATATCTCTCTTCATCCACAATTTCAACCTTCTCGTGCAGCTCCCTGCACAGGTCCTGGGGGCCAAGCACAACAGGAGAGCGGTGAGCAATGCCCCCCATGCTCCCAAGGAGCTCGCTCCACCCTCAGACCTGAGAAATACCTGGAGCTGGCTCAAGGAAAGCCCACTGGTGTGCAGTGGTGTGATCCGCTCAGACAGGTATCTTTCCTTCTCTGACTGCTTGTCCACAATCTCCTGATCCCACTCCTCCTTTGCTTTTGCCAGCATCAGACTCTATAAGCACAAGTAAATGGCAGAAGTGTGAACAAACAGGTTCCTCTGTTCCCCCTGAGCCTCCTCTGCAATGTCTGTAGGATGGGACAGTCCTGTCTGCCTTCCAAACCTTCTCCATGCTGTAGCTGTCCTCCCAAAATCACTGTGCTGCTGCAACACACATCAAAAAAATCCCTACACCTTTTGTGTGGTGACCCTGAAGGCAGGGGGAAGAGCAGGGCCAGAGATACCACGGGGCTGCGGTGGTGGTGGTCCCAATGGATGCTGACATCGGCACTTTCTTTGAATCGGTCTGCTCTGCTGTGGCAGTAAATGATTTTCCCAAGCCACAGCCCAGGAAGCTCCCAAGCTTGTGCTTGCAGACCTGCTGGTGCACAAACATGAGGTTTGTGGCTTTGGAGCAGAAGGCATCAGAGTCTCTCCCCACCTTAGTAAAGTGGAGGTGAGGGGAGGTTTGTTTGGTGTATGGACCACAAAGCCCACATGAGTGAGGATTTTTGAGAACACAAGAGGTGGGAACGGGACCTGCTCCCCAAGGCCCATACTTCTGCCATTCCTCATCACTGTCCCACCGACCACGTACTACAACCTCAGCTCCTTTTCCCCAGCAAGACAAACCCCAGGGAGTTTCCAACCCTCAGGACTCACCTTCAACAAGAGTTTGCGTGAGGCCGTGATCTTCGATTTTCTCTAGGGGACAGCGGAGAGAAAAAAAAAAAAAAACCTTTGAAAACAAACTCACAACAAATGCAGAGTAGCATCAAGATTGCTCCTGAAAGGAAAAGCACTTACCTCCCTGCTGGCAGGTGTGCATTCAGGAAGGAGCAATAAGGAACAAGATAAGAGAACAGGGCATCAGTGAATAAGAGTCAAAAAGAGGTGACAGTCAAGAAAAGCATCTCATGTAACTGCAGTTGGTTTCCTTATTTCTCTATCTAATAGTTGCCACCTGCAAGTGAGCCAGGTCTGAGATGACGGTGCTCTCTGGAAATGCAGTGGGCGCTCAGGGCCACTGCTCAGAAAGCCAAAATGCCACTCAAATGCAGCACACGAGCTGTCATGGTGCCCATCGTGCCAGCCCCAGCTCGGTCCCTGCAGTTCAAGCCACAACACCCTCATTCACACATTCCCTGCACAGCCGGGGGCTGGCACGCAGGATGCTTGGATCCTGTTCAGGTTTGCAGGGCTGGGGCATCTCCGTGTCATTGCTTGATGAAAGCCTTGCAGAGGTTTTTCCCTTCTGTTCACGCCAGGGAATATGTTATATTCGCACGATGTGCTATGAAGAGCCTCACAGCAAAGCAAGTGGTGCTGCCCACCTTGGATCCCTATTTTGGGATCTAGGAAAGCTCCAAGGTTTGAATTGGGACATTGAAATGGCTAACAATTTCTATTTAAAGACAGTTTTTGCAAGGGGAATGGCACAGAGGTCTCAAGCATGGGCTGGTCTCCCAGCTGAACCCCCCCAAAACCAGACAAGCTCAGCCAGCGTGAGCAGCCCAGCGGCTAGGTGAGGATTTAGCAAAATCCAAGAGAAACTCATGGTACTTACGGCTCTGGCATTGTGGCGTCGTGCTGTTCACCTGCAAAAAAAAACAAAGGGAAAGAAGCTGAAGCAAAGGAGCAAATCCCCAATCTACCCGAACCCAGAAAGCGGCAGCAGCGGCGGGATGCTCCTGAGGTCCGGTGCTGCCCCGTGCTGTTGGCAGAGGGAAGCGACTCCGCAGCTTCGCCATCCCGCTGTGAAACATCAAGAACCGCCTAGCTACGAGGAAACCTTATTTCGGGCAAGCTCCAACCTGCCTCCAGCCGGCCCTGCAGGACTTGGTCTCCTGCTCCTCGGGGATTTTCCCAAGCACCGAGCAGCTCCCCCGCCGGCTGCATCACCCACCCCAGCTCAGGGCGAGGGGCCGGAGGCGAGGGTGGCTGGAAAATGCATGACAAATGGGGTGCCTTGGGGTCCCCCACATCGCATTGGCTCAGGGAGTCCCGTCCCACAGCTCCCCGTGGGCAACCGCAAGGACGGTGGAGCCTAAACCCATCTCAGGAGTGACGGAGCAAGGGGCAACAAGTCGTGGCCAAGCAGCTGAGCAGATTCCTTTAGCATCTGTGTCTCTGGTGAAATACTCATGGTTTCATATTTTAAATTTGCTTGGTAATTCCATGCCCTGGCAGCTGCCTCGCTAGCTTCCCCAGCACTGCCTCTAACACTTCCCCCTCCTGCCAAGAAACCGGGGCACCATGTAAATCTGAGTAATAGAAAAATGTGTAGGAAAATGCCAATCAATTTATTTTTTTTCTCTTTCCAACCAGGAGTAACAAACAGACACCACATTTCAGAAGGAAACAGCATTTTCCAGTGATGGGTTTAGCCCTTAGAGCTGAAATGGCAAAGCTGGGCTTTTTTGCCTCTATCTCTTTCCATCCCCCTAAATTTGGAAACTGTTTTAAACCCCAAAGATTCCTGATGGGGGAAAGAAAAAGGAACAATTCTGGTCTTGAACAGCTGCTCCCAGGCGTGCATGGAGCCTGTGCCAAGCAAATCTCAGTGCACCTCCCAGTGCCATCCACTTGTCTCTCTCCCTTCCATGTGCCCGCCGCTGCCTGGCCAGAACCGTGGCCTGAAGGAATGGAGTTTGCGGGGGAAATGCCATATAATCCCAGCAGGAATCATCTCCCTCGGAGCCTGCCAGATCCCTGGATTTACAAAGAAAAACCCGAGAACAGGAATTTTTTTTCTCCCAAAAGCCACATCACTCAGATGCAGCCAGAGCTGCCTTTTTGGAGGTTTTTGGTGACACAACAAATGTCCCAGAGGATGCACAGGGAAGGTGGCTCCCCTTGCCTGACACCGGTCCACTGAGCAGGCCGGGTCCCAGCTGCTCCGCCATGACTTATTCCGGGGGAGGCAGAAAAGCCTTTGGCTCTCTGGAGGTGTGCAATGGCTGGGCGAAGCCTCTCAGTGTCTCCCTCCTTTCCCGTCAGAGCAAAGCCCGGCATCCCTAGGAGGTGGGACCCACACCGCTCCTCGGGCTGACGACCTCTACCAAGGTCAATAAATTTTTAGGGCCAGATATTTCTAAATCAGCTTCCCAGAG
The DNA here is from genome assembly GCA_013389945.1 of Fregata magnificens. NCBI lineage: Eukaryota > Metazoa > Chordata > Aves > Suliformes > Fregatidae > Fregata > Fregata magnificens. Next base: position 116,584 of record WAAD01035865.1, on the reverse strand, counting down.
GACATCCAGGACTCAGCTGTGCTGGTAAGACATCCCCAGCAATCTCGTGCATGGACTTTTGGGCTCCAGATGGATCTGGAGTGTCCGCAAGAGACTTTGCTCTCTGATGGGGACAAGAGGATCTGGACAAGCTAATTCTGCACTGTTTGTGTGCCCCCAACCGTGAAAAGCTTAAAAAACTTATTAAACCATTAAATCACAGAAATCCTTAAAAAGAAAAAACCCCTGGTCAATCCTGACATCCTCCCCCGTCCCAGGGGATCAGACACATACCACGAACACGCGCCCAGCTAACACGATGCCCCCCACACACTGCTCACACCCCCGAACCAAACCTCTCTGGTCACAGAAGTGACCGTGAGCGGTCAGGCTAGGACACAAGAACAAATGCTCCCCAAAATGGTCCTGTTTGCCAGTTTTCAGGAAAATCAAGCAAATCTCAGCTTCAAAGCCAGGCTGGGGATTTTAGTAGTATTTCTCCCCATTGCAGTCTCACCAATCCTCCCTCCAAGAGCAGAGAAAATGTCTGAGCAACCTCAGACAGGGGGAGAAATTCAGACAAATTTGCTGCTGGGGGTTCCTCTCTGCCACGCAACCACGGGCAAGTACCGGTGGTCTCACTCTCACACCCATGTCGCCTCTAGCACACCCGGGGAGTCACGGGTGGGGGGATGCCCAGGGCAGTGCCTTACCTCAGGGCTATGCAGGAGGGAGGTGATGCCTGGCCTCCGGAGATCCGCACACTGCCGGGGACCGGTGGCGGAGGGGGAGTATTAAATCGCAGCCTGTCTGCAAGTGGTCAGTAAAAATAGCACAAATCCCCTCTTGTGTGCACACGTTTGCTGCGAGCCCCAGCGCCCCATGACGTGCTGCACACACCTGGGGCACGGTTTTGAACATGGGGTGACACACGCACATTGCCCGCATGCATTAGTGCACCCCTGTTCTATTGCACCCCTGACCCCCACGCAATTTGGTGAATTCCTGTGCTGTTTGCGTGTGAATCATCCCAGCTTGGCCGGCACTCGCTGCCCGACGCCTTACTCATATGCATGTTGTGTGTGAGCAGGCAGACAAGCCGGGTCAGGCTGACCATGGCACAATGGCAATGCCCGTGCAGACGGGGTGTATTCTTCATGGCACATCTGCCTTGCTCCCCTCTGATGTAAACCAGCATCAGAGATGCCGGAAAAGTCCTGAGTCTGCAAGGAGGCAGAAATCATGAGCCGAAACACTGCAGTGATTTTTCTTTGCAGAAAATCTCCTAAATTCTTTTTTCTTTCTTTTTTTTTTCTTTTCTTTCTTTTCTTTTTTTTTCTTTCAGAAAGTCTCTGCAGGGAGGTGGGGGGTGTGAGCTGCCTGGAGAGCTGATGTGGTGCTGACCCCCACGCACGACGGTGCACACATGCTGTGCAAAGCTGCAAGCACAGAGTGATGTCCCCACGGGAGCGCTGGCTGCGGGGCCTCCCTGGAGTCACCAAAGCTGCCAGAGCAGGAGGGCAAAACCACCCCGGGCCAGGACAGGGCACATTGCCGAGGGGTGACAGGATAAAACAGCAAAGGTGGGGTTACAGCATCAGGCCAGATGATCGGCTGGGACCAAGGATGGGGCGGTCCCCTCTTTGGGGAGCAGAACCGTCCAGACCCATCCAGCACAGCACAGCAGGTTGGGATGCTCAAGCAACTTTCAGCCCCTCACAAGCCCTGATGTTTTCCCCATGAAATTCCTGAAAAGCAGCAAAAAAGCTGCTGTCTTGCCCCCCTGCACCCCGCAAAGCCCCTTGCCCAGTGTCCCCGCAGAGGGAGGCTTCATGTGGCAGAGGACCGCAGGGGCAGGTGACACCTGTTCCCTGGGATATTTTTAGGGGCAAGTTTAGGAGCAAACAATTCCCAGCGTGCAGCCCAGCAGGGACAATGCCCGGTATTTTAATCCCGAGATTATTATGGTCATGAAGGGACACGCAGCTGCATGCACGGGGTAGCTCCCATGGTGGGGAGCAAAGACAGTCCCCCCTGTCCTGCAGAGCAAGGGATGCACAGCCGCCTTCCCTGGCTCCTTTCCCCCTGCCTGGACACCGAGGGGGGAGCTGTGCTCTGGTGGGGGGCGATGCAGCAGCCCCCAAGCTGGTGCGAGGTTGGTGATGGTGAGAGTGGCAACGGCAGTGACAGTCCCATCCTTGTTTGACCTGCACTAGTCAAGTCCCAGCAAGCACAGGAGAAACCCCCCCGCGCCCACCCTCCTCGAGGGCCCCTCCAAGGACGTTTCCCCTTCCCCAGCTCCAAGCGCCAGCACAGCGGATCTGCTCCCAGCCGCCGAGGAGGAGGCTTTATACCAGCCCCGTTAGACCTTTATAAGGCAAAAGCCCCCGCGGGGCCATGCCTCCAGCATCTTTCCTCCCAGCTGCCTTGGGATTGTTTTTGGAGCACAGAGGAGCCAAAATTAGCCTGTGACAAAGGCGCTGCATTCCTCACAGCCGTGCCCCGGGGACCGACCAGTTCCCGCTGCCTGGGGATGGGGGCTGCTTCGGATGCCATTTGCTCCAGTCTCAGGTTTCGTCCTCTGCTGGGACCTGGAGTGAGGAGGAGGAAAGGGCAGGTGAGGGATGGGGTGGCAGGACCCCTCGATTCAGGGCTTCAGCATTGGTTTCAAAGCCCCGGCGCTGCCATGGGGGGCTGGCAGCAGAAAGACTGGCAAGAGCCCAGGATCTCCCCATCCCTCCTCTCCAGCTGACATGATGAGGACATTTTGGGTCTCCATCCCTGGCTCACAAACCGCAATGAGCTGCCTCAAGATGAGGGGTTGTCTTATTAGGTACGACCTGAGGTTGTGGGCACCCCTCTCAGGTGCTGGCAGGTAGGAAGGGGACAGGCTGGAAATCTATGGGGCAGACCAGTGCTGAGGCCAAATTCAAAGCAAAATAATATCCCCCCATTCCTGGGAGCCATTGATTCAAGTGAAGCGTTCCCCATGGGCTGCCACCGAGGGGATGGATGCCAACAGAAAATTCCCAGAGAGCTGTATAGGGAGGCCAGACCCATCCAGGACCAAGTCCCCAGGGACAGCCCACTTGTCCCTAAACATCCCAGTGGTCCTACAGGTCACCTATGTTTGGTCTCTTACGAGTGGACAATCTTGCATGTGTTTAGATGGATGTGGGCAGTTTCCCTCTCCCTCTGGACATGCTGAGTCCCTGCAGGGTGTTGGTGGTGCTTCACTGCTGGGCATCAGCCCCACAAGCGTGGCAGGGGCTACCACGGCTGCCCTCCGGCTTCGGGAGAACTGCACTGGGGCCACAATTGTCCCTGGCTTCTTAAGTTGTTGGGCCTACAAATTCAAAGGTATCTGAGCCCTGTGAGCAGTTTGGTTGCTCCACGTGAAGCCTATTTTCCCAAAGAAGCAGACCTGCAGCAGTGCTGGAGGGATCCCTTTCCCACCTCAAGGCCCCGGAACCATCCCACCCATCCTGTCCTTGCCCTCCTCCAAGCACCGTCCTCGTTTCATCAATCCCGATGGCGTTCACAAAGACAACAGGCTTCCCAGGGCATCCAGGACAGACTTAGAAACAGCAGCTGAGCCTCTGTTGTCCTTTGGGACCTCACCCGCCAAACACGTCCATCCTACCCCTCAGCTGCCAAGCTCAGAGCCAGCCCCAAATGCCGGGGCGGATGGCAGGAGCCCACCAGTTGCCTCAGGTTTCTCACCAGGCTGGGACGGAGGATGCCCCACAGACTCACCACGGGGTGGGAGAAGGTTTTCGCTCTGTGGAACAGCTCAGAGACACGGGGACATTGAGGTCACCTCCTACAAGCAAGGTGATTGCAAGGTTGCAGAACTACAGTGTCACGTTGCAATGAAGTCGTGAGGGTCCGTGTGACTTGTCCTGCCAAAACGGTCCCTGCCCGGGTGTTTCTCCTGCAGATCATCCGGCAGCTCTCACCCCTCATGAGCTGCCAGAAGGGATCTAGCTAGTCCCAACTGCTCCATCGATTTGTGACAGCAGAGGGTGGCAGCCTCCCAGGGATGCTCTCCAACAATCAATGCTTTTTGTAGCCCTGCAAAGGATTTCCTCAGCCTGCTGCATCTGTGAGTCTTACCAAACTTGGGTGATGCCCCGAGGCATCCAAGTGGAGCTTGCAGTGGGGACAGCCGTGGAGATGGAAAGTGGACCAGAATTTGGATGATCATCACAGCGCAACCTGGGAACCAGCGATGTCCCAGCCAGACCCCAAACATGCCCCATGGGGCTGAGAGACCTCTCCCAGCTCAGGTCTCTGCCCTGCTGATCTTCATTCCATTGCATCAGCCCCACCAGGACACCCACGTCTCCCACCACCCGGCGGGGCAGAGGCTCCTCATCCATTTGGGATCTGCTGCTCCATGTCCTGGGCTCCCAGGGCGAGCACAGCTGCTCCTGCAGCTGGAGAGCCCTGTCTTCTCCAGCCACGGCCTCCTGCTCTGGGAACCTCTACCTGGCTGGACACCATCTTGCACGTGGTGCAGCTGGGGACAGTGCCTGTGTTCAGCCTCTTCATCCGTGGGCATGAGACTCACTCTTCCCACTTTGCACGGCTGCAGGCGGTAAATCCATGTGGAAGTAGCTGTGGGGCTGGATCCAAAATCAGGACAATTCTCACAAAATGGGAGAAATACCTTCCACTTCTAGAAATACTGCAGGACAAGCTCTTTTCCTCAGTTTGAATGCTTTGGGGAGATTTGAAATGTTTGCAGAAGGTGCCAAAGCTGAGGAGGGCTCTCTCAAAGCTAACGGGTTCTTTACGAACAGCACATGCTCCCTGCCTTGTGCCATTGGCACGTAGAAAAGTCTTTATTAAATAAGGAGGAATTATCTACTTTGGGATAGTGAAAAGACATTATGAAAATGGAGCTGAGCCACCCACTGAAGACTTTAAGCTTTCCGTGGTTTTGCCAAGTGACACATGAAACCTTCCCAATGTTGATCTTGTCGACTCTTATAAACAAGAGGAGGATATTAGCTGTTCTGTCCCTGTTAATGGGCTGACACGGTTCAACAGCGATGTCAGTTTAAATATCCTAAAAATCAGCCTGGTTTTCAGCCTAAGGCAAAATATTTCACAGGAAAAAACTATTCCAAATAATCCAAAATTTCAGGCCCAGGCAGGGACCCTGACACCCTTTTTAGACATTTTCAGGGTATTTCCAGGCCCTCCCATCTGTCTCTGAGACACTAGATGCATCTCAGCATCCTCTTTTGCTGCAAGGCTGGGCTGAGCCACCCCCCATCACCAGGGCAGCCTGGTGACCCCCCTGCTCGGGGACAGTGGGTGACGGACAGGCGCTGGCGTGTATTCAGCTCCATTGCTGCCCTCTGCAGCTCCAGCAATGCCTGGCCGCTATTTTTGTTTCTTCATGCAGTGCCAGACAGGGTGGTGAGCCCCTTCCCTCCCACCAGCTCCCGCAGCTCCAGCTCCACTGGCGGGTGATGCTCACAACCACGTTCATCACCCACCGCCTCCTTCACCTCCCTTGGACACCCTCTCCAAGACGCAACACCAGGACATTGGGGATGGGGAATTAACACATATGCAATCCCTGCAATCCATCCCTGGACCCCCCTCAGCATCCCAAGCTCTATGTTACAGATGACAGCATTTCTTCCTACGCCCAAACTCAAGAGGACTTTATTGGAGATGGCCAAACGCACCGCAGCGGTGGCGTGGATGTCCTGGCTGTTTGTCCCCCCACAGACCATGGGTGTGCAGACGTGGCAGGGCACAGGGCAGCTCTCCAGCCTGGCGCTGCTTGGGGCAGGTTCTGGATTCCAAAACAAAATCCAGTGATTTAGGATGGTCAACAATGCAAGAATTTTAGGAGCATCTGAAGGAAGCCAGACACTTGACCCTAAGCTAAAAAAAAAATACCGCTTGCTACAAGAGTGATTTTTTTTTCTTTCCATTTTTATCTGAGGAAAAACCACCCACAAACTACACTGATGTTCTCAGGAGAAGCGAGGCACTGCCAGCCTCCCCGCAGGGCACGCGATGGTGGAGGAGGTACACATGGTCTCACCTGCCAAAAAGCATTGGCACCATCATGCTGCAAACCCCCGTCTCGGCAGTGTGACCCCCACCGCCTTCGCTAGCTGTCAGGGGGCGTCCAGCCAGCCCCAAACTGACCCCAAAGCCAGGGCTGGGCACTGGGATTTCGTCGGGTGGAAAAAAGGGCCCTGAAGCTCCCCCAGCCACCTCCTCTGCACCCAACCTCACCCTCGTGGTGCTGCATGAAGGGCGCCAGCCCCAGCACCCATGGGTGCTGGCAGAGCCCCTGGCCCCAGGGTTGGAAGCACAGGGCAGCCCCCAGCCTGCACGGAAGAGCCCCCAGCACCGGGGCATCCTCCAAGCAGTGCGGGGAGGGTCGATGGAGCGGGGGCACCTCGGGGCTGGGAGCAGCAGAGCCGGCTTTTCAGGCTCCAGCCTTTGAACTCAGGCAGCTCCAGGGCACCTCGCTCCATTTTGGGGCTCAGTGCTCAGCCCCAGCTCTGCTTGGTGTCCCTGGCACAGGGTTCCCCAGGAGCCAGCCCCTCCTCGCAGCGGGAGCCGGCATGCTGGTGCGGGGGGGTGCAAGGCCACATGCCTCCCAACCCCCTGCCGTGCCTCAGTTTCCCCATCTCCAGGGGCACTAGAAATGCTTCCCGTGTGTCCTCTCCCTGCTTTTCAGGCTGGCTGGAAGAGCCCTGTGAGTTCCCTTGCATCCCTAACTCTGTGCAAATAGTCAGTTAAAAATACTTCCACAGTGCTTGGCCTCCTGCGAGGCTCCTGGGGCCCTTCTCCCCTGACGCTTGCTTTCCCCTGTAAACCCGGTTGCTCTCTGAGCCCCTGCCTGCAGGAGATTTTCCCTTGGGTAAAATCACCCCATTTACCCAACTTCACCCATCAACGCTGAGCCCCATCCGGGCCAGCAATGTGCTGGCACCATGTTACTAGTGATGGAGGATGCAGCAGCCACTGGCCCCGTCCCTGCTCCGCTGTCTGGCCGAGTCTCTTGGCTGTTTATTTACTTTTTAGTCTCTGGGTGACCTTTTCCTCTGCATGAAAAATTCAGCCCTCACAGGCGGCGAGTGAAGCCATCCTGCCTCCCACCCGCGTGCCGCTGGCTCGGCTCTCACCCCCCGGCCCCTGCTCCCAGGGTCAGGCTGTGAGTCCACCCGCTGCTGGGGAGATACGTGGTACAGGCAGGGGCTCTGGCAGGGTGATGAGCAGCTTGGGATGGGGATGGAAAACCTTGACCTTCCCCATGCCTGGGCCTGAAATGCCAACACAGCGATTTGCTTTGCTCTTTCTGTCCCTTTCCCTCTATTAAGCGCCTAAATTTCTCCCCAGCTCACAGGTACCACGGCCTCTCTGCTACCTCATCTGTCAGTGCACGATGGATGTGTCCACGGCCAGGGCTGGTGCTTACACACACCCATCTTGACCATTTTCTTCCCCAGCTCCTTGCTGGCTCTTGGAGAACAGAAAATATCTATTTACAGTGAGTGAGAGAGTAGGAAAGCTGAAAATGAGGAGTCAGGTCCCCAAAGCTGGCTTGAAACTCAGAATACTTTGGAAAACCCCTCACACTTGTTGCTCCCACCCCTGGGTGCTGCCATGCCACGGGACAGGCTCAGGATGCTTACAGGACTTTGAATGAGCCTCATGAATCCCCTGACTCCAGGAGCTGGGGATTTACAAGAAACCTCGGGGCAGAGATCCTTGCCATGGAAATGCCATATGAGTGCCAGCACCTTCCTCCAACCACTGACAACCCCATTCCCTCCTGAAATGTGTGCGGGGACTCGGTTTGGGGGGCTGGTCCACACAGGGCTCCATGCCCAGGGCATCTCCCCATGGGCAGGGGATCGGGTCCTACCACTCCTGGAGCCCACCGTGTTTTGGCCCCTCTGTCCCTGCCGCAGCACAGGGATGGTGCAGAGCTCTGTTTGTGCAGGACTTGGATCCGGCTTCATCTGCACCCCCCAGCTTGGGCCCCCCACTTGTCTCCGCTCACAAGCAGGGGAGTTTCTCGGCAAATGAAGCTCTGAGGACCAGGGATGGCCAAGCAGGCTTCCTTGGGTGGAAAAACACCAGAACGCTCATTCCCAGGCTGCTCGGAAGGAGCCAGCGCAAGCCTGGCCCTGCACCGTGAGCGGGCTCCGGCCATGCCACCATCCCTCCCCAAAGCCACCCTGGAGCTGCCCTGGCACGGGGACGGGACTCCGTGGCCCCCGGCGGGGTCTGGCAGAGGCGGCCGGTGCGCAGGCCGAGGCCGGCTGCTGCAGCCCGGGGGGACGGGGCGCTGCGCTCCCCGATTCCCACGCAGCCGGGCAATCTCCGGGAGGATCTGCGGCGCCTCCGGCCACGGGGCTGGGGCTCAGGCTCCGGCTTGCGGAGCCCGGTGGCTCGAGGCGCTGGCGTCTGCGCTGCCTGTCGGGGCAGAGCCATCCCTTCCCCTGCCTGCCGTCCCTGCGTGCAAAGCCAGGCAGCACTGCTCCTGGGTCGCCTGCCTGCAAACCACCGTGGGAATCCCTGGGGACACAGGCGCAGCGGGATGGGTGACCAGAGAGGCTCGGGTTGGCAGCAGGGGGCTTTGGAGCCTGACTGTGGGATGCTGGCAGATTTAGGGGGATGCCAACGACCGGCAAAGCTCTGTGCAGGATTTGTGCTCTCCCATACCCTGAGGGGTCCCACAAGTCAAAGCAACACCAGGGTAAGCAGCAGAAGGTCCTGTTTGGGGATACTTTTGGTACAGGGAGTCAGGGTCCCCATTGCCTTCCCCAGCATCCCCCCTTAGCCCGAGGACAGCCCAGGACAGGACAGTGTCCAGCAGCATGGCTGTGTCACCGCACCATCCAGGTACGGTGCCCAGAGGGGTCCCTGCTGCAGCAGCAGCTCTCCAACCCCTTCTCAATGTGGGGGCTCAGGGGGAGCCATGTCCCCAGCCATATCCATCTGTCCCAGTGTCACTGGCATTCAGGCAGAGATCACCATCGCACTGCTTCCTTCAGGCTCAACCTCATCCATCCCATCCCCTGTCCCGCAGGAGAAGCCCGGGGATCCCCACCAGTCCACCAAGGTCCTGGCCATGTCAGCTGAAGGATGGTGGGCCCCCACTCAGGGATGTCAGCTTCTGCCACGTCCAGAGCCCCAGGTAGTGGCCCTTACTGTGTCCTTTGCCCCATCACGCCAAGAGGATGTGGCTTGACCCCTGCAGCTATGCCAGCCCGGCTCCTGCGGTGCCTCTGTCCTGCCCCAGGACGGGGGGAGCCAGCGCCTGCACTGGCGTCACCAGGGCCACTGTCCCTGGGCCGCAGACAGCGGTGGCCTCACTGGCCCGCCGGGATTCCGTTCTCCCCACCGCCCGCCGAGCCGAGGGCCATCTCCATCCTGCTCTTTGGATGCTGCATGTCTGCGGGCTGTCCCACCGGGGCTGCATCGAACTGCACCACTGCGGAGAGAAGGCGCTTGTTACCCACCCGGCCAGCGCTGGGACGTGGGGCAGGATCCAGCCCCGAGGGGAGCTGGGGAGCAGAGCCAGCCAGGGTCCTCACCGCCATCCCATGTGCAAGATGGCAAAGAGCCCCATATCCCTCGGGGCCACACCAGACAGAGGGAGGGTGTTAGAAAGTCCCTCTCCAGGGATGCGGGGAGGTGAAACCCAGCGGGGGATGCAAAGGGCAGAGCCCAGCCAGGGCGGGGGGACATGGGACCGCTGTCCTGCAGACCCATCCCCACCCATGGGACCCCCTCTGTGATTCCCATGGGGAAGCTGAACCACTCAGAGATGGGACCCAGCGGCCAAGGACTTCACCCTCCTGCACCCTGACCCGTGGCGCGGCAGGGGGTCTGGTACCTGCTCGGCAGCTGTGCCGGGCGCGGACGACCTGGATTGCCTGCTGGTTCTTGAAGCGGACGAGGCCCATGGTGATCTCAGCATTCCAGCCCGGGTCCTCCTGGGCACAGCGGAAGTCGATCTCGTGGCTGTCGTCCATCACCACCGTGAAGTAGATGTGCCGCTCCTTCCACTCCACACACTCCACCGCCTTCATGCGGGCGAAGCTCAGCTCCTTGCGCCGCGAGCCCTTGGGCTTGAAGAGCTGCAGCCCCTTCTCTGTCAGCAGGCACCGCTTCTTCTTCCAGAGCTGAAGCAGCCCCCCGCTCCGCTTCTCCAGCACCCCCTCTCTCAGCACCTTCTCGGGGGTCATAGCGGCTCCTCAGCCCCCCGGGATCCTCAGCACCTCGTGTTGGCACAGCTGGGCATCACCCACCGGGGGATTTCCAGCCCCTCCACGTCGGAGCCAAGCTCCCCAGGGCCAGGACCCCCGTGGCAGCCTTGCTGCCCCTGGGGGACTCACCGCCCTCCGCTCCCTGGCTCTCAGAGGGGGTGAGCAATGGGGTGCCCCATGCCAGCTGCCAGCCCTGTTGCCGGGGCTCTGCTCCCTGCCCCGTGCAGCGTGTGGGATCCCCGGCGCCGCGCGCCCCAGGAGCTGTCGCTACATGCCCGGCCGCTCTCCCACTCGCATTCCTCCCCGCCTCGCCTGGCCCCTCCTGCCGTGCAGGCACCCTTCACGCCCAGGCGAAGCCCGGCCAGGCCCGGCACAGCCCCACTTCACCCGGGAGGCGCTTTCGGGGTGCCCGCGGGCAGGCGCTGCCCCTGGGGTTCTCGTGTGAACGGGCAGGGTGTGGGCATGGGTCTGCACGGCAGCGGTGCCGGGGCAGGGCTTGGAGACTTCTGCACGGCAGCCCGGGCATGGGGTGCAGTGCCAGCTGTTGGGGGGTGCAGTGCCAGCTGGCACAGGGCTATAGGGTGCAGTGCCGGTGGGGACAGGGGGCTGTGGGGTGCAGAGCCAGCCAGGCACAGGGTTATGGGGTGCAGTCTCACTTGCAGATGGGGCTGTGAGGTGCAGTGCCAGCTGGGGCAGGGGGCTCTGGGTGCAATGCCAGCCAGGAAGGGGCTATAGGGTGCAATGCCGGCTGGGGTGGGAGGCTGTGGGGTGCAGTGCCAGCCAGGAAGGCACAATGGGGTGCAGTTGCAGCCAGGGCAGAGGATTATGGGGTGCAGTGCCACGAGGGGCAGGGGGCTGTGGGTGCAGCACCAGCCAGGCAGGGGCTGTGGGACCCCTGGGTGGGGGCCCAGGAGGGTGGGCACACGCAGACAGGAGATGTCTGGTGTCACCACTCCGAGATGGCTGTGCAGGGCTGCCCTGCAATGGGGACAGCCCTTGACACCCACCACCCACCCGGGTGGTGGACCACCCCTCAGTGCACAGAGCTCCGGCCCCCCAAATCCCCTGGGACAGAGATTTGAAGCCCCCGGCATGTCCCACAGCAAGGACCAGCATCCCCCAGCCTTGTGTGACCTGTGCAGGGGGGGACGCACCCCCAGAGTGGGGCTGGGGCAGCACGGCACAGCCCAGTCCCGCCTGAGTCCACCCTCCCCTGCAGCGAAACACCCGTCTCCTTTCCAGCCCGTCTCGTTCCCGGCCACCGCAGCTTTGTCTGTTCCTGTGCCAGTGCCTGGCACAGAGGGGTTCACCATGCCATGCCAGGCTGCTGGCAGGGACATTTGGGGCCTTCGTGCTGGCCGTGGGCTGCCAAAGGGGGTGATGGTCATAGCCTGCTGGGCAGCTGGATGTGCCCCTGGAGATGCCGAGGGTGCAGATCCCTTCACCCAGGTGCGGTCTGGAAGGGGAAGAAATCCCCCCAGGGACATGCCAGGGTCACCGTCTGGGGCTGGCAGCCCACAGATCGTCCCACGGCTCCTTGGCACGCAGCCGCTGCCCCAGCGCTCGCCTCCTGAATCACCCTGCTCGTGCCCCCACAGGTCCCAACCCCCCAGTGCTCCCCAGCCCCTCTTGCCCCAGCCCCTCCATCGTCCCCAGTCCCTGCCGGAGGCATTCCCTGCAGCCAGTGTGGCCGGGGGGCAAGTCTGCAGCACTGATGAGATGCACCTAATTATCCCTCATTAAGAGGGCAGGGCAGCGGCTGCCAGAGCCAGGAACTGGTTCGTGCTCCCCGGGGCCAACCTCGCCACGCTGGCAGAGATCCCGGGTGTCCCAGGAGACCCGGTTTCATGACGTCAGGCATCCCCAGCTCCCCTGCGGCTCTGGCTGCCCCCGCAGCCAAAGGCAGCGCAGGGCCGGGCACGGCCGGGGGGGCCAGCGCAGCCCTGGAGGTCACCCCGAGCACCCCAGTACTTTCGGGAGGAGCAGAGCAGATGTGTGGGTTCCGCCCCCAAAGGAGCATCCAAGGCTGTTTTCCCACGTGCAGGTAAAGCTCAGCTCCAAGGATGCTGAGCCCTGGAAATTTGGAGGTGAATAGTTTCAGGACTGTCGCTCCCAGCTCTGCTCCGGTGAGCTAGGATGTCCGTAGGCACTTTTGGTTCACCAGCCAGCCTGATCTCCTTCCTCACGACCCTGGAGAGAACCAAGAGCTGCCACACCACTCCCACCCCGAGGCCCCAGCTCTGCTGCTCACTGCCTCTCCAGGCTCCAGCCACCAAGGCAAGGTCATTTTCCCATAGCTGTGGATGTAAAAGAGCTTTGGCAGTCTTTCTCCTCTCCTCTCTCCCCGGCTGTCCATTCCCAGACCTGCAAGGCAGGATGCTCATCCTGCCGGGCTGCCTGGGAGGCCGATGCCGCAGCTCCCGCCCTCCAGCAAGCCCAACAGGACTCACTGTGTCAGGCTGCCGGCAAGCGAAAGGCTTTGCTTCATGGGCTGCCCACAGACCCCGCACATATCCCGTCCACACAGAGCTCTTATGGGCACGTAACGGGTGTTGCCGGGTCTCAGCTGCGGGGAAGTCCTGCCCCGGGCTGGCTCAGCAGCCGCTGGGGTGACAATCCCACAAAGCACTCACAGCCGGGATGGGGCGGTGGCAGTGTGACATTCCCTGCTGCAAGATCCCCTGGCACCGCTAGCCATGGGGCTCAGAGGGCTCCAGTCCGACCCCTTAGAGTGGTACCATCACCATCAGCTTCCAGGCTGCAGGGTGCTCGGCCATGAGCCGACCCTCTGGTTTGCCTCTTCAGAGGCAGGTTGGGTCCCACAGCCCCTTTTCCAAGGGCTGGCAGCCCCCCATGCCAGCGGCAGGGAGGGATGGGTGCTGCTGGGTGCATTGCGGCTCTGCTGCCTCTAAAGGGTGCTGGACAACACTTGGGTGCAGGTGTGCAGACACGTCCAGCTGACTGGCGCGGGGAGCAGTAACCAGCAGAGGGTAGCAGATGGTCGCAGCCATGCCGCTGCAGTTTGGGCAGGGGATGCCCAGAAAGCTCCCCTAATGCCACCCCGCTTCTCCTGGGCCTTGCCCCACCACCTCCTCCTGCCCACTTCATGCCCTCTGTCTGGATGTGCAGCCCCAGCGATGCCTGTCCTGGTCTCCCCGTGCCGACACTGCAGATGTCGGTCCCTATCACCCCCTAAGCCGCTCTCAGAACAGTGCAACTTCAGCAGGTGTGCAGCACTGACTGCAGACCCTCAGGGCAAGGTCCCTGTCCCAGGACACTGCCCATGCTGTCAGCTGGGACCTTTGGGGCTGAAAGCTCGGCAGAGACCTACCAGCCTGGAGAAGAGAGGACTCGAGGAGACTGAACTTCAGTTTTCCACTACCTAGAGAAGGGTTGTGGAGAAGGGAGACACAGCAGTGCATGGCAAAGGGACAAGAGACCACAGGCACAGGTGCCACAAGGGAAACTGATGCACATAAGGAAAATAACCTCCTGTGTGTGCATGGTGCATCGATGTGACAAGAACCGTAGTGGTGGGACCTCATCCTTAAAGGATGTCAAAATGTGACTGGACCTCAGAAGCTGATCAACCTGACCTTTGAAGCTAGCCCTGCTTTAAGCGGGAGGTTGGACTCGAGACCTCTGCAGGACCCTTCCATCCTACCTCTTTCTGTGACCCCATGAAACCCAAACCCAGAATTTTCTCCTGGCTTTGACCAGGTCTCCAGCGGCCAATGGCCTCTGTGGGGTCCATCACACTCCCAATATGTCAGTACCTCCCCTCTCTCTGACACAACCTCTACAACTATGGGAAAAAGAGACTAAAGACAGACTCGTTCTAGCTTTATTGACTAAACAGCATTGCTTGGGTGCAATCCCTGCCTGTGGCACATCCAGTTGAAGTGCCGCAGCAGCGCAGCATCCACCCCTCGCTCACGGAGAAAGCAGGCAGCTTCCTAACGCCCCAGGCCTCCGTGGGGGAGCAGGGTCTCTGCCAAGCAAGGGAGGCACGTTTCGGTCTGTACACCGAGGGTGGTATGTGAGCCCACTGCGCTACAGCTCCTGACCCACTACCACATCTCTGAGCCTGCACTGTCTGCTCCACACACCGAGTGCCATCTGCTATTGCTTCACCAAACCCCAACCACGCACACCAGAGCAATGGGGCCAGCTAGAGTTTGGGTCCCAGGCTGGGAAACCTGGGGGGAGGATTTCTGGAGATGCTTAAAGAGCATACTCCTCACCTCAGCTTCCAAAATGTCGTGTAAAAACCGAGGGTGTGATGAACAGGAGAAAGTGCTTAAGTTGATAAAGGAGCCCAAATCCTGCCCCACAAAAGGATTTCTGCTGCTGTTGTGCTTCTCAAAACACTACACGTCTCATTTACTCAACCACAAAGTTTATAATGTTAAAAAAAACCCCCAAACTAAATTCCCTTTGGAGTTCACAACTGTAAGCTGCAGTGAGGCTGATCTTGCGGGTATGTCATACCGGTCAAACGAGAGAATCACAGAAAGAAAGTAAAGAGTTTAGATGAAAACGAATTAAATCTGGGAAGCTGCCAAACTGAGGGTTTAATGAGCCACGGTACTGCTAAAGACCCAGGGAGTAGGTGAAAAGTTGTTAATTATTCAGCACTGCTGGGCACGCCTGTTTGGAGGGGTGCCACGTAAAAGCACTGATAAGGGTTTCGATAGGGCACGCACACGTGTTGTGCTACTGACACACCCCAGAAGGTCTGTCCTGGGCCTCCCAGCATCAACCGCTGCTTTTGAAACGGTTATCCACCACGACAGCATGGGGAGAGCCCGGCCCAGCCGACCCACAGAGCTCAGCTGGCCACAGCTGGGCCACGTCAAACTGCACCGAGGAGTTCCTGCCTTTGTGCTTTAATTGCAAGCCACGATTGCAAACATTTCCCATCCTCCCTTTACCTCCTGACCTCCAGCTCTGGTCACCCAGTGCACCTCCTCATCCCCAAATGGGGAATAAACTCTCCGGTAAGGCCAGGCGTGGGTCAGCTTTGATGTTTATTGCTTGCTCGGTGACACGGCATGGCACAGCTGAGCTTGCATCCCGGTGGGATGGGCAACGCGGAGCAGAACGTTTCGGGCACACGAGCCTCGCTGCGGGTGGGTGTGAGCTGTCTCCCCACCGGCACCCGCACCAGCAGGACCCGATGGGGACAATGCTGGGACTCCCACAGCTTCGGGGCACGCTGGGTCAGGGCGGGGAGGAAGGGGCTCGTGCTGGGAAGCAGCAGGTGGTTATCGATGATGGTGAGGATGCTCACTGCGGGTGCGGGAAGGATCGGGCAGCACAGGCTGGTCTGGACAAGCCCTGAGCGAGCCGAGAGCCCGGCTCCTGGTGCCTTACTGCGAGTGGACGAGTGCCCCAGCGCCTTGCCCAAAGCCAAAGCCCTTGGGACCGAAGTTCTTGGCGTAGCAACCTGCAGAGGATGGGAAGGGAGAGATGGATAAGGCTGGCAGCTGAACACAAGCAGGTCCTCCTCTCAAAGCAGGCACTGCCTAAACAGGACAGGGTTTGCTGTATTTGTTGGGCAAACAGAGAGGCCCCAGGCACAGCAGGAAATCCCCCGGCTCTGCAGCCAGCCTGCGCAGCAGCCCCCATACGCAGCTGCTGGGGCTACCACCTCCCCAAACCTCAGTCCCATCCTGGTTCCCCGAACAGGGGTTTTCACCCCCTGCCTCCACCCTTCGGAGTCCAGGACAAGCCAGCGGGAAGGTGGCACTCACCTTTGCAGTAGATCTCCCCATCTTTGTCTGCCAGGGTGGTGGACTCCAGGCTTTTGCCACACTTGGCACAGCGGAAGCAGGACTTGTGCCAGGACTGTGGGACAGGAGCAGAGCCCAGTCAGACAACACCCAGGGACAGGGCAGCAATGCTTTGGCTACCAAATGGGGTCACTTTTCTGTTTCTGACCCAAAGTAGTTGGCAAAGACAGGTGTCTGAACGGGATGAAAGCTTTTCGCTGGAAAGAGCGGTCCTCCCAGCCCCGGGGGGAAGACACAGAGAGGAAACGTCAGGTGTGGTCACTGCTCCCATGTCGATCTGGTTTTAAAGAGCTTTCACCCCCCTCGCAGCAGTCATTTGTACAATAATTTGTAAGGAGCAATCACCCCCCTCTTTGGAGATTGTCCTCTCTGAAGCACCATGATAAATCGCCCAAGTCATCCAGCTGAGATCCACTGCTGCTGTATGTTAGCCTGGCGGGTGGCAGCAGGGTTGGGACACCTGCCCCCACACAACTACAGCTCCAAGGAAGGCAGCAAACAGATACTAAGAATGCAGAAAACAGCCAGTGTTTAAAAATAAAACTCCCCTGCGACTCTGCCAGTCCTCTGGGGATAAATGAGCTCACAGCCTTTGAGCAGACCTAGAGTAGCCAGAGCTGCTCACGGAGGAATTTAAATAAACAATATGGAAAACATGAAACCTTTTTTGGAAGAAAATGTGAAATTAGGGGGCTGGAGGAGGAGGTAGCAGATGGAGTCATCCAGCAAACATTAGCACATGAAATACATGCTCTGGAATCCTCTCCGGGTTTGCTTGAGTGTAATTGCTTTGCCAGCTTTGGTTCCCCGTAAACATCGACCCCAGAAGCCTACCAGGAAGCTCAGATCATGATTTTAAGGGTAGGTTTGGCTTCTGACCTCAACGTGTCCATTACAAATCCCTGCACTGCCAGCTAGGGTATGATGATGCTGGGAGGCTCTTTCTGTTGACTAGTTGCCTCCTTTCCTTGCTTTGGGGACAGAGGACAAACACAGAAACCCCAGGGAGGCTGGAGCACAGCAGGGGTGACCCAACGTCACCAACGAGGTGGTGAGGCTTTCCCAGGACGGCCATCCCGTCCCCTGCGGCACAAAGCCAAGCAGCCTGACCCGGCTGCCTTGGAAAGCTCTGCACGTGTACCCAGCCTTGGAGGGAAGGCTGCTTCAAGGCAGGAACCTCATCTGGGATCCCATGGCTGACAGAGCAGAAGGTGTCCCCATGCCTTACTAGGCTTCCCAGAGCTGGGCTAGGATAAGGCCATAGCCTGGGACACAAAGGAACATGGTGAAGTGATGAACTTGACATAGGAAGTACCAGGGCTGCTGCAGAGCATCCTTTACATCTGACCCTGAGCAGACCCAGTCCACCAGCAGAACAGCCCAAGAGAGATGCACCAAGCCCGTGCCCACACCTCCAACCACCTTGCCCTGCCTATGGGCAGCACTGACCACTGGTATTCATTCCCTGCCCCGAATTTGGGCTGCAGCATCCCAGCTTGCGGCAGAGGGTGGAGAAGGCTCGCTGGATGTTGCACTTGTTCAGTTAGCGGTGGCGGTGGCCATGGCCCACATCACTGCTTATCTTCCCAACACATCTAGCAGCAGGGACGTCCACTGTGACCTCTGCTGAGCAGCGCTCTGAGTATTTAGTATAAAATGTGTTTCTCTCCCATCTACAAGTCTGTAAGAGCGATGCAGCCTGGAGAATCTGTTTTTCAGACATGCCCACCTCTCCTTTGGGTGCCAGGCTTCCAGGTGAGCATGGCCACCGGACCCCAAGCCCAGCCCTTGGCTGGAGGTGCTGGCAGCCCAGCCTGCAGCAGCCTGTGGGTCAGGTCAAGACCGTCTCTGAAGGTCTCCCTGCCACACAGCAACTTGTGGCATGTGCGTGCCCCGTCCACTCCATCCTCCTTCTTACCTTTCCAGCGCCAATCACCTTCTCGGCTGCATACACCGCTTGACCACAGCGAGGGCACCCATCAGCACCTCCGACTTTCTGGGCCATTCTGGATGCATTAGGGTTGGTGGGTCGGTGGGGCTGGCCTCTGTGGATGGGAGGGAGTTCATTATCAGGGCTGCACAAGCAGGATGGAGGAGGGAAGAGCTATGGGGTCACAAATCCCAGCCTAGTTTTGAAGGGCCCGGAGCTTTAGGCACAATGTGTTGAGCCCCATGGAAACCTCAGCTTCATAGCTGCGTGCTGGGAGGGGATGGGCAGCATGCTCAGGCAACGGGGACATGTCCCATCAAGACCCATCCCACCCTGCAAATAGGGTTCAGCGGGTTTCCCCCAAAGAGCAAAAAGGCAGGGCAGCCCATGGCACTCTCCAGATTAGGAACTGCTGGAAGTTCAGCATGGGCTATGCAGACAAGCATCGCAAGCAGACGGATGTGGGGGAGAAGGTGCCCACAACAGCCCCAGTTTTGAAAACAAGAGTTAAACTCACTCCTCATATTTGATTCCCAGAGACTCGCCCTTGTCAGTGCTCAGCGTCCCTGCTCCCTGCCCGTATCCATAGCCCTTGGGGCCGTACTTCTTGCCGTAGCAGGACTTGCAGTAGATCTCCTCTCCATGCACAGCGACAGTGGTGCTGTCCAAGTTCTTCTTACAGACCACTAGAAAAGAGGGGAGGGCTGTGCCATTAGCCTGCACATCCAGAGTTCACTAATTAGCTGGAGAAAACAAGTCCTCACAAGGGATAGTACAGCTCAGCTTTCAAGGAGCAAGGAAACCCTTGACAAGATCCTCCTTAAAGGGAGTGCATGCAAAACAGCCAGAGATAAGGATCACAACAAGAACATTGTCTGACTTTAAAAGGAAGCAACCACCAAAGCTACAAGGTTGATACTAAGAAAAGCTTTGTTAACCCTCTTGATGCTGGTATCCTGGAGATGCACTTAAACCAGTAGGGTTGAAATTTCCCTACAAGTCACTGCAGGATTCACAAGCACAGGGATGGACATCCCTGCCCCGCTGCAGCTCTGCCACACTCCTAGTCCACTGCAAATAAGCAGTGATAGTCACTTGGGAGAAAGTACTGTGAGCAAATCTATTTTTCTTTGTGTTTAGACAGGCTAAAAGCAGACCTGCAGCCATTTCCACAGCTGATGCACTGTTAAGTTTTTTGGCACATTATTGTGCGCAGTTGTCTCTCCAGACCCCAAGACCACGATGGAAGATGTTCATGCTAACGTGTGTCACCCCTGGTCTGTGACATGATTATGGTGTGTGCATAGAGTGGTCTCAGGTGAGGAACACTGACTCAGCTGGGTGTTCAAGCCTTGGGGATCAATATGGGAAGATGGGACAGGAGGAGACAGCCGCCAGGCTTGGGGTCCCGGCTGAGCCCATCCAGAGCCTGAGCTTGGTGCTGGGCTCAGGCCACACAGACTCTTCTCCCGATTTTTAGGTTTTCCTGACTCGCGTCCCAGCTCTGATCTCAGCCTCCACGTCAGCTTCCAAACCCTTCCTGGAACACGCCACCCAGCAAGCCGGAGCGGGAGATGAGCAGCACCCAACGGGGCCCGCAGTGATCTCCAGTGTTTACCTGCCCCGGTGCAGGATCCAGACGCCTGGGGCAGAGTCCACAGCTCTGGCAGCCAGCCCCAAAACAGATCCTGTTACAGCTGTGACACAGCCTTCTTTCGTCCCGCTTACATGCCTTAAATGTCAAGCCTCCCAGCAGCCCGTTGGCCTCTTCGCCAGCAGAAAAGTTTCTTGGCCTTTACCAATATCGCAGGAATGCAAACACAGCAGAGCTCTCCTCTCGGAGCAGTGCAAACCACGGCACTAAACGCGGGGGCGAGAGGCAGCCTTCCTCAGCCCAATTACTAAATATGGTGCTTCTCCTCCGGGGCCGTGGAGAACCCCGTGTGCTGCTGCTGGGAGAAGGAGGTGGAAAGGGAAACGTCTCCTGCCGTCTAAGGAGGATCTGGCAGGGTCCTCTCCTGGCTACAGGCTCCCCTGTCCCATCACGGCAGGAGCTGGGGATGGAGCACGCATCCCTGTTGAGAAAGACCAGCTCTGGTAAACTGGTCCCAGAGCTGCCAAGCTAATGGGCTGGTGTTGGGGTTGTCTCTGCATTACCCTGGAGCTCATCAGGAGCAACGCTGCATTCAGATAGACCCCCCAGGAGGGGAATTTGGGCACTTTTACTGGCAGGTTTAAAGAGCTTTGTCCTAGGGGTGGGAGTGAATGATCTCAATGGCATCTGCCTTTCTCTCTCACCATGCTGGGTGGATTTAGAGCTCTAACCTAAGCTTTCACAGTGCCTCATCTGCACAAGTCACAGACACTTCGAGAGGCAGCAGAAGAATTCTTTCCCGGTCTGCTTCCTAGAAA
This sequence comes from Fregata magnificens, assembly GCA_013389945.1. NCBI lineage: Eukaryota > Metazoa > Chordata > Aves > Suliformes > Fregatidae > Fregata > Fregata magnificens. The sequence goes on along the minus strand of WAAD01035865.1, from coordinate 96,206 downwards.
TCAGCCCCCAGCTCCTGGGTTTCGGCATTGCAGAAATTCCAGCGCGCTGCACCCTTTGTTTTTCTAAGAGCAGCGGAGTTGCTCCACAAAACAATTAGACAAGAGCTGCTGCTATTTTCAGAGGCCAAATGGCCTCATTACAGTACATTTCTGCCATGTACTATTGACTTAGTTGGATCAATGCCACTGAGTCAATCACCAAGTCGCTCCCTGAGCCCATCTCCAGTTCTAATGCACTGTGGTAGGTTTGGCTCCTTTTTCATTTTTTTGGCAGATCAGGTCAAAGTATTTGTTTTTCTCCCCTAAAGATCACGGCTTGACGTTCCCTGACGAGGCCCAAACGCAGCACTGGGGAACAGGCTGGGAACACAGGAGTTTGGTGCAGCTCAGCGTCACCCGCAGCCTGTGGCACGGGACTGGGAACAGCAGGCAGCACTGTGGGCTGGCATGCAAGCCACAGCCTGAACCGGGGACCCTGCAGCTGGGATGGGCAGAACAGCTGGGGTACGTGTGGAGTGTGATTATGTACGTCTGCAAAGCACAGGGACAGGAGCCCTGGCTGTAGTCGGCTCTGGACCACTCCCTGGTGACTTGCTTCCATGAGCAGACATGGGATGACCTTCTTCCCCGCTTTGGCCGGGTATTCCCTTCTCGAAGCAATGCCTTTTGCCTGATTTCGTGGCTCCTGGAGGCCCGCCCCACACCCTGGGTGCCAGCACCGCACAGCAAAAGCCTTCCCTAAGCAATCCAGCTGTGCGCACAGGGGTCGTGCGGAAGGGCAGATGCAGTGCAATGGGGTCTTAGTCCCCACACTGAGGTCCTGCATTGATGTGGACTCAGATGATAGAAGTCAGTGGTGGGGGGAGATGAGGGTAACATTGCCCACCCTCCTTATCTGAGGCTGCAGAAGAAACACGACTTCCTGTTGCAGAGTGGCCGCAATAAGGATACAGCCTGCCACTGCCCTGCCTGCCCGGGGAAAGCCTCTCCGCAATTCCCCTTCTTAGTCCTTTCAAGCCAAAGCAAGGTTTCCAGCCTGGAAACTCCCACATACGAGAGCTACCGGCTACGCTGGCCACTCTTCACACTGCGCAGGGAGCAGAGATGCGGCACCAGCCGCTCGCTCTCTCACATCTGCATCCATCTGCGCATGCCATGTCCCAGGCAGGCTGGCCAAGAAGTATCCAGTATCCGTGCCAGGTGGACACAGGAGCACGGCAGGGATCAGCCCCATGAAGACACTGGTATTTCCCTGCTGGAATAGGTCTACTGAGATTAGTTCTCACTGTGTGCCTGTTTATAGACCCTAGCTCTGCTTGCTGCCCGTATGGAAAAGATCACATCTGTGCACATCTGAGACTGGGAACAGGGTACAGGGACCAGCTGAGAAAATGTTAAACCTCAGTGGGACCTTGCTGCAAGGACAGCTCTGAAGATGCACTTCCACATCTGTCACAGAGCAGCAGGAGTAGCGTGTTGATGAGCCATCAGTGGACACAAGCAATGTGCACACTCCTGTTAACACAAGAGAATCACTAGTTCTGTTATGTGATAGTCTTCAAGGGCAGGGGACAGAAATCTGGTAAAACACAGGCTGAGGGCAGTGGTCATCTTTTTGTTCAAAGGTCCTGCAGCCCCCCTGGATGTGGATGCCCCATGTTTAAGGAGCTGCTCTCAGCAATGTAATACTACTCGCCTGTCCCTGCACCGCTGCCCTGGCATCCCCAAAGGGAGGGAAGGGTTTCTGGGGACCTGCAGCATGAACCCAAGAGGACTTGTAGGTTCCTGCAGAGCAGGCAGGGGAAGGGACGTCTGCACTGAGTTAATCCACAGCCAGATCCTGTTCTGCTGCCCTTCCCTGGAGGTGACACTTGGGTCCAAACATGCAACAGAGACACCCTCCGCAATAGCAGATTTCCAGGCAGGCTGGAGGTGATGCTTTGGCACTTCACAGTGGGCCTTCCATCAGCAGAAGGGCCAGCACAGGAGTACGTCTTTTTCCCATCATCTCCTGGGACACAGGGGCAGATCCCACGCCAGCTCCCAAGGCCCAACCACCTTTTTAGTGTGGCAAAGCCACTTAGAAGACTAAAGCTAGCATCACCTCAGAGCATTGCATGGGATGTGCCACCTCCTGCCACCACTGTTTGGAAAGTCCCTGTCTCATGCTCCAATCTTGAACATCTGGAGACAGTCTAGAGGACTCAGTCTAGCCTTTCCCTGGTGCAGGGACAGACTAAGCCTTTGCGTGGGTGCTGGCTGAGGTCAGTCCTGACAGCTTGGATGGCCCCCGGTGTCCTGGGATGATCTGCGTTCCTTCAGCAGACCTAACTTCCAAGTCTGGAGAAAAGCAGAAAGCCTGCCACACGGCTCCCACGGCAGGGTTGTGTGTATAGGAATCCTGATGAGCGTTTACACGGCCCATGAACAGGACATGACGGGGCGCCCAGCCGGCGGAGAGCCAGGAAGCAGGGCGGGAGGGGCGAGGGAAGGGCTGGTACTCACTGCACAAGAAGCAGGACTTGTGGAAGCTGCTGCCTTCACATTGCACCTCCTCGGCGAAGTACACCGCCTTCTGGCACACACCACACTTCTTTCCTCCTCCCCAGTTCGGCATCCTGCAGAAAAAGCACAGGCAGAAACAGCGTCAGGGCGGGAGGCCAGGCAGGGCGCTGGCGGAGCAGGAGGCAGGGACGGGGCAGAGTGAGACAGCCAGAGCGGGCACCCGCCAGCAGTGCCCCAGCAGCCGTTCCACATCTGCACATGAAGAGACCACCCACGGATGTTTGCTGTTTGCACAGATTCACAGAGCTGGTGATTAGCAGAATTAGCAGAACTCAGGATGCCCACGGGACCCATTGTTACAGCATCCAGCAGTATCAGCTGCCTCCTAGGGACCACTGGTCCTGCCAGCCAGAAGCAGCAGAAATCCCCCTGTCCTGGAAGCTGTGGGACCTCACAGCTCCCTTCTGTGCCAGGAAATGAGAGGAAACAGGACAATGATGGGAGACGGTGCTCACAGAGGTACCCACGGTACCAGCACCTCGTTAGATCACAGCTCTGCTATTACCCCTCGACAGGGCAACACAGCAATAGCCAGGGAGACTGATCCTTGGTGCTGGAGAGTGTACAGGTTGTCACCCGGCTGGAAACGGTTCCAGCTTCTCCTCCCTGAACATCTCTTCCATTTCTGCCACCACAGGGCAGGGGTATAGTCAGGGTTGCCCAAAGGGCAGGAGCTGACCCCTGATACCACCAAACACGGCGGGCTCTGGCACCGTGTCCCCCACAGCATCATTAGCTTGTGCCTTGCCTGGCCAACCGCTCACACATTCCCCCTGTACTCAGGCATCTCAGTCTCCTCCAGGACTGCAGGTACCATCACAGAGGCTGGGAAATAAGCAGCCCCAGGGACACAAGTTCACATGCAGGGCAAACACCTGAGCACCAACCTAAACTACCATGCAGCTCCTTGGCAAGACATAAATGCTTCTAATTGTCTCTCTTCTTTCCTGAAATGTATCTGATGAGACAAGATCAAGAGGCCCCTTGATCTGCAAATTTGCAGATAACCCCAAAATACTGTGAGCAGCTAACACAAGTAGCAGAGCTCCAACTCAGAGGGGTTTTGATACTTTTGAAGACCAGGCCAACATAAACCTCAAGACATTCAAGCAGCAAAGTCCTACAAGGAGATGCTGAGGGAGGCAGGCTGGTTGAGTGTGGCTAAGAGGAGGCTAAGGAGGATCTAACAGCAACCTAGGGTTGCTACGAAGACAACAAAACAAAACACTTTTTGGTGGTGCCCAATGATATAAGAAAGGTCAATGGGCACAAGCTGCAGCTCAGGACATCTCCAGAGGCCTCTCTCCATCAACACTTCTGTAATTCTCCGTCCTGCTCCCACGTGGGGACAAGCAGCAGAAGGAACCCTCCCCGTTGCAGGCACAGCCATGTGCTTCCCAACTCCTGAACAGCTAAAGCAGCAGGACAAGGTCCCCAAAGCCAAACACCATTTTCACACCACGCTGTGTGCCACCCCACAGCGTGCGCAGGATCTCATCACCTCCCTTGGCTCGGCTGCGTGGCTATGAGGAAGGGGATCTGGGTCTGCTGGGGCACCCTGGGGGCACAGCCTTCGAGCCCACTCCTTGCAGCAGCTCCGAATCCCTGGGTCACCTCGGGCAGCTGAAGCCCCATCTCTGGGTCTCCAATCCCCCACCCAACGGCTGAGCCAGCGGCACTGCCCTGCCTGGCAGGCAGTCGGGGAGATGGATGCTAAACACAAAAGGACTGGGGGCCGTATAAACGTCAAATGGAGAGATGAGGGAGGATGAAGCGCTACAAACCCTCTGCTCACAGGCTCAGTGGGATCTTTGTACCTTCCAGTACATGGGAATGTCGAACTCTTGCCTGTGTAAGAATGTTTTGACAGGAAATAAAAAAGGGAAATTGATCTCATCCTGGTTATAATAGCAGGCAGGGCAGGCAGGGCGCGGGTCAGGGCTGGCACGCTGGCAGGGCTGCGCAGAGGTGCTGGCCCTGCTCTAGCCCGGCTGCAGGTCCTGGCTCTTGGATACACGGAGGGTCTCGGCACAGGAGAGACAGACGGAGCTGCGGGGAGTGCCGGGAGCAGGGGCTGGAGAGGAGGCTGTGCTGGCTCTAGGGATCCAAGGAGCTGTGTTTGGGGCGTGATCGCAGCAGCCGGGAAGCCTCTTTTCTGAACGCCCTGCAGACTGGGCTTCCCACCACTGCACAGCCAGTGCCAAATCCCTCCCTTCAACCTGATCGTTCCAGTCCCAGCCTTTGCATTGCCTTAAAAGGAGACAAACTGTTTCTCTCCAGAGCCCGTTTTTTTCCCCATGCACCAGGAAGAGGGCCCAACCTGGTTCAGGAGTTTCCTTGGAGGGCAGAAACATCCAGCAGCATCCCCCTGCCAGCCCAGGCAGCAGAGATGCCTGCGCCCGCATGGCGTGGGAGCCCACTGGTCCCTTTTCCACCCGTGCCCACCCATGTGAGACCCCTCGTCAGGAATAACACAACGCTGGATACAGTTTGTCTGGGTCCTCCATCCCTTTCCAAACACGACAGCTGGCAGAGCCCATCTCTGGGACCTACCAGCCTTGATTTTGGTGGGCAGCCTCATGCAGGCAGCTCCCTGCCTCCGTACTCCTGCCTCATTACTCCTGCCATCGCTCCCGGCTCCACAGCCAGGGCACCTGCAAGCACGCTCAGGGACAAACTGCCTGGCGTGGTTTGGAGCCATCTGCTCCCCTTTGTCTCCATGGCACATTTTTTTCCCCTTTACAGCAGCAGTGAAGGAAGAGGCTCTGTTTGTCCCAAACAGAGGGGTTCATCTGCCCAAACTGAGACATCGACAGTGGGGACACCTTCCTCTGAACTGCCTGTAAGTCTACGGGGGAGAAAAGATGCTTCTGGGTGAAGCTTGTCTGACATTTGCCACAGGAGGAAATCAAGACCTTTTGCTGCTCATTTTCCTCCGCCCACCATGGGCAGGTTGCAGGTGCCTCCATGCAATTTAAACAACTTCACCGTGATTTTGGCAGGTGACTCCCACCATGAAGCACCCAGCAGCACAGATGCAGCCCCAGCAAAGCCCCATCCCAGCAAGACCTCCTGGCACACGCCAGGATGGATTTTTCATGGGGAGAGACCATAAAAATGAGTTTGTCCTGGGGATACATGGGCTTGTGATAGCTCACAGCTGGGCACAGAGAAAGCCTGAGATAAGATTTAAGTTGCAGGGAATTCCCTCTTAGCCCACAACATACACAGGCACATACTGAGAGCCCAGCAGGCCACATGAGAGACCAAAAAGCTGTTTATGCTACATGTCAGCATCAGCAGGAAAAAAAAGAATAGGAGCATCCTGCTCACGGAGCCTGGGACCTGCACCAGCTGTCTCAGAAGCAAAATCCTGGCAACAGCCATCTAGGCAGACCCATCATCCCAATTCCCTAATTAATGACTACTTTAAGATATGTCGGAGGGTTTGCAACCCTTTTGACATTTTTCAGAGTACTTTGCACCATGGAGCTGAGCACCGTATTCTGTCCAATTGCAACACTTGCTGACCACAGTTGCACTTCTCCAAATCACTATTAGACCCATGCAGAATGAGGAACAGGAGGTGAGTGTCCTGCAGCCAAAGATCTCACTGAGCACAGGCAAGAGAGACACCTAGGGCTGCCAAAAACCCTCCTGCAGCTCCACATCCCATGTACCACAACTTCGCAGCAAACACAACCAGAGCCCTACAGACAGCATCCTCTGTGCCAAGCACGGGTCAGCCCCGGAGATGGTCCATCATCCACTCTGGATAAGGCAAGGGGCCTCAAAAAAACACGATACCATCCTTTTATCAACAGCTGTACTGCTGGGAAGCAGAGACACAAGTGAGGCCTGTGCAGAACCACACAAGTCTGACACTTTTTGGAGATAAACTCTAATTTCAGTGTCTGATGTCTGACTTTGCAGAAGTACAGCTCAGCAGGTCAAATGTAAGCTACAGACTCACTCACTTTTCGGATGGGCTTGTGTTGCACCCGTTTGGGAGGCAGTCTAAGCTACGCTAAACAACCGGGCATAAACCAGTATGGAACCAGTACATCCTGGTCCTTTGGGATGTCATCTAAACCTAAGCTGTAAAGGAAAGCAGTGAGCAGATGAAGCCAAGCGATCAGGCAGCAGGAACTGGTGTTCCTAGTCACAGTCACTGTCACTGTAGTCACCAGTCACAATCCCGGGTCACTGTAAGACCGTGATGACACAGTCACCCTCTCCTTACAGTGGGCTGAGAGATCAGCATGCTCATGTCACTCACACCAAAGCTGACAACCACCATTTACATGCCTGAGAGCAGCTGGTTTTTAACCGCTAGAGCTAAAGCCGCACCCGCTGCCGTGTGAGCACCGCTTCACTGCTGCAGGAGCACTCAGAGCAGTGCAGGTTCTCCCCCTTCACCCTCTAACGAACTTTACCTGCAGCCACCGGGATGTCAGCACAACCATTCGAGCTTCTGCAATGGCTGGAAACCTTTCCTACGTATGTGCCCAGATGTTCCACTAAAATCCAACTAATGAATTGCAGAGCACTTTGTGCTTGGAGATCACTGAGGAACAGGAGACTCATGCTGGCCCATTGTAAAAGTTTTTTTTTTTTTTTCCAGTGGGAGCATTAATACAAGTGGATGGCAGAAAAGCACCATCAGTACTGCACAAAATTCACTCCTAACGATGTTCACAGCAGTCCACGCAGGATTATTACATGGCCTGGCAAAGGGACAAGTCAAAGGGGAGGAAACCATAGTAGGAGCCCCAAGCCCTGGGGTCTGATTACCGCCTTCCAGTTTAGAGAGCAGCTGGTGTAGCCGTGACATGAGCAGAAATTTGAAGAAGGAGGCACCTAGACAGATGAAGCATGTGGGCAGAGCAGAAAGGGACCAGCTCATGGAGATACACATAACACCACATGGGAAATCACCGGGACAGAGCACCAGGGGTTCAGCACCCATAACTGCAATCGGGCCCATGGGGGACTCTCTATCCCGGACAAATGGCATCTGTCACGGAGCAGCTTTGACATCACCTGGGCATAAGTGCCTGACAAAAGGCAAGTTGGAACTGTCCCCCCTGTCCCCCTGCCATGTAATCAGCTGGGTGGAGCAGTGACGTGAGGAGACTCTGGGCTGCCAACAGTGTAAATGAGGATAAATGAAGGTCATTTGTGATACAGTGATGTCGAACTGGTGAGCAAGAGGAGAACGGGGTCCTGAGGCTGGTGAGCACTGGGACATGGCAAAATACAGAGCATCACCACGGAGAAATCAAAGAACTGACCCAGGAGATGCAGCTGTATCAGATCAGACATCTCTGAGGGCTTTGCCTGGAGTGGAGGGCAGAGAGTCAGGAGGGTCCAAGCTCCGGAGTGATCCTCACACACGGCTCATCTACTCCACAGTTCCCAAAGCAACACAGTGAGGCATTACTCCTGCCGCCACCGCTAAGGCAGCCTTCACGTTTGCTGTGCCAGGGAAGGGGCCAGCACCGTGCTGAGCCGCCTGCCAGACATGGCTATTGGCAAGCGCTCACCAGCTGCGACGTGCCTGCGGACCAACGCACCATTGCCTGTTGACCACACTGCTCCCCAGCTTTGGTTACAAAGGCAACTTGAAAGTTTCCTATCACAACTGGGTTCCTGAAAGAAAATCCCAGTTCTATCCAGAACAAAAGCCAAAAGCACTTTCAGGTACGCTAAGAAAAGCTACTGACTTCTGCAGGAATCAAAATCTGACCAAGCTCACTTTAGCTTTTGCAAAGCCCTTTTTTCCAATCGGACACATCCTGGTCATTTTGTCCTGCCTCACAGGAACAGGGAGCTGAGCTCAGCCGCTCCAGAGGCAGGGTTCAGGCACTGACATCCCAGCTGGAGAGGCCCCGATCCAGGAGACAGGAGAGACCGGCTGCGAGCTTGAGGCTGGACAGACAGTGCCCACTGACCCGCGGGAGCAGGGAAGGCACCGTGCTGGCCGTTGAGCAGTGGCAAGCACCGAGCTACTTGCAAAGCAGTGAGTCCTCCCCAGGACTAGGAGTGGTCACGGACACTAAGACACCTTTCCAGCCTCACCACCAAAATCCAGGAGAGCCAGGAGGTGCAGCATCCAAAGCCAGTCTCACACCTAGCACTATTTTAGTGCTTGCACCTTCTCACCCAGTCCATCCCTCCCTATATCTAATACTGCGACTTGGCAGCATCCAGTGCTAATTAACACCCTCTCCTATGCACTGGCCCCGCTGCCGGCTCTGAGGTTTGGAAAGCGGCACCTGAAGCTGCGCTCAAGCGTGTGCCCAGCCAGGTCCTCGGCGATGCACATCTCTGCAAAGCGACACCAGTCCGCAGCAGCGGAGGGGATCGAGCTGGCTCAGTCTCCCCGGCTGTAAGCTTTATTCAGGCTGCAAAGCGAAGCGACAGCAGAGCCCACGTTTCGGCGAGGGGACGGGGCGCAAGGAGCCCAGCCCGAGACCACAACCCTGAGATTTCCCTTTGCAAAAAGGGAACAGGAACGCTTAGCGGAGGGTTAAGATTAACGCCACCAGAAAGTTTGGCGTCCCGGTGGGAAGTGACCGTGCCGCGTCGATGCCCGCTCCGCGCTGGGTTAGGAAAGTTCACCCGATCTGATGCAAGAGCTTCGGCTTCCGCATCTGGCGTCATGTGCAGGGATGCTCATGCCGTTTCGTGCCTCAGCGGGCCCCAGCGCACCCGCACCCGCACCCACCCCACGGGCGCACGGCGGGGTCC